>OZ026843.1:15241412-15572767 GCA_964023205.1 Lutraria lutraria | reverse complement strand
AACAAACACTGAAATACATGTACATCATAAACATATTGTTATCATGATTGACCTTTTTGGGTTATCTTTGTTACAACTATACCATGGAGGCGCCCCACAGATTTGGTTCCGTGAATCTTTCAAAGAGTCATACATAGAAAAATCAAGCATGTATTTTAAAGCCGGTATTTCAATTTTAGACATATGTTCATACTTTATTTGTGTCTCATTTGTATACATACAAATACATACATATGTGATTTCTTTTCTTTTACTTAAACATCATATCAACGAGCATATGTGTTGTGGTAAACTTTTATCCCTCAGAAATGGGTGATCACGTGTATATTTACTGGTGTCTAAAAATTAAAAAGAATTCGCTCATTATATGATTTTCGCTCATTAAATGATTTCCGCTAATTAAACATGTTATAAATATGACTCATGTGAGAAGTGTTTTAGTCATTTCAACAATCCATACAGTTAATTTCACCATACTTCACAACATCATCAGCATCATCATGAGTAGCAACTACAACAACAGTAACCACAACAACCACGGTGGCAATAGCATTAATTAGCAGTTTTTCGTGTACATACAACCAAATTTAACTACATGTTATATTTAATTATCTTGACAGGGCACGATGTGTTATTGTGTGCCAAATTTACCACAGCAAACACAAGTCGTCTCTGGTACGTATTGCGCAACAAGATGCCCCGGTGAGACTCAAACCGGCAACACTGGTACCCGGATGTCAGGGTGTGGTATGTCAGATCCTTCAGTGAACACAGTCTCCGTGTATAGGAAAGGTACATGAAACCCCACTTTAAGACTATTTCAATATGAAGACCAACTTTATACAATTATATTTTACCATTTATTTCGAAACTGATGTTATTAGTCATTTTAACACTTTTAAAAGGAAGAATATCGATCGGGATGATTATTTTTCAGTATAGCCAAACCTGTGTTAGCGGCCATCTCCGAATAAAGACCAGCCTGTGAACGAAAGCCATTCTTAAAAAAACATTAATGATTAATAAGAACAAAATGACCTCCAATAAAGCCCCCCCCCCCCCTTTCCAATAAAGGCCACATTATGTCTTTCCCAATGGCCTTTCTTCACAGAGTTGACTTTACTAGTTGTCTAAAATCGTGAGCAGTCCTACATAAGCTGGTCAGGAATAAGCCCCCCCCCCCCTCTCCCCCAATTTCTGAAAAATCTGGCATCTTTGACATTTAAACTGTAGTTTATTTAGCCGGTTTAATGTCTATACAATACCATAATATGACTAACTATGACATGTGTGTGTGTGTGATATTGAAATCTGATCAGTGAAAGGCTGACATTTGTTTTGATGCGCAATAAAACTCATCCAACTTCCGCCTAGGGTAAATCACTTATTCACGTGACTTTGATAAAATCTAAGACGTCAGCGTGTCAAATAGTCGAAATGAAATTAAATGTCTTTTTGGTTGTTTTAAAGTTTTGATGGTTTACATAATTATAAATACTGCTTGCTATTATATTGCATGTGCAATGCCACCTCTACAGAGCGGCCTCTGTTGAACATCCACCTCCATTCAACAATAGCACTGTCATATTTAAATATCAATTTAACCTCTCCAGAGCATCAACCTCTCAACAACAACATAATTTTGCTTCTTCCAAATGGTGTTGATACTGTACATTGTAAATATAATATGTAAACAAACGATTGAAATATTAAAACTGTATACATGTACCATTATGTGTTAAAATTCGGCATTCTTTAATAATCCGTTAATGAATTACTGCATCCCAATGTTTATGAACGTTTATTTGCATTGTTTTCAAAAACAATGCGATATTTAAATCTTTGATGTTTTTCTATTTTAGTTAATGCGAACGAAATAAACGTTGATAAAAGCGTTGTAAACGTTGGCGAATGTTTCGGGTATAACATCAAAACAAAACTATGGCAACCGGTGGATTGCAGCCTGTCGAAATTATTCACATGTCAAATAAGTAAGTATATAGATGCTATATAACAATGAAGAAGCCATTCCTGAGCTAAATAGAAGTTGGAGAAGAATCACTTGTCATAGAGTTGTCTAACTTATTTAACTCACCATATCGGTAATAGTTCAAACATTTTCAAACATGAGTTATATCAATTCCATTTCCGAGTGAAGATTTAGTCCAGATCCACATGTAGTTGGCTTATCAATCGTAACTACACGGGTTTTCCCGTCCTCGTACATAAATTTTGGTAATGTGGTTTCCGGCCACTACTTTTGCATCATTAGGCATCGATCGTTTTTAAGAATAGCAGACTTTAATTATTATGTGTTTATTACTCGCGATTAATCAAATGGGCATTAAGTTCCCATTGAAAGAGAAACAGGTTGTTTCCATAGTTAGATTCGCATTGTAGCCCTGATGAAAAGTAGCCCGTGAACAACAATATGGTGGCTTGCCTATTATGTCCGAGGTATTTTCTTTAGACAAACGCCGAGGAGTTCCGATTGCTGCCTATTATGTCCAAGGTATTTTCTTTAGACAAACGCCAAGGAGTTCCGATTGCTGCCTATTATGTCCAAGGTATTTTCTTTAGACAAACGCCGAGGAGTTCCGATTGCTGCCTATTATGTCCGAGGCATTTTTCTTTAGGCAAACGCCGAGGAGTTCCGATTGCTGCCTATTATGTCCGAGGCATTTTTCTTTAGACAAACGCCGAATAGTTCCGATTGCTGCCTATTATGTCCGAGGCATTTTTCTTTAGACAAACGCCGAGGAGTTCCGATTGCTGCCTATTATGTCCGAGGCATTTTTCTTTAGGCAAACACCCAGGAGTTCCGATTGCTGCCTATTATGTCCGAGGCATTTTTCTTTAGACAAACGCCGAGGAGTTCCGATTGCTGCCTATTATGTCCGAGGCATTTTTCTTTAGACAAACGCCGAGGAGTTCCGATTGCTGCCTATTATGTCCGAGGCATTTTTCTTTAGACAAACGCCGAGGAGTTCCGATTGCTGCCTATTATGTCCGAGGCATTTTTCTTTAGACAAACGCCGAGGAGTTCCGATTGCTGCCTATTATGTCCGAGGCCAATGTGTACACTACGGTATAGTCTGGCGCTATGCACTGACCTGTGTTATTCTGCTCGGGGCATTATGGGTATTTGCAGGAACTACTTACAAAATGGAAATTATAAACAATAACATAGCGTGACGTCACCGTATGGTACACATTGGAGCCAAGCGTACTTCAACATTGCGTTTCATTGAATAATGACGAAAGAATAAGAATAGAAATGTTACTACGTATTCATATTACATAACTAAACAAATTTTGTTAATAACATACAACCGATAGGGTTGTTTTGACTTTTTTTATCCTTCCGCGTAACTATATTTTAGCGTATGTATAACTATCTAATGTGGATAGTAATCAGTTTTATGTATAGAGGTTAGACAAACGTAGTGACGTCACGCTATGTATAGAACGGTCCGAGGCATTTTTCTTTAGACAAACGCCGAGGAGTTCCGATTGCGGGTTTATTTGCTATGCGATTTCATAAAAGCATATGCAGTCTTCAAAGCCTTTTCTTCGCTCAGGGTCATGTAATAAAATAGTCATTCTTTCTTCTTTTTTTCAATCAGAGCCATGTAACGGTCCTCCACAGGGTTGTGTCTTGGAGAGCAATGTTCCTAGCACGTGGTCTCAAGCACGTGATAAATGTGACGCCAGCAACGCAGTCTTGTCTGCAGTAAATTTAACTACAAGTTCGTTTTTCAACATGCAACCGGTAATGCCAGACCCTCTGTATTGGACAGGATTACATAGGAAAGAAGTGATCTCATGGAACTATGGTAAACCTGATTTTATTTACCAAATTCAACTATGTTAAAATCAGAACAAAATTAAAGGGAGACAACTACTGGTGTCTATTAAACCAAATACTGACGCCAGTGGAAACAGTTATCTCCCTTGTGAAAAATAAATTATTTCAGATTTATAGTATCTTATTCAAGACAAATTAAATGATAATTAACATCTTTTAACATTACAAATTGTATACCTGATGCATTGTTAACTTGTGGGATCAATTTGTAGTTTGTACAAACACCTGATCTTTCCATGCTCTAAATTACTCGAAAACACGAGATTGAAAGTGCTATTGATTTCAAAATATCTCAATCATATCATCAATCGCATGTTTATATTTAGACAAGGACGCTGGTGTCACTGAGTACTCGGACCGATGTTTTGTCGCAGTGAAACAACCAAGAGGTAACTGGCAGCTTGTTGTTGATTGGTGTAAAAATCGTCACAGATACGCATGCGTACAAGGTAAACAAACACATCATTCCTGCTTCTTACTGTAAACATGTACTGAATCCATTCTACATTAGATCGATATTCATTTAAACCTGTGATTAGAGGCCACCTCTGAATAATGGCAACCTTGTGATTAGAGACCACCTCTGAATAATGGCAACCTTGTGATTAGAGACCACCTCTGAATAATGGCAACCCTGTGATTAGCGGTCACCTCTGAATAATGGCAACCTTGTGATTAGAGACCACCTCTGAATAATGGCAACCCTGTGATTAGCGGTCACCTCTGAATAATGACCACCCTGTGATTAGAGACCACCTCCGAATAATGACCACCCTGTGATTAGCGGTCACCTCTGAATAATGGCCACCCTGTGATTAGAGGCCACCTTTGAATAATGGCCACCCTATGATTAGAGGCTATTCTGTTAAATACTGTCATTGATTATTAAGTAGTAATTGGCATCCGAATAAAGACCACATTTTGTTATTCCTAAGGTTGGCCTTTGTTTACAGGTTTGACTGTATACATTCTGAATTTGCTTCCTAGAACAACAATTATTGTTTTCGCAGAGGTGGAAACAGGGAATATACTGCAACAAAATGATAACAAAGTTTCTTAAATATATTACTAACCCGTGACATTTGATATAAAACTTCCTATTCAACCGCTTAATATTATCGCTCGTACTTAATTCATTAGTTAATATTTACTATACAATCATATGAGTTATAATACAACACTTATAAAACTCAAATCCAGCCGTACACCCGTCAAACTGATCTCATGTCAAAGTAGATTACTATCTAGTAGAAAGGGAAGTCCTGACTCCGAGGTTATAAAACTTGAGAATGGTCTCAAAGTACTACGGTTGAAAAGATAAAGCTGATTAATGTTTAAATGTATTTTCAGACTAATGTATCAATAATATCATTATTGTCTGATCACAATTAACTTAGAACCATTAAAAGACAAATTATGAGATTTGTGCTCGGAGAGCGATCTCAAGTTTTATAACCTCGGGGCCTTGGGATTATAAACTTTACTGTATATACTTTTTAGTCTAATTAAAGGACTGTTCAGGAATGTTAAATGAACTATCATAAAGTCGAATTTTATCAAACATGCATTTAAACAACAAAGATTTCTATTTGTCTCTAGTTAAGGTTATTTGTTAAATAGTGAATTTACTTAAGTTACAAAAAGTATCAAGTGTTTCGACCTCAGTTGCTTGACACGTTGTTTTAGTATTTCATTTTACAGTAGAACATGGTTATACTGAATTCTTGGACTTCATTATACATGTTTCATTGTGTCAATAGCAATAAAACGTACTGCGATTTTCGTACGGAAATGAGTACTTCCTTGTATCATATTCTTCACTACATGTACATGTATATTATAATGTATATACTATTAATTTCACTCCAACTGTTGTCAGAAAAATCTAAACTTTGACTTCCCCCCAACTCTAAAATTACTCCCTACGGGTCTGTATTCTGATATATTAAAATATGAAATGTACCCAGCATCTCTGGTTTTGACTGTATCCTAGATTTAAGCCTATTTCCTTTTATACCAATATCAGATCAGTCACCATTTTAAACACAAAATAATGGTAGATAGTTTAAGACCAATGACTGGAAGAAAAGGTTTGACGCCAATTATTAAAGATATTATGGGTCTGTGTTTACAAAACACAAACATTTACTGCATGGAATAACTTCAAGTATTGAAAGCTTGAAATAAATCACTGAAAGTACGAAATGAAACAAAAAAACATATAATTTAAACGCTTGCAAGACATTTACAGTGCAATCTCTCCAGGACGGCCCTCTCTTGTTCAACAACCTCCCTTCAACAACAGCATGGTTTTCTCCACTATACGATTTAACTATTACTTTAATCTCTCTAGAACAACGACCTCTCAACAACACCACAATTTTGCTTCTCCCAAGAGGGTGTTGCTTTGGAGAGGTTGCACTGTATAAAAAGATTTCACGTTCTTGTGTCTCATCGAAGATTTCTTATACTATTTTATTCCTTTTTTCTAGATTTACGTTCTACTGTTGCACCAGTCACACAAGCGCCAACAAAACAACCACCAAGTACCGTAGGACCCGTGACGCCTCGAATTACGTCACCCTTACCGACGCCATCAGTAACCACAGCAGCAAACCTTCCTACCGTTAATCCCAATGCGGGGGCGATTTCCGTGACGTCATCAGCTCAAACCGTTTTTATTAGCTCTTTGTTTTCAAATATGGGACAGTGTATGTTGCTGGCAATATCCACTTTTGTCTCATTAAAGTTCCTTTATTTAAATTGATAAATATGCGATTAGACAAAAAGAAAATAAAGTGTGAATGTTTATTACATGAGCAAAAATTGCCTGTATCTTTAGCATGATTCGGATTTCAATTCTTTGTCCTCATTCGGAATCGATTGGAGATTTTCGTGGAAAGAAAGATCGGCGATAATACCCGAGGAGTCCCGATTAAGATTTCAGCCAATGATGATTTATTTGTCAAAATAAGGACTATCATCCACGCGGGCATGTTATTCATTGAGTTTGAACTAAGTTAGAGCAGTTATGTGCCACATTATTTATATTATTCTTGTTTAGTGTATATATTTTATTATTTTAGTATTATCCTTTCATTTCATCTTTCTCTTGCGTCTTTATATTGTATTGAATGTTTGTTTTTATATATTTGAATTCTTCTCCATTTCGATGTTTCTATGCATGTTTGACTGCAGTAGGTGTTTAAATGTAGATTTTCACAAATAAATCGCTTATTGTACTTGAATTTTGATGTTTGGTTACTGTCTGCATAATTGTGTAATACACTCAGTTTGTAGAAGACATACACAATTCTACCATCGTCGAATACCCACGGTCGCTGCTTCCGCTCCGCTAGGTACATGTACGTAGTGGTGGCAGCGACCGTGGGTATTCGACGATGACATTCCACATTCAAATGCGGTTACTATTCGATAGTTCAATGAAAGTAATCATACGCCAGCATGTGTCTCCTTCATTGGGAAGTTACGATGTTTCTAGATATAATTAAACGAATTCTTTGTGATTCGATGTATTGATATCATGTCAGCACATTGTGGCTCATGAAACAAGGAAACAAATCTGCTTAGAGGAAGCATGTATTAATGTTGTAATTGGTGCTGCACTGGTTACACCTTAACGTCAAGTGATATATGCTATCTGATTTATATCGATGTATAAAGGACTTGTAGCTAACTGATAGGGCGTGAAACAGCTTCAAGTTGGCTTACAAGCCAGGCTACACTTTTCTCTAAAACAACGGCACTAAAATGCCCCATTTCACAGGTAACAAATAAGGACAGTCAAACCTGTGATAGCGGGCACCTTCTAATAAAGATCACCTTATGATTAAAGGCCATTCTTTGAAAAACCATCATTGTTCATTTAGAACAAACTGACCTCTGAATAAAGACCTCCTGTCAAGAAAGGCCACCGTTTGTCTCTCCGGAGGGTAGCCGTTGTCTACAGGTTTCATTAAACTAGAAATTAAGTAAAATATATCTTTAAAACGTGAATGTAGTAAATCATCAATTCATTGACATTCTGAAACAACTTCACGGCACGAAGGATAAAAAAAAGATGGCATTAGCTTTATATGGGATTCCTTGGCTGAGTGGTAATGTTCTCTGAGTGGTAATGTTCTCTGAGTGATAATGTTCTCTGAGTGGTAATGTTCTCTGAGTGGTAATGTTCTCTCTGAGTGGTAATGTTCTCTGAGTGGTAATGTTCTCTGAGTGGTAATGTTCTCTGAGTGGTAATGTTCTCTGAATGGTTATGTTCTCTGAGTGGTAATGTTCTCTGAGTGGTAATGTTCTCTGAGTGGTTATGTTCTCTGAGTGGTTATGTTCTCTGAGTGGTAATGTTCTCTGAGTGGTTATGTTCTCTGAGTGGTAATGTTCTCTGAGTGGTTATGTTCTCTGAGTGGTAATGTTCTCTGAGTGGTAATGTTCTCTGAGTGGTAATGTTCTCTGAGTGGTAATGTTCTCTGAATGGTAATGTTCTCTGAGTGGTTATGTTCTCTGAGTGGTAATGTTCTCTGAGTGGTAATGTTCTCTGAGTGGTCATGTTCTCTGAGTGGTAATGTTCTCTGAGTGGTAATATTCTCTGAGTGGTAATGTTCTCTGAGTTGTAATGTTCTCTGAGTGGTTATGTTCTCTGAGTGGTAATGTTCTCTGAGTGGTAATGTTCTCTGGATGGTAATGTTCTCTGAATGGTAATGTTCTCTGGATGGTAATGTTGTCTGAGTGGTAATGTTCTCTGAATAATAACCACTTGCTCCTTACCACAGTGAGTTTGAAACCCAGTACAAGCCAAATTGTGACACGTGACACAGCTAGCTCATAGAAGGTATGTGCATGGTTATATTCTGGTTTACGTCTCGAATCGTGCCAAAATAACCCTGTTGGTACAACGCATCGAACTCAAGTGAAAAAAGCTTTGTCTCGGCTTCACCACTGACCACGCCACTGACCTAATGAAACACAAGTAAACGTGAAGACATGTGCAATAAAGTGGTCCATCCACGTTCAATATTATTGACGACTTCCGTTTTGCCCTCAACGTTCAATATTTCGACCAATAGTTCGTTGTTTTCTACTCGGCTTTCGTAAGAATATTGATAAAAGATTGATCAATACATTGATGAGCATAAAACGCTCATCAATACTATTGACAATATTTCAATAATTATCTGAGATTTCTGATCCTCATCAATATAGTGATGGCTTCTTCAATATCGCCCTCTCACGTCAATATTTTCGTCAATAAATGAATATTGGCAATATTATTGACGATACTTTTGAACGTGAATAGGCCCCTTAAGTTATATCCTAGTGTCAAAACCACTAGAAAAGCTAGATCACTTCCTCTGATCAATACCACTAAGTACCAAGCTCTATATTATCGAGGACGGAGGAATAATTGATACATGTATTACATAAAATTGGGCGATGATTTTTGTAGTCTTTTAAATAATTATTTGATCTACACCTCAAGGAAATAAAAATTAACATTCCTGTAAAAGGCAGCATTTTTTAGTCATCATATAGGACAATTAAATGAACACTTTTATACTTTGTTGTATATAACAATTAGCGACGCCCCTGGGTTTATACGTTTTGCATTTTACAACATTTATCTTTACACTTGACTGAATGTACCATCATCCTTACAATACGAGAAATCCCCTCATACTAGGCTTTAAGTGAAGACATAGCAGTCAGACATTCGTGTAAATGTTTAATTAATCAAGTCTTCATTTTTCATCTTTATGTCATATAGAGAATCATGTGTATATACAAACTAGCAGGATTAATGATCACGATCTTGCTTCAAGTTGTTTACATCCACGGTGAGTCAGAGTTTAATGTTTTATTATTAACGATGTTTGAACTTCAACAATTGTTTTAATCAAGAAATAATTTTACGTGTGAGTGAACTGTTTTTGTAAATGAATCAACATTAAACTGGGAATGATAAGTATAAATTCAAATCAGTTTTCGCGAAAGGCAACAAACTGAATAAAAAATATAAATGTAAATTATTGTGATGTTAAACAGCTCAGTTGGTAGAACATCTGATTTGTAAGTATCGGACCCCACATCGGGAACCTTCCTTTTCCTTCGTTTATTTCATTTGGTGTCTTGAATGTGAGGCTAGCTTTGGAGTCCTAATGTTGGGTGAAACATAGGCGTAAATACGGGTTAGTTTAAATAATCTGTAGTTGTCGTCATAAAATTACTTTGAAAAAAGGGAAGGGGGACGTATGTTGTGCACAGTATTGTATATATTACATGTATTTGTGTAAATTGTTTGTGATAACAGCTGATATCAGCCCAAATAGCTCAGTTGATAGAGCGTCTGACTGGTAAACAGGATGTGCCGGGTTCGTGTCCCACATCGGATACTTTGTTTTCACTTCTCCTACAACATATTGTTTATTTGAGGATTATC
Source organism: Lutraria lutraria (assembly GCA_964023205.1). Classification (NCBI taxonomy): domain Eukaryota; kingdom Metazoa; phylum Mollusca; class Bivalvia; order Venerida; family Mactridae; genus Lutraria; species Lutraria lutraria. Next base: position 15,562,445 of record OZ026843.1, on the reverse strand, counting down.
TAATTTAAACCACCGTATTAATTAACATGAAGACATCAAACTGACTGAGTGTAAAATACATTGTATGTGCCCAAGTTAAGACAATATCACTTGGCTATTCAGGATTTGGATTCAAACTTCATAGATGCTGTCAATGAACACGAACTGAACTATAATACGTACTATAGTTGATTAAGTTTCATATCATACTGACTAGAATAGCAACACGGACGAGATTCGTACACACGGTGGTCGTAATGATGTCTCTCTTGTATAAAATTACGTCATATATTAATATTCTGTTCATTTCATGACATGGATCGCATGACAAGGCATAAAAGGCTTTATAGGGTCAATATTAAGATGTGATTGCTATAAAAATAAATACGTCAATGATATGGCGATTGAATTAAAGCGCTGCAATGAGAAGAAAACACTGTAGCGACTCAATGCATCCTAATGGGACCTGATCAGCATTGCCTTTATATGAATGTGTTTGATTGAAATCATATAAAAACATCTTATATACATATGTAGTACATTTGTATATGTATGTACCAGGATATTTTGTATTTTATTATACATGTACTCAATTTCAATTAAATCAACCACAATTTTGTGACTGACACAAGCTGTATATGTACAGATTGAAATAACCATTTTTAGGATCAGATCAGCTAACGGTTCTACACATTGAGGACGTCATCTCCGTTGTGAAAGCGGAAGTAAATAAGTGCTAGTTGTTGATTGATCATAAGTAATTACGTCTACTGGATCAGTCTATCGAATTAATTTCCTACCTACAGCGAAATGGTGAATTGTATGCAGATTTGGTCTAATATCTTGTTATTGTGTGAGATTTTGCATCGTAAATTATATTACAACAAAATAAAAATGCATTTCAATAAATGCGTCGACAATCTGAAGAAAGGGCACTTTAGTGACAATTTATTTATAAGGAACTGTATTTGTTGTGAACGAGATCCCAACATGGATTTACATATACAAATTCTTCAATACATTGTACATTTATAGTGTCGATTTTAGTTCGAAGGTATGTTTGGGAAAATATCGACAAGACGTCGCGATCAATAAATAATATAATACATTACATTCTCATATATAACCATAGTCTACCATGTATGGTTTTGAAAGCATGATATTTTGACCGTTGTACAAAGACGTGATGTTTAAGTATGATCTTAAATTATTTTTGTAAATTGCAGCAACATACACGTTATCACAGAACAGTACATCGTGGGGAAGCAATGACTGCATTATGGCGTCACCGGAAGTAGTGTTCGAGAATGGTGAATATTTAATTAAACAAAGTCAGCAACTGACTTCCGATATGACGTCAGCATGGATCGGTTATCATAAAATTTCTATGGGATTCGAATACCTAGGTGAAACATATTCTCATTGTAATAATCATTAATGTATATTTATTAGATATGTATAGATAAACGTATTTTAAGGTAAAGAATCAGGTCAACCAAAAGATCGTCGTTTTAAGATAATGTTTGCTTTAAAAAATGTGCCAATGCGTATGTCAGTCTTTGCGATAAAGATTGAGATTTTCTCAGAATGCCTTACTTACCAATTTTTCAACGGAACCCGGGTTTTTCCAACTTAATATACCATTTCCAACCTGTCAAAAATCTATACAGTTGTAAAGCTGTCAATCTCCTTTGCCTTTCCTAGCAACGAGGAGCACCAATGTTGGGAAAGTGAGTTACCAGAAAGACTCCTGCCTATTTTCTTCAGTATTCGCGACATTTTCTATGAACATGTGACCTACAGCATGCAACTGCAGTTTAACCTCATTAAGGAAGTTATATTGCAGTGAAATGCTGTAGGTATAGAAATGGTGCGTTGTTTTACATAATTATAACAATAAAAACTATAGCAAAACGTTATAGGTAGACGAATTACAAGAAGCATTGGTATAGGTTTTCTGTGTGAAGTTGCTTTTTGACAGTATATAATTTATTAAATTCTCCTTTATTGAGAGTATAAGAACTCACAAGTTATAAATAATACACATTATATTGAATTAGACTGCAGAGTTAGTGTACATATATCATACATGTATTATGTTCAATATAATCCTTGAAAATCAGGATTCTCGGAAAACCGGAGTTTTTCAAGTCCCACTTCTTTGGTATTTATGAAAATTTCTCTTGAAAACCGGAATTCAGAAAACCGGACGTTTTACTAAGTCCGGAAGGAGTGCGGTTTTCATGGGGCTTTGAAGTACATGTATTTACTCTATGTAATGTTCTTTCCACGAAGATTGCGTAAAGACAGACGACATTGTTGCCACGAAAACATTTACTATTGAAGGAAATCCTGGACAGTGTTTTCCTGGTTGTGGAAACACGTCAACGATTGGAGTATCTAAAGTAAGTACATTCATGATTGGATGCACATAATTTATTTTGCCATTAACTCAATCATTTTCATTTGTATTTTGTAAAAATTTAGGCCTTTTTTAAACAGAAGTTTAGGTGTAAATCGGCGGCCAGTTTAGCTATAACAAAAGTTCGCGGGTTTTGTACCAGTTCTAGCTTTGTGCTCTGTAAGCGATTGTTATTTCTCGACGCGAAACACCCTGAACAGCTTGAATCACAATGCTTTCAGAAATCTAGAAAGAAGTTGAGGCCTGTAGATTCAATCTTCTCCTTTTCTGGGCAAAGAAGACTTGTCTTAAAACATTTCATGTACCACTTACTTTAATCAACAAACCTGTTCACCAAAATTCATAGAAAACCAAAATGAACGGCGAACTATTTGCCTTTGTTTCGTACATTGAAATTAAACGACCATTAAAGTACCGTAAAATCACGCTTCTTGAACTCTATAGACGATAAAATCATTGCCTAGGTTCTAACCAGACTATTTACCTAACATGCGGGGTAAAAAATCCAAACTGCAATATACAGTCAAACCTATGTTATCGGTCACCTCCAAATAAGGTCATCGTGTGAACAAAGACCATTCTTTTAAAAAGCGTTATTGATTAGTATGAACATAATGACCTCCTAATAAAAAAACACCTGTCAATAAAGGCCACATTTCGTTTTCTCCATGGGTGACCTTTGTTGATAGGTTTGACTGCAGTTCGATGTTTGAAATCACTCTAAGGTTACAGAAAACAACCAACAATTAAACATCTGCATTGTATGAACATATTGACTTAAGTACTAGACCTGTTTAATTTCTTTTTAGACCAAATGCTATTGTCTGGAAGAAAACTACGGTGGGTTCAAATCTGAGAAGAGGTGCACCACTGAATGTTCCAGGTTAAATCATGTAGTATGTGGCGGCCGTGAACAGTATACTTCTGTATACAGACGGAATGTTAACAGTAAGCTGTTTTATTGTCGTATTTTAGTAGAACGATTTACATGAAAATGTCTGCAAATACAGTGTTACCTCTACAAAGCAACACCTTTTGGGTGTAACACAAGAATGCTGTTGTTTAGAGGTTAATCATAGTTAGATAGTTAATGTACTGTATGCTTATATGTTTCGCTAATAATATTTACAGTAATTTCTTGATATGAAGATCACACTTGTTAAAAACGGACTAATTATTGTGGTGGTCTTATTATAAGAATGGACTATAGAGGCAATATTATAATTTTAATAAGAAAGTGTTTTCATAATAGTCTGTTATTGGGCTAATATGACTGTCTGAAGCCAATAACAAGGCCATTATGAAAACACTTGCTTATTGACAATTTTATTAATTAACTATAGATTATAGCAGTGGTTTCATAATGGCCGAGCTGGGCAGTCAATCAGAATGACCGAATCTCATAATAGCCGAGTTTTTTTTCATAATGGCCGAGTTTTGTGTTCATAATGTCTTGGTGAACTTCATATCAGCCCAGCATTTGAAGTGAAAACGCACCTATTATTGAACAGTTAATTAATAATGAACAGTTAATTAGTAAAAAAAATAATCCACTTAATAGTCGTCGTGATAATGAGGTGTTGTTATCATGATATGGGCGTTATATGAGATGTGCGTTATATAAAAGTTGCGTTATATGATATGGGAGTTATGTGAGATGTGCGTTATATAAAAGTTGCGTTATATGATATGGGCGTTATGTGAGATGTGCGTTATATAAAATTGGCGTTATATGATATGGGCGTTATGTGAGATGTGCGTTATAATGAAATTGGCGTTATATGATATGGGCGTTATGTGAGATGTGCGTTATATAAAATTGGCGTTATATGATATGGGCGTTATGTGAGATGTGCGTTATATAAAATTGGCGTTATATGATATGGTTGTTGCAATGATATGGACGTTATACGATATTAGCTTTTATGAGATGGGCGTTATATGAGATGTGTGTTATATTGGCGTTATATGAGATGGGCGTTATATGATATGTGCGTTATATGAGCGTTATATGAGATGTGCGTTGTATGATATGAGCGTTATATGAGATCTGTTTTGTATGATATGAGCGTTATATGAGATGTGTGTTATATGATATAGTCGTCATAATGAGGTTTCGCTCAGGATTTATGAATTATAAATGAATACATGGACTAATTAATTTTTCTATATGTTTGCAGTCACACAATTGGAACAAGAAAATGCAAAAACTGCGACAACTGCACTAACTGCACCACGGAATTGCTTGCGTTTTAATCCCGTTAACCGTGTTTTCCAATGGGATAGTTGTTACTTCGCATTTCACACTATGTGTTTATCCGGTAAGTGAACCATATAGTAGACAGCAACGCTGGTTCGAATTTGTCAGTGGAAATTCCACGGTCACTGATTATCAATAGTTCGTCTTCAAGATCGATATTGTTTTATGTTAGTGGTCTCCTGATGAAGGCCATCGTGATTAAAGGCCTTTCTTTTGAAAACTTTCGTGGATTATTAAGAACGAGATCACCGGATCACATGTCAATTAAGGCCACATTATGTCTTTCCTAATGGTGGCCTTTGTTCACAGGTTTGAATCTGAAACTCGCATCAGCAGCAGGTTTCACGTGCTTGTACATTTGTAATTAACTATGATGCGAAATTATAGTATGGCTTTATCTTGTGATATGACTCCATCTTAAAATTGGACTGTCTCTTGATATATGGATGTACAGTGCAACCTCACCAAAGCAACACCCTTTTGGAGAAGCACAATTATGTTGTTGTTGAGAGGTTGTGGTTTTAGAAAGGATAAATTTATAATTACTTAGTAAATCGTGCAGTGGTAAAAAACATGCTACATGAATTGTTGACGGAGGTTGTTGCTCAAGAGGGGGTCGGTCTGGAGAGGTTGTACTGTAGTTTGTAACAGAATCAAATATTTTCTAATGCTAACATAAACGTTGATGCTTACTAGGAAACATAATAACAAGCGTAGGGGATAAATTCAAGAATTGGATTGATTCAAATAATGTGTGCTTTGAATATAGAAGATCCCCTGTACCATACATGCGACCGTTCAATCCAGATCTACCCAACGAAATGAAAAGTACATTCTGGACTGGTATTTTCCGAACAGACGTTATTCTTAAGAATGAAGCCATATCAGCAGGTATCTAATATATACATGTATTATATAACATTCGTAATTCTATGAAACAGAATATTGAATAAAGAAATTAAGTATAATGTAACATGTTGTGATAGTTTGACGTAACTTTTGTACCAACAAGCAATCTATTACTATATTCAGTTAAAACATATTTAAGAAAAAACATCTTTCATGACTTCTGTTGATGCGTACGCGATGCAATAATGAAAGCGTGCGATTGCGTGCGTGCGAGGGTGTGTGCATGCGTGTAATTGTGTTCTAAATTTATATTAGTCAGTTTGTTCGTTTTCTAATTATCTGTGATATGTGTGCGTCCAGGACGTTAAACTTATTTGCAACGTAATTGTATTTTTGTAATTTGGTTAGATATACAATCACAAAGTATGAACTATGCATTCATTGAGTACAATTCTGAGGAGAGTAAATATTTCCTACGATTGGATAAAATGAAAAACTCCCACCGGAAGACGCTTTGTGACATTAATATTCAAGGTATCTATATCAAGTTATTTGAAATGCAGAACTCATAGCTACTTCGTCTCTCTCTCAATCAGACCTTTACTAAATAATTTGAATGTTTCATTGTTCTTTACAAATACATCTGAAGTTTCTTGTACGCATCTGTCATTAACTATTTCAACAGGTTGATAACATTTCTATGAAATACTAAGTACAAATGTATAAGAAAAAAAGATCACAGTAAAACCTCCATATTTAGACCACCTTTGTGACTTAGATTGTTCTTAATATTGAGGTGATCTCTTGAAATAATGTACATTCATAAATAATATGATTCGGTCAAACCTGTGTCAGCGGTCACCTCCGAATAAAGGCCATTGTTTTAAAAATCATCATTGATCATTTAGAACAAAATGACTTCTGAAGAAAGGCCACCTGTCAGTTAAGGCCAAATTATGTCTATCCCAATAATGGTCTTTGTTCGCAGGTTTGGTTGTACTTTTCCGACGGGTCCTATTGTGGGACAACATTTCTTTCAGTTGTCCGGATATAAGAGACTCAATCCAAGATGGTGAATTTCACGGCAGAGGAGATTCAGGCTATAATGGACAAGAAGAATTGCATTCGAAACATGTCCGTTATTGCCCACTTAGATCACGGGAAATCAACTTTGACAGATTCCCTAGTCAGTAAAGCTGGTATCATTGCCAGTGCTAAACTTTTTGTAAATGGAAATCTGGTCTAAAGTAAGAGGTCATTGTAATGAGTGGTCTTAAAATGCCAGTGAGCATTCACTGAGATGGTACTGTACTTAATTTATAGATACTGTGAATGTCAATTATTTATAAGTTATCTAATTCAATATCACGTTTACACTTTAAAAGTAGATTCTACAACCATGGAAAAACCAACAGTGGAAACAGCCACAACAATCCAAGCTGAAGGGGGTAAGAAGACTTCCATGTTTGTTACAACTGAATCAGATGTTAGTACTCTAGAAACGAACATGACACAGGACTCAAAGTCGCCGCGAACAGAACCCACGTCCAACGGTATATACCGTATCTCTCATCCTACTGGTTTCGTATTTATAAACATGCTTATTTCATAGAATATGGACTTATATTCTGGACGTTTTAGGTCGAGTTGTTATACTCGCTTATCGCTAGCACCTTTGAGTTCGAAACCCAATTGGGAATAGATTAAATTCTCATGTGAGATAGTTGTCTAGTTAGCTCATTGGAAGTCAACTGAGTCGAGATTTTCGTTAATCCTTCAATAACTCTGGATTATTTAGCTTTTAATTCATATTAATGTATGATAAACAAAAATCACATAGAAGTTGAATAGGTTTCCATTCCTTGTTGCAGCGCATCAAACGTCCGTGTACAGACAGACAATGGGAACCAGTTTATATAAAAGTATAGTACGAGTTGTCTCCCTTCAATAAATTTTAATTTATTCTGTGTTTCTTTTTCAGAAAATTTGATTCTATATGTGACTATTGGTGCGAGTCTCGTTCTGATTATCACGGTCATTTTCATAATTGTTATGATAAAAAGGTATACAGTAAAACTTTACTTAGAAACCATCTAATCACCAAGCCTATATCATCCGATGTGTATTTTTTCGGAAAAAATATTCTGTATTAATTTTATTCTATACTTCAACTTATTAATAGATCACTACTATAATTATGATGTTTATTTATTTATACTTGAGTTTAACGCCACTTTTCAACATTTTTTAAATACAGTACAACCTCTCCAGAGCAGCCCTCTCTTGAGCAACTATCCCCCTTCAACAACATCATGATTTTTTTCTCACTGCACGATTTAACTATAAATTAAACCTCTCTACAGCAACAACATCTGAACAACATCACAATTTTGCTTCTCCCAAAGGCTGTTGCTTTGTAGAGTTGTCTTGTTTTCAGTTAATGAATAATTCAATCAAATAAAAAAGTGTGATTTCCAGTCACATAAAAAACAATGTGCGGGGCATGTTTTGTCTTATTTGATGTTTTCAGACGATTTAATCGAAGCTGCAATTGTTTGAACAAGAAACAATCATCGGTAACTGATGCAGACGAAAGTGGCAAGGATCAAGCATACTTTGAAGTAGAACCAACCGGAAACACAGATAATGCTGATTATAACTACCCGGATGTTGACATTGCCTCTTTCTCGCGGACCGGTAATGAAGCAGTCGACTCAAGCAATAACTACTACGAACTCGAGTCGCGAAACACTGGTAGCAAGATCTCTAAACCGTTAAAACATACGACAGACGACAGTGCGTACGACACAATGAAAGGTAGCACAACAGAAATATCGGCCGGTGGAGAAAATATTTACAACAAATTCGCAGCCGATGACAATACTTACGATACAACGATAAATAGAAAACATCTAAATAACTCAAATCAAGTTACTGAAGATGTTTACAACAAACTTGACGAAGAGAGTGCAAACACATACGACACTACGATAAGCAGACGACAGGATGTCCCTGATGAGATTTACGACAAAACATCGCCCTCACATGACGACACCTACAGTCATGTGCAAAATTACAACAAACATGGAAATAAAAAGCAAACGGACAACGTGTACGGAGATATTGATGCATAAAACCATTTTATACTACGCTATTGGGCGTCTTGCCTGAAATGATGCAATACTGATTCGATGATTTCATACGAAAATATGTCTTTTCCATGTGTGCAAAAATGTCCTTTGGCGGGCAAAGTGTGGTGCCTAATTAACCATGCTAATACTAACGTTTCGATCAATTTCAGCCTTAAACATTTAATACATTCATGTACGTATTTTAACACTTTAGGAAAAGTCAACATTAGATCGCTATATGCATGTACAATTTTCTATCAGACTTGTACATGAATCTTATACATATACTGTGATATTCGTGAATGCGTATGAATGTGCAAGATATTATTCCTCATATATCTATAAATAAAATATACAAATGTACAATGAATTGTAGAATTAACAAGTCTTAATAATTAAATTATTAAAATACAAAACTATAAATAGCGTACCATACACATTGCTGTTTACCAACCTTTTACGTATGTAGATGCATGTAAATTAAGTGTTTAGGATTAGAATATAACATACTGAACAGTAGAATGAAAGATATTCCTCATTAGTCATTACACATAATATATATGAATCCGGTAACCGAATGGACAGCGCATCCTATCTACGCACAGGTCCGTATAGCCACATGTGGCAGTATCAGTGTTTGGTCCACAAATGATGCAAAAAAAAATTAATTCGGTCATTGAGTTTATATTACTATCAAGGTGAAAAGCCTACTATATGTCTATATGCCAAACACTGTGGAACATCGCATCTCGTTGTTTCAGCATAAAATACGTGCGCTGAAGGAAAATCGCAGCACATGTCATTCAGTTAACTATAAGATATTCATCCCCACCGAAAATCTCATTCAATTATATCTAATACATGTAACTGTAAAAAGCGTTAAAACAGTGTTCATTTCGTTATTTAACTACGATGCAGGCCATTTCGAGTCAAGTGCGAGTGATGTATCAAGCGATCTGATTGGTCGGATATGTGTGTACAATAGACTGCTAATTTCATGCCGACCAATCAGATCGCTTGATATATCACTAGCACTTGACTCAAAATGGCTTGCAGCGAAGTTTTTTTTTGTGTGAACCAAACACTGATACAGCCACCTGTGCGTATAGCTAGTTCACATGGTAGTAATGTAATAATAGATGCATGTATAAATGTACGATGTTCGTGTATACAGCTTGTATATCAGTAAATTTATAAAATTGTATACATGTATATAACTGTTAGAAAAAATTGACGCACAAACAAACATTCTTTAAAATAGCCAATTTTGTTAAGGTTTTATTATTAAAAATTGCTATAAATTATCTTTAAAAAGTTCTATCAGTGAAGATAGTGAATGCCCGCCCATATGGGAGCATCCCAGAGGCGAGTTTAAACAAACTCAATACACTAGTCTTGTCTGTACAGAAAAAAGTCCTTCTTTGTCTGAAAGTGACCATTTTATCAAAAGTTCGACGTGTCAAAGCCGGTATGCGGTCAGCGCAAACATGAACCTTAAAAGTAAACGAACGAACTTCTATGTAAACTCCGTTTTCTATAAATACAAAAGTGCATCAAACTGTTATTGCATAAGCTTAGCGTTTCTGAATATATTCTGTAAATATAAAACACAAAATCAGTCAAAATTACTTGATCAAATACTATTTTCTAAGTGTTCGTCGACAAAAAGGTTTCGTAACAAAGCTTTTGTATTGGGTGAGAACACATGCTGTCCAACGTGACAGAATCTCGTTTTGAAACTGGGTTAAGAAGGTAAGGTTATATTATTAGGTTATTTTGAATCAATAAATGGTATAGAATCTGTGAACTTGGCTCCACGGTTCACTGGATGGACACCATTTAAAATCTAGGACATGAGGTCATCTATTTACGACTCGCCATGCATGTGAAGTACAGACCCAACAAGTCAGTCCAAGGCCGATCATTTTAAATGGATGTTTGAAACAGGGTATAACCCAGCAAACACAGTAACGTTGTGACAACGTTGCGACAACGTTTTGCATAACGTTGCGACAACGTTTGGAATAACGTTGCGACAACGTTAAAGTGTGGAGTCGTGTAAACGTTGCGACAACGTTGTGGCACAACGTTGTGAAACAACCAAACCACAACCAAACCAAAACCTGTTAAAAGCTCAGTGGTAAGTTGGTTGCACTTCGGTGCCAGCAATGCGACTTCGATTCACAGTCGTCACAGTTGCTGACATTCAGTGCTGGGTGATATCCTAACTTGGTTTTGTTCACAGCAGTATTAGCTTCGACTGGGTGCATTGGAGCTAATGAACCCTGCCATATGCTCAGTTGGAAATCTTTCCATCCACTCCAGGTATCGGCTTTTTTAGATTACTGTAAATTACTTAATATCTGTGAGGTCTTATTTTCGTGAATTTTTATCACAACTTTCGCGAGATCTTGAATTTGCAATGAAGCTTATTTAAACTTGAAGTAAGTAATGCTGTTTATATTTTACCAAATTTTTTATTCGAGACATTAGCCATTCACGAAAATAAAACCCACAGGTATATTTGTCAATTTACAGTATCTAAACAAATAAACATTTACCTTTGAAAACACTTGGTTTAAAAATTTAAGCAAATCAAAGTAATATTACTAATACAAATATTTAATTCAATGTCAAATCATATAGTTACAAAATGGAAGGCAAACAAAAGAACATTGAACTGAATTTTATGATGGCAAGTGTTCCGAGTTTCAAACAAAAACTTGATTAATAATTCAAGCAAAACAATAGTCATGTACCCTACTTTCTCTACTGAGTCATCTTAATATGGTAAACCAGTAATCCATGTTTCAAAACAATAGTTTTAATCGATACTTTAAGAAAACAATAGCACCACAAGCAGTACCAACTCTTGTTTGTTAAGGGCAATAAGTGCTGCCATTCCTTTCGTTCATTTAAAGATTTTCTTCAGGTCTAAATCAATTTTGAAGTAAATTTTCAGAAAAAGATAAACAAGAGGGCCAAGATGGCCATATATCGCTCACATGTCAATCACTGCTCACTCATTAAAACATTGTTTTGAACCGGTGACCTAGTTTTTGACCCCAGATGACCCATGTTAGAACTTGTCTTACATATGAATAAGACAAACATTCTGACAAAATTCATTGAAGATCCAATCAAAACCATGAAAACTACAGCATAGACAAGGTTTTCCTAAGATTTGACCTTGTGACCTCGTTTTTGACCCCAGATGCCCTTTGTTCGAATTCGTCTTGCATATCATTAAGACAAACATTCTGACAAGGTTTGGTGGAGATACAATCAAAATTTGACATCTACAGTGTTAACAAGATTTTCCTAAGATTTGACCTAGTTTTTACCCTAGGTGACCCATATTTGAACTTGTCCTTCATATCATTAAGACAAACAATCTGACAAGGTTTGGCCAAGATCCAATTATAGGCATGACATTTAGAGCTTTTATAAGATTTTTACCTAAGATTCGACCTGATGACCCAGTTATTGACCCCGGCTGACCCATGTTCCACCTTGACCCTCAAATCATTGAGGTAAACATTCTGACAAGGTTTGGTGAAGACCCAATCAAAACTGTGACATCTACAGTGTTAACAAAGTTTGCCTAACCTGGTAACCTAGTTATTGACCCGAGATGACCCATATTTGTACTTGACCGTTATATCATTAAAACAAACAATTTGACAAAGTTTTGTGAAGATCCAATTATAACTGTGAAATCTATAGTGTTAACATGGTTTTTCATAAGATTTGACCTAGCGACATAGTTTTTGACCCAAGATGACCCATGTTCAAACTAGTTTAAGATATTATGAAGACAAACATTCTGACAAGGTTTCATGATGATCCAATCAAACCAGCGACTTCTAGAGTGATCAAAAGGTTTTCCAGCAATTTGCTCTAGTTACCTAGTTTTGGACCCCAAATGGCCCAAAATCGATCTCATCCGAGATTTTGTCCATATTAACGTTCTGACCCATTTTTGCTAAAAATGTGACCTCTAGTGTGTTCACAACACAAAGTTTGACGATGCATGACGCCGGACAGAGACTGATCCTAAAAGCTCACCCTGTCACTTTGTGACATGTGAGCTAAAAATATAATACAATGTCAAAAATTACATGTATTCACATAGACAATATATTCTATATTATCCCTCCTCCAGAAACGAATGACACCGACCTTGACTTTTTTCACTTCTTGTCTTTTTTAAGTGACTTATTTTAGTATGCAGTAAGTATATAACAAATTATACACAAGTGACAGTATTTAATTATTTTAAACAATCCAAACATTTGTGGTCCACTTCCCCTTTTGTAAAGTTGGTATAACTCAGTTTAGGATTCCTTTATGTCTTCAATTCCTCCCGGACCTCCAAATCCTCCTGGACTACAGATTCTGTCAAACTCTTCTGAAATTATTTTAATATAATTCATTTTAAGTATTTCAATGATACAATGATTCTAGGACTAGCACTAATTGATTATTTTTACAACACTTGAACCATCCTGAATCCTGCTGCAAATCTGAATAGAATCAAATTATGCTGAACTTTTTAGTGCACTACAAAGAACAAAGAGGTAAAGCAAAAGATTATAAAAGCTTAAAGAAAATTGATATTTTTAAATGAACTAGTAACCACAGTCAGTTTGACCTTCAAACAAGAACTGTTTAATGTTGTAAATTAAGATTTTATTTTTCCAAAAGCAGTAACACTAACCATTTTTCCTGACTTTAGCCCAGAAAAGAAAAGCAAAAGAATAGTAAACATACCTTAAATTTCAATCCACCTTTGTTGAATGTCACATGTTTCAAAAAGCTTCCTTTTGGCTGTCTTGTGAGTTTTCATGAGTGCATCTGCAAAAAAGAATTGATGGTATGTTTGTATTTAAAAAGAAAATTTGAATGTGCAAAAATTTGTCCCCATGTTAGTTTTGGTTTAGGTATGCTTTGTGCACATGTGTGGATGTTCCCGATTTGTACACTTGTTTCTTCAAAACTTTAAATTCTACTAATGAAACCACAAACAGGATTAAGAACTATCCGAAACAGCTATTTGAAATAGATTCTGAATCTGAATTTTAGCTTGATAATGTTTTAGATAAAACTACAAATTATGAGACTGAAAAAATGGATTGAGAATATATGGCCAATTTTTCTTATCTTCATTTTCTTTAAAAAATACTTAAATCAGTCATGCTGATTTAAATAATCAATATTAATTTTGAAAATGTTTTTTTTTCAATTACCAAATTACCTACCATTTTTTCTTAACAACAAACAAACAAGAAACTTACTTCAGTATAAAGGACAACTTACTTAATATTGATTTGCATATAGCCAGTTCTTCCAATCTCTTCTTCCCTGAGAATCCCTTTCTTTCCTTTACTGACCAAACCCTGTGAAGCTCATCACTAAACGACATGTGGTGTCAACATCTTTGACATCTAATGTACTATATTATTCATGCTGTAATTTGTAAAAGGGAAACAAAATGATTGTTAAAACAATGGTAAAAATGTAGGTCAAACATGTTCTAAAGCAATCATATTCCACATGAGTTGGTTTCATTATTACACAAGACAAGACGGTGCCTATTTTGTCATATTCATTGAAATGAATTACTTTTTATTCAGGACTGCTTTTAATTAATTCCTTTCAGTCATTAAATCAAGAGTTATCACTGAATGTGTTTAATAACATCCGTACCATAAGGCGCCTTTTATTTTCTTGAGTAATTGAATGTTTACTTTGAAGGCCAGACAAGGTATCTACAAATATTTGTTCCACCTCTCCTGTCCTACTTGGCATGAGGATCTTACCATTTAAGGTATTTGCCACCTCTCCATGTAAACAGGTCTGAGAATTGACAAATACATGAGATTTCTTCAAGACTTGAATTACAAAATAATTATGCAGGGAGGGGCAGTGGTGTAGGGGTAGAGTGGCGGACTGCTACCCCGGAGGTTATGGGTTCGAATCCCATCAGTGGCAAACTTCTTTCGGAGTAAGTACTGGTCAGAACCCAGGAAGAAGCCATCAAGAACTTCTTGGCAAGAGAATCATACCAGATGAGGTATTTGCCACCCTTTCTTGTAAACAGATCTGAAGATTGACAAAAAGCATGATTCATTAGCTTTCAAACTTGTTAGTTAAATCAGTTAACTATGTTTGACAAACTAAGTTTTGACATGCAAGTCTAGGTATCTATTATCTATATGCATTTGTACCACCTCTCCTGTCCTACTTGGTATGAGGATATATTAAGGTATAAGCCACCTCTCAATGGAAATAGGTCGGATGATTGATAAAAAAAAATTAAAAATCAAGAAACAGCTTTCAGACTTGAATTACATGTTGCTTACTATACATGTATATGTATGTTATTAAAAGTGATGTAATAAGTGTATCTTCATTATATTAGTCAATATGAAGCACCATCACTTACTGTTTACTTGGTATATTTTTCTATTTGATGTTGGTGACTCTGAAGATGTGCTTGACTGATCAGGACACGAAGAGCGACACAGCAGCATGTTGCTTTTTTCTGCCTTTTTTTCCAAAGTGGATAGTTTCCTTCATTGTTTCCGATATGTCCTTTTTTCTTGTCTATAATGAAAAATATCCTAGTTTTATCAGCATAGATCCATTACAAAAAGAATATTTTTACTATTCTCTGGGCTTTTTTTCCTTCTGTAGCAGGGGCCATTAAATTCTTTAAAATCAAAGTGTTCTCTTCCCTTTTGCAAAAATTATGCGTTATTTTCCCCAAATTTAAGGAAAAAGCCCCTTCCCCTACCTGTGAAAAAAAGCCGATTCGATTAAAAAATCTGTCATAGAAATGGCAACTTACAGACTAACTTAAGTCTTTGTGGCAAGGCTTTTTTAACCCGCTAGTCCTACAGTCAGCGCTGTTACAAAGCGCCATTCTCTCACTAACATTTATTTTCATATAAAATACGGTTTTCTTCCAGAACTGACCTTACACAAGGATTTTGTTTCCGTATTGAATCCCTCCTTGCCCTTGGCAAATTTAACATATAAGTTAACAGCTGTCTGATTAAAATTTATTACAATTAATGCATTTTTATTAGTCTAATGGGATCGACTTATTGAAAATTAGTGAAAGCATACCACATATGTTGTACTGTAATAATATAGAGAGAATGATTAGCTTATTTAAACTGTTAAACACGGGTCTGCCTAATTGAAGACCTACGGGTAATTGAAGACCTACGGAAGACCTACGGAAGACCTACACAAATACAGTACAAATACATAAAATCTGAAGTTAGATTTGGATTCAGAACCATCTAAATATACAAATATGACAAAAAAATACTTAAAAAAATTATGCGAAAGTGATTTTAATAAGCTTTAAACATGATGTCACAAACGTGGAACTACTTTTACCGATCACGCGGAAGAATTGGGGAATGTGTATTCGCCGGCCCCAGTCCGTTAAATTAAGAGAAAGAGACTACGATTTAACGGTCCTACTGGTTGATTTTTTATTTTTAGCCGATTTCTTTTTATATCAAAATAAAGATAAAGCTCTCAGATTTCATAACATGTAAATACATTTGATTTATCTTATCGGAAAATATGTTTTTGGTCGAGGCGAACTTCACCTATTTTTCGATATAAATTGTTTGCCTAATTGAAGACCTACGGGTATTCAAATGAAGACCTACACAAATACAGTACAAATACATAAGATCTGTCACAATCTTTTTAGCCGATTTTTTTTATTTTCATACATCAAATTAAGGATAAAACCCTCAGATGTCAGAAAAGTTTAATATATTTGATATATCTTATCAGAAAATATGTTTTTGGTCGAGGCGAACTTCATTTATTTTTCGATAAAAATTGACTAATTGAAGACCTACGGGTAATCAAATGAAGACCTACACAAATACAGTACAAATACATAAGATCTGTCACAATCTTTTTAGCCGATTTTTTTTATTTTCATACATCAAATTAAGGATAAAACCCTCAGATGTCAGAAAAGTTTAATATATTTGATATATCTTATCAGAAAATATGTTTTTGGTCGAGGCGAACTTCATCTATTTTTCGATTGACTAATTGAAGACCTACGGGTAATCAAATGAAGACCTACACAAATACAGTACAAATACATAAGATCTGTCACAATCTTTTTAGCCGATTTTTTTATTTTCATACATCAAATTAAGGATAAAACCCTCAGCTTTCAGAAAAGTTTAATATATTTGATATATCTTATCAGAAAATATGTTTTGGTCGAGGCGAACTTCATCTATTTTTCGATTGACTAATTGAAGACCTACGGGTAATCAAATGAAGACCTACACAAATACAGTACAAATACATAAGATCTGTCACAATCTTTCTAGCCGATTTTTTTTATTTTTATACATCAAATTCAAGATAAAACCCTCCTCAGCTTTCAGAAAACTTAATATATTTGATATATCGTATTAGAAAATATGTTTTTGGTCGAGGCGAACTTCCATCTATTTTTCGATAAAAACTACAATTTATTTTTGACTAATTGAAGAACTACGGAAGACCTGTACAAATACATAAAATCGGAGTTAATTTTTGGATTCTGAGACATCTAAATAAGCAAAAACGATAAAAAAATACAGAGAAAGATTTTACGGCCCTATATGTTTTTAATTTCTAGCCAATTTTTTATATTTTTATACACCAGCTTTTCGATATAAACCATAGTTTATTTTTGTCTAAATGAAGACCTGTGGGTAATTGAAGATCTACGGAACACGTGTAGTCAGATCTTACGATCACCAACCAGTAGTAAGATATACAATGTATCACCTTTTGAAAACTACTGCATCAAATGGGTATAAAGTAATAACAAAATCAATGAACAAATTTACTTCGTTTATTCGTCATCAATAACAAAAATGAATCAGACATATATACAAAACAGAAACATACACAAAACAGAAATATTTACGGAGGAGACAAATTATAAAGAACATAAAAATATTATTTATCATAAATAAATAAATTTGGTTCACCACTCGAATGCAATAAATAATTACTTGTGTTAATGTGCATGTTTGTCACACCTGTTGTTTGAGAAGGGGCATTAGGGAACAACCTAAGCAATTTGACATATTACCTACCTAATCTCATTATCAGATCAAATGAAAACATGCATACACATTAAAATAGCAGACAAATTAAACAAAACAAAAAATATTTTCAAAGGACACAAATCATAAAAACATAAATATTAACAGAAATAATAACAGAAACGACCAATTATAAAGAACATATATGATGACAAAGCAGACAGAGTATACAGAACATAAATATTGAAAGAGCAGACAAATTAAACAAAACAAAAAATATTTTCATAGGACACAAATCATAAAAACATAAATAAAACAGAAACGACAAATTATAAAGAACACAAATGATGATATAGCAGAACAGAACAGAAATATTGAAATAGCAGACAAATTACAAAGAACATAAATTTTACCATAGCAGACAAATTCTGAAAGAAAAACATAAATATCAAATTAGCAGACGAAATTTAGCAGACCAATAAAAGCTACGGGAATTAATTATCTTATTGTCTTCAAGACGTAGATGCTGAAAGGACAATCAACTTACAAATAAACCACTAACAATAGTATGGAAGCATTTATTATAAGGGTATATGAAAAAAACTATTGTTAAATCAACACCTGTTTATTGTACACACATGTGTCGGCCACACACGTTCGTTAATCCAATTATAACCTGGTGATCGTTGTATACACAAAGAAGCACTCTACAAACATGTAATATAATCATCGATTATCACAATATTACTTTGACAAATCTCAATTAAGATATTATAGTAAACTTGTAAATAGATTTCAGGGTAAAAAAATCAGATTCAACTAAAAATTTTCACTTTTCACTGAAAAAAGTAAATGAAACCGTTCAATGCAAATAAGGTATTACAAAGTAATTCAAGTGTAGTAAACTATCCGTTTAGAAACATGTATTTAACAAGTTAATCAAAATACCGAATCAAATTATATTTGCCAAAAAATATGTACATTCTGCATAAGTATTGCTAAGAGTTCTAATTCAATTATACAGGACAGATTGAAACACTGATTAGCATCGATTCTCTCAACGACGTGCTGATTGCTATGTGATAAGTAGCAGCGACATACAGCTGTATATTGCAGTCGATTTAAAACGACTTGACACCTATAGTCAAACGTTTATAAACTAAAACAAAAATATTTTAAGTATTTTTTTATTATCTGTAATACATTAATATAACATATAGTAGTATATATGATATAGCTATTTCACAAATATTTTTTTAAAAATTAGCTAAAATAAAGAAATGTTAAACAAAAATATAAAACATTAATATAACATGTGTCATACATTGGGTATAAAATAGCTAATAGTTAAAATGTTTATAAAATCTATAAAACATTAATATAACATGTGTCATACATTGGATATAAAATAGTTATTTCCCAAATATTCAAAAAATAGAATACTTAAAATAAGAACATGTTAATAAAATATATAAAACATTAACATAACATGTGTCATAGTAGTTATCTCCCAAATATTAAAAAATATCATTATTAAAATCAGAAATTAATTTAGTAAACTACTATTGATAATTAAAATAATTACTTTTATGATATGACTTTTAAAAAACAGTACTATTAATTAAGACAACAAAAATAACTATTGAGAGAGAAAATGAAATGTAAGTATAGTAATATATAGTATAGTACTGGAAGTAAAAATATCTTTAAAAAGGAACTGTAGATGCAATATAAAACAGAAAAAGAAACTCAATACAGACTTTTGTAAAAATAATAGAATCTGAACATGTTACAATTATTCTTCCAATGTACAAGTGATTTGGTTTTTAAGTCTTACTAAAACATCTATGCATGATACATTTCAAAACTTCCATACCTCCTTCAACATTACCTGGGTGCACTAAGTCGTCGTCATAATGTCTTGGATATTTTAACCATTTTCCACAATCTACATAGTCTCCTTTAAAGTGATGTTTCAATTTATTGTTGACTGATCTTCTGATGGCATTGAACTCTCTTGCTGTTATTCCAGTATACGGGGGGAATCTTCCTCTTTCTACTATTGATGCTACAAAAATCCTTTCTACACCAGCTGATTTTAGGTCGTCTACTATGTGACGAATGTCATGAAAAATTTCAGCTGGTGTACAGTTCTTGTTGATGTTGTTACCCCCAACATTTAAGAATACATACCTGGAATACAAAACATAAGTATATTTAATAATAACAACTATAAATACGTAAACAATGAAAAACGACGAGAGAAATTATATTTTTGTTCCAAAATTAATGTTCTTACCTTGGCTTGTCATTTTTTAGCTTCTCATACATTGGATTGAATTTTCTACGTGTAGACATCCCAGATACACCGTAGAAATTGCACTTATAAAAAAAGTTAAGGTTACCCCTGGTATACACCTCAAGTCGTTTAATGTAACTATCTCCGAATATTGCGTATGTCATTGTTAGGTTTGTTGTGTTCATCAGCGTAAAACTTATGTTTATATACGTATATTCTGACACAAACTCACTCATTACGAGTCAATTCAGTCAACGAAAAGCCGCGAAAAATTATGAAAAGTTGTCACACCCTTGTGTTTCAAAATGCACGCAGCCCGTTATTGTAAAGTGTGTAATTATAATTATGACACATTATTGCGAATTATATACTTTAAATTATTACTATACAATTAACACTTTTTTCCAAACTTACTACTCAAAATAATAGATTTACTAAAATAAGTAAATAATCAATGCAATTTATATAGTAAACTAATTTTGATAGAATAATGCCCACTACTTAATTATAAATTACAGATCAGACACATTCATTAAAATAGCCTAAATACATTATTTTATGATTTAACACTTGATTTTAATTAAATGTTGGCTATAATAAATAATTGACACTTATATGTTTTAATTATTCTTTATCATCTATAACACATTAAAATAACAGAACAGAACAACCTTGTGTTTCAAAATGAATGCGTCTTCCGTAGGTCTTCAATTACTTGTAGGTCTTCAATTAGGCATGTGTCCCGTTATTCAAGTTTCAAAGTTATTGTGAAGTGTGTAATAACAATTATGACACATCATTGCGAATTATATTTTAATGATTATTACACAATTTAACATATTTTGCCAAACTTACAAAAGAAGTTTTTTTATACTGTATTTGTGTAAGTCTTCAATAAGTCAATATATTTAGTCGACATTTTCAGAGTAATATAGTGTCCCTGACATTATTCAGATGAAAGTTTGACAGTAATGTATGCAAGAATGCGTATCGTTCTATATTATGATTGTATATCATATAACATGTATGAAGATAAATTAACCTGTAATAATAATTAAATATTAAAACATGTACGTGTTGTTGTACGAACAGACGTTTGGGCGAAACATCGACTCTTCACAATTAGAGTTAACGTTCTTCCGCGCGATCGGGAAAAAATAGTTCCAAGGGAAAAGCTTTCTAAATCACTTTCGAAGATAAGTTTTTATTAATATTTTTGTCATTTATACATATATTCATGGTTCTGAATCCAAATCTAACATTAGTTTTTCTGTATATATACTGTATTTGCGTAGGTCTTCACTAGGTCTTCCGTAGGTCTTCAATTACCTGTAGGTCTTCAATTAGGCAGGCCGGTTAAACACTCACTTATTATGATTTTATAAAAAAAATATTTATATTGTTTATTTGTCAGACAATGACAGACATTATATAAAACGCATCTTGATTTGATACATTTTTAATTAGATGTTTCATATTTCTATAATACATATGTGGTATGCTTTGCCAGAGACTTAGATTACAGGGATTCGCAGGCTATTCATTAGCTTATCTCGCTCTTTCCGACCTCACGCATAGCTTCGTGAGTTAGCGAGATAAAACGCGACTTCATCAATTTTACGTCAGCCATTTGCAATTTTAGTTCATACGAAAAGAAAATATTACGATATTTTAATTACATACCTAGTTATAACTGATATGATTCCAGTTACTTCGTGCATTTACAATAAGAATTGAATCCTGTATGGAGAAACATCTTCTGTATTGCTGAAAGGTGCGTATATGTCTTTTATTTACCGCGTTTGTAGCGATATGGTGGGTGGGGTATGATACGTAAGTGTGCATATTTTATCGACTAATACTCTGCGACAATATGATGCACAGTACTGAAGTAAACGTTTTTGTTTATTTTTTTCCCTTCTCTGTAGTTTCTATGAAGTTTTATCTTGTAAATTACCTCTTGTTACGTGTAATGACTTTGTGAAATATGACTCTCATTTTATATGGGCTGCCCTATTCATTGACGAGTGTGCAAGTTGTAACGTCTAAAACTTAAAGGCGGAGCGGTTCACGATACTGAAGTTAACATTTTTGTGAAGCATTTGTCTTGGACTATGGCTGTTGTAAAGCATCTGATTATAAATTGGCATTTTGCATTTCAAATGACCAAGTGAAATACAACCATTTTATGTGATTTAGTCTGCAGCTTAAAGTTTCCGAATGGTATTAGGTATGCATGTTGTAACAACTAAAACTCTGCAACGAAATGATTCACAGGTCTGAAGTAGACATTTTTGTGAAGCATTTGTCTTGGACTATGGCTGTTGTAAAGCTTCTGATAATAAATTGGCATTTTGCATTTCAAATGACCAAGTGAAATACAACCATTTTATGTGATTTAGTCTGCGGCTTAAAGTTTCCGAATGGTATTAGGTATGCATGTTGTAACGACTAAAACTCTGCAACGAAATGATTCACAGGTCTGAAGTTAACATTTTTGTGAAGCATTTGTCTTGGACTATGGCTGTTGTAAAGCTTCTGATAATAAATTGGCATTTTGCATTTCAAATGACCAAGTGAAATACAACCATTTTATGTGATTTAGTCTGCGGCTTAAAGTTTCCGAATGGTATTAGGTATGCATGTTGTAACGACTAAAACTCTGCAACGAAATGATTCACAGGTCTGAAGTTAACATTTTTGTGAAGCATTTGTCTTGGACTATGGCTGTTGTAAAGCATCTGATTATAAATTGGCATTTTACATTTCAAATGACCATGTGAAATACAACCATTTTATGTGATTTAGTCTGCAGCTTAAAGTTTCCGAAAGGTATTAGGTATGCATGTTGTAACGACTAAAACTCTGCAACGAAATGATTCACAGGTCTGAAGTTAACATTTTTGTGAAGCATTTGTCTTGGACTATGGCTGTTGTAAAGCTTCTGATAATAAATTGGCATTTTGCATTTCAAATGACCAAGTGAAATACAACCATTTTATGTGATTTAGTCTGCGGCTTAAAGTTTCCGAAAGGTATTAGGTATGCATGTTGTAACGACTAAAACTCTGCAACGAAATGATTCACAGGTCTGAAGTTAACATTTTTGTGAAGCATTTGTCTTGGACTATGGCTGTTGTAAAGCTTCTGATAATAAATTGGCATTTTGCATTTCAAATGACCAAGTGAAATACAACCATTTTATGTGATTTAGTCTGCGGCTTAAAGTTTCCGAATGGTATTAGGTATGCATGTTGTAACGACTAAAACTCTGCAACGAAATGATTCACAGGTCTGAAGTTAACATTTTTGTGAAGCATTTGTCTTGGACTATGGCTGTTGTAAAGCATCTGATTATAAATTGGCATTTTACATTTCAAATGACCATGTGAAATACAACCATTTTATGTGATTTAGTCTGCAGCTTAAAGTTTCCGAAAGGTATTAGGTATGCATGTTGTAACGACTAAAACTCTGCAACGAAATGATTCACAGGTCTGAAGTTAACATTTTTGTGAAGCATTTGTCTTGGACTATGGCTGTTGTAAAGCTTCTGATAATAAATTGGCATTTTGCATTTCAAATGACCAAGTGAAATACAACCATTTTATGTGATTTAGTCTGCAGCTTAAAGTTTCCGAAAGGTATTAGGTATGCATGTTGTAACGACTAAAACTCTGCAACGAAATGATTCACAGGTCTGAAGTTAACATTTTTGTGAAGCATTTGTCTTGGACTATGGCTGTTGTAAAGCTTCTGATAATAAATTGGCATTTTGCATTTCAAATGACCAAGTGAAATACAACCATTTTATGTGATTTAGTCTGCGGCTTAAAGTTTCCGAAAGGTATTAGGTATGCATGTTGTAACGACTAAAACTCTGCAACGAAATGATTCACAGGTCTGAAGTTAACATTTTTGTGAAGCATTTGTCTTGGACTATGGCTGTTGTAAAGCTTCTGATAATAAATTGGCATTTTGCATTTCAAATGACCAAGTGAAATACAACCATTTTATGTGATTTAGTCTGCGGCTTAAAGTTTCCGAAAGGTATTAGGTATGCATGTTGTAACGACTAAAACTCTGCAACGAAATGATTCACAGGTCTGAAGTTAACATTTTTGTGAAGCATTTGTCTTGGACTATGGCTGTTGTAAAGCTTCTGATAATAAATTGGCATTTTGCATTTCAAATGACCAAGTGAAATACAACCATTTTATGTGATTTAGTCTGCGGCTTAAAGTTTCCGAATGGTATTAGGTATGCATGTTGTAACGACTAAAACTCTGCAACGAAATGATTCACAGGTCTGAAGTTAACATTTTTGTGAAGCATTTGTCTTGGACTATGGCTGTTGTAAAGCATCTGATTATAAATTGGCATTTTACATTTCAAATGACCATGTGAAATACAACCATTTTATGTGATTTAGTCTGCAGCTTAAAGTTTCCGAAAGGTATTAGGTATGCATGTTGTAACGACTAAAACTCTGCAACGAAATGATTCACAGGTCTGAAGTTAACATTTTTGTGAAGCATTTGTCTTGGACTATGGCTGTTGTAAAGCTTCTGATTATAAATTGGCATTTTGCATTTCAAATGACCAAGTGAAATACAACCATTTTATGTGATTTAGTCTGCAGCTTAAAGTTTCCGAATGGTATTAGGTATGCATGTTGTAACAACTAAAACTCTGCAACGAAATGATTCACAGGTCTGAAGTAGACATTTTTGTGAAGCATTTGTCTTGGACTATGGCTGTTGTAAAGCTTCTGATAATAAATTGGCATTTTGCATTTCAAATGACCAAGTGAAATACAACCATTTTATGTGATTTAGTCTGCGGCTTAAAGTTTCCGAATGGTATTAGGTATGCATGTTGTAACGACTAAAACTCTGCAACGAAATGATTCACAGGTCTGAAGTTAACATTTTTGTGAAGCATTTGTCTTGGACTATGGCTGTTGTAAAGCTTCTGATAATAAATTGACATTTTGCATTTCAAATGACCATGTGAAATACAACCATTTTATGTGATTTAGTCTGCAGCTTAAAGTTTCCGAATGGTATTAGGTATGCATGTTGTAACGACTAAAACTCTGCAACGAAATGATTCACAGGTCTGAAGTAGTACTACTATTGCAGTTTCAAAGCTTTAATAGCCATTAGGTCATCCTTAAAAAATAGCTTGTTCTTGTGGTAACGGTGTATGAGAGGATACTTTATGAAGGAAACTTCCTAAAACCAGGTTGTCCTCCAAAAGACATAAAAAATGGAAAAAATCCATTCGGGCAGGGGGGGCACCCACTAATTTGAAGAACGATGCATGGTATCTTTATACCCTCGCAAACGAAGTATGAGAGGGGATATACTCGGTCGTCTGTCGGTCCGTCTGCATTAAAGTTTGTGGTGCGAACTACTTCCACATTCAAACAGCACATTTGGCTCAAGTTTCAAGAATTTGGCCCCAACTTTTTTCATTTGGCCCATACCTTGGCGCAAGCAAAAACTTAGCCAGTGTGAGCCCTGGTTATAGCTCATTAAATTAAGGCAATTGAACACTTATCATACTATCAGTCATATCTTCATTATCTTAGTGATGATAATGATTCAAGTGGTTCATGTTAAGGAAATTTGATTTCTTTTAGGCCTTTGATTTTTTCTTTCAATTACATGACAAGTGGATTCTTCTGTGTTGGAAGGACGCATTGTAACATCATTTGTAATTTTATGCGACCGATGAACTCAGGGTGTTCACTGTACACCAAAAGCTGGGGGTCAAAATCAATTGAAGAGTCACGAAAAGTTCCTACTAAAGTCATAGTAAATTTGGTCCTTCAGCAATCAAAATGAGAGTCTTGGAACTCGCACTCTAAAATCTTTTAGCTTCCTTTCCAAAAAGTATGCATCAAAATATGTGTAATTAAGCGTTCCTATCTACAGGCTGCCTACCCATTGAAAATTCTCTGGGTAGGGTTACAGCAAACCAACATTTTTAAGGATGGCCTTAAAAGTTAAATACATTTAAATTTTTGCATGTGAAATGGCCAAGTAAAATGCAATGTATTGTGTAACATTTTTGTCTGTTAGTGTTGGAATTTTACAATGCATGTTTTTTTATCTGGATAAAGAACCCTGAATAATTCTGTTCTCTACAATCTATTACAGAAATAGTCATGCCGAGACGTAAACGGCCCAGCTATGGTGTGCAAAAGAAGCATAAAAGACAGCGGTTAATGTCAGCTGACAACTTGGACGAAGATGAATTAAATGGAAATTGTTACGATGCATCTGAAGAAAGTAGTGATTTATTGAATGAAGCCTTTTGTCATGACACATCAGCCATAAGTGACATAGACCGAAAAGTAGAAATGATAGATGTAGAGACACAGGTAAATGGTGATAGTGATTTACATGAATTGAATGGAAATTGTTTGGATGCATCCGAAGAAAGTAGTGATTTATTAAATAAAGCTTTTTGTCATGACACATCAGTCATAAGTGACATAGACCAGAATGTAGAAATGAATGATGTAGAGACACAGGTAAATGGTGATATTGATTTACATGTTACAAGTGTTGAAAATGACTGTAGTTTTGTCGGAAATTACAATGTGCCAACAAGGTATGAAAGCCTAAAGAAAGAACTCATCAGCTTACCAAAGCCATTCATATTAAATCACCATTCAGATAATATTGAAATGTTGGCAGTGACAGGAAATGAAGGAAAAGTGTACACAAGTATGAAAGTTACTGTTGATGAATATGGCTGCGCCAGTGTTTACGTACACAATAAACTTGTGCCAAAACAACATGAAATCTGGAACCATTGTCCACAATTGTTCTTATCACAAAATGACATTGGGAAACTTCTGGAGACACTCACTAATTTTAAAGTATGTATTGGAAATTCAGACGAGGATCTTGTTTCTCTAGTTCCTGTAGGTGCTGGAATTTCATGTGCCCCTGACCCAACCATTATTGCCTATCGTGAAGGGAACTTCAATGCGTCTTGTGGAAATGTTATTTATTCGTCAACAATTAGAAGTGCCAGCTGCTGTCTCCTAGTTCAAAGTCCAAGATGTAAGCACTGTTCAAAATATAGGAGAGCATTGTTAAAAAGAAGAGATAGACATGAAAAACTATTGAAAAAAGATATTGACTTCACAAAATCAAAATATAAAAACAGTGACTTGCCGCGTTGTATGCTAATGAAGAAATTACAACAGCAAAGGGAGCAGATATCGTCGCTGCAAGACAGAGTTTCCAGACTTGAAAACCAACTAAAAAAGAAAATAAGTTCTGAAGGAGTTGTACTGGACAAAATCCAGGATATGGAGTTAAAAGATCTGATGTCTTCATGTGAAAAAGATGTGTTGAAGTCATATCCAGACGCAAACTCGTACCAAAGGTTATTTTGGAGCCAACAGCTAAAGAGCATTGAAAAAAGTAAATTTGGTATGAGGTGGCACCCGATGATTATTCGCTGGTGTCTGTCAATAAGACAGAAATCTCAAAAGGCCTATGACGCAATACGAGATGCAGGCTTTATCACTCTGCCAAGCAACAGAACTTTATTTGACTATTCTCATTACATTAGAAGTGATTTAGGGTTCAGT
Source organism: Lutraria lutraria (assembly GCA_964023205.1). Classification (NCBI taxonomy): domain Eukaryota; kingdom Metazoa; phylum Mollusca; class Bivalvia; order Venerida; family Mactridae; genus Lutraria; species Lutraria lutraria. The sequence goes on along the minus strand of OZ026843.1, from coordinate 15,534,795 downwards.
GCTGACGTTTTGAAAATGCTCAAAGTGGAAGCTGAAAAGCTTGACATGTATAAATTAGAGTGGAGAAGTTATGTTGGCGTTTTATTTGATGAGATTAGAATCAAGGAAGATCTTGTTTACAACAAAGTGTCAGGGGAGTTAATAGGATACTGCAATTTAGACTCTGTAGGAAATACCCTAATGGACATAGAGAACCAACTGAGAAACAAGGAAAACTCAGTTGCCAAATATGTTTTGGTGTTAATGATAAGAGGTGTTAGTACATCACTGAAATTTCCATTTGCAGCCTTTGCAACACAGAGTATCTCTGCCGACTATTTATACCCTATTGTTTGGACTGCTATCTCTTTGCTAGAGGTACATTTGAAATTGCCTGTGCTGTTCATGACTTGTGATGGGGCCTCGGCTAATAGGAAATTTTTCAATATACATCGATTTCAAAGACATGATAGTGCAAATTTTACACAGAATCCTTTTGACAGGTCCAGGAAGATTTATTTCATTTCTGATGTGCCCCATCTTCTAAAAACTGCTCGTAACTGTTTCAGCAATTCCTTCTCCCACAAATGTACTCGGAAACTTTGGCATAATGGAAAAGACATCTCATGGATGCACATTGTAAAATTATTTGAAGAACACTGTGAATTCAATATGTATAATCCATGTCCAAAAATAACGAGAAATCATGTTGATTTAAATGCTTTTTCATACATGAAAGTAAATCTAGCAGCACAGGTTCTTAGTGACAGTGTAGCAAATGCCTTAGAAGACCAGTATGGTCCACCAGTGTCTGAAACAGTTCTATTTATTAGGCAGATGAATAAGTTCTTTGATGTTCTGAATGTCCGATCTTTGGTAGAAGGACGAAACAAAAGGAACCCAAACCTTAATCCATTTAGATCTGTTGATGATGAAAGACTTAGTTGGCTGTCTGAGGACTTCTTGAATTATTTTGATCATTGGACAGAAATTGTTAGTTCACGGGAAGGATTTTCACATAGACAAATATCAGGAATGATGTTGAGCCATCAAACTATAAATGGTCTTAAAATATCAGTGAAATCAATAACAGAATGTGTTAAGTTCATTTTGACTAAAGGTGCAGATTTTGTTTTAACATCTGCCTTTAATCAGGACCCTCTCGAACAACATTTTGGCCATTACAGGCACAAGGGTGGCAGCAACAGAAATCCGACTGTGGATGAAGTTAGACACATACTTACAAACATAAGAACTGTTGGTGCACAGGCTCTTACCACACGCAGAGGAAATACTGAGGTCAGGGCCGAGTTGCCTCCAATTGACCATGCTAAACTGCCCAAGAGAAATAACTCATAAACTTGTTTAATGTACTTGTGAACAGTGATACAGTGATTGTTTAAGTTTCATAATCTGTTCATGAAATGTTTTAGTAAAACATGTATTGAACAGATTATGAAACTTAAACAATCACTGTATCACTGTGAGGTCTAAATTAAAATTTTGTTTGTTTGCTGCTTCCGACTCGTCAAAACCTAAAAAAATTGAGTGGGAAATTAATAAAGGAATTTCTATTCTTTACCTGTTTAAAGTATTTTGTTCGTGAATTAAGTAAAATGTTTAAGTGTGTATGAGTCTATGACCTGCCTACAGACCCAAGCCGTATGCATGTGTCGATAGTGGCAAACAAACAATTTTTTAAGGGTGGTCTGAAAAACGAAAGGAAAAGTTTTTTTTGTGTATTTATTGATTGTTAGCAATGATAACAGAAGTTTACAAAACTATGTTATTTTACTCTTTTTTTATTTTAACTCAAATTCACTATCAAAATTGTTGATAAAATTAAAATCACATATATGTATGTGTACAACATGGGTTGAAGGTTATCATGTACTTAAGACGAGCAGTTTTTTATTGTTTTTTTTCTTGTAGACAAGTATTGAATGGATTGAATCGTGCTTGAAACTGGAACAAAATCTTACAGTTTTAAATTTTAAAACATTAATCTTGAACTTGACATGTGAAATATATGCAACAGTATTGAGTTAGATAAATCTACATGTATCATATTTATTACTGTTCAAAGTATTTATGTAATATACTAATATACATGTTTTTTTTTTAAATAACAGACATTTAATGCAAATAAGAAAAATGTTAGTTATTGTATTTTAATGTCTTTTTTGTCTTCATTCCTTGGGATCAGTTTGAATGAATAACTCAGGCTTGATAAAGTTGATTGGATATATGCTCTCCATATTCTTGATTAAATGTTAGCATGGTTAAGACATGTATCTTTAAGAGCATCCCTGAAACTATTTCCAGCCTTGTTTGATGTAGCTTGCTTTGTTGACTTTTTGGTGTTGGAAATTTTATTTCTTTCAACTCGAGCAATAGCAAATCCACGAACTGTAAGGAACACACTGATGATATCTTCTAAATAGCTTGAAGGAGACTTAATCAATTCTTCAGCCTCATCAGTTGTTTCAGTTGTGGGCAACAGTTTTTCTATATAATGTTTGACCATATAGTTTTCCATGATATGTTCTTTCAAAGCACATTTGTTTAATGTTTGGCTAGACAATTTACCAGAAGTATTTTTTCTTACAACTATTTCCATAGATCTTAACAGAAGGAAGAAGTTGTCACATGGATGCTGAAGTCCACCGCGGTTTTTCTTTTCTAAGAATGCTGCATATTTTTTCACAAAATTTTCATTACATTGTTCAGCCGTCATGGAATCAATGGCATTTAACATTTGTTGTCTGTCAGTTCCCAGTTTGATTTTATTGTACTTCTTTTTCAATGCGTGTAGTACAAATCCGGAAACATAAAACAATACCTTTTGGTCATTTTCGGTTAGTGTTTCTGATTCTTCAGTGGACTTACTCTTCATGGCGCTTGCAAATTTCTTCAAAATAGCATTTGTTAATTCCATCATGAAAATTTGAAGAAAGTTGTTGATGTCATCTGTACAAGGACATTTAACCTGCTTAAGTATGAATTCCATGTCCCTTAAGTCTGAACTTAAGCGTAATTGATGAAGTTTTCTAAACAAATTTTCCCTGTCTTCAGTTAACATAAGATTGACTGGCTCAGATGCCAACATAGCAAAACATTTTTTAACAGTCAGTTCAAAAGCATCAAGGTTTTCACAGAAATGTGCAATTTCACTTATTGGTGATTTACCAAACAAATTGTGTATTGGGTTGGTTTCTATTTCATTAATTGCATCTTTGTAAGATAAAGAAAAGATGCTTTCAAATGTGTTCTTCTGGATCCATTCAGTTTTATTATGTTTCAAATTTGCGTTTTCTTCATCTTGCTTTTTCAGTTCCTGGCTTTGTTCATTATTGAATTTATTCACTTGTCTGTGATCACTGGCTGTAAATAACGACAGATAAGATTGATTTATATTTCACTTAACAGAATCTAGTTGTGTTATTATTAAGAGCTGAAAATTTGTTGTAAATGGATATATGATTTATGTAATAACCCAATGTAAATTTACACTGTTCATCTTCAAATGTGTTTAGGTATAAAAACCACATGTAAATATTAATCATACTATTAGAACATTCAGGAAGAGTATTACTTTATTAATACTTCATGTATATAAGCTGTAGAAGAAAGTCGGTGAGATAACTTTAAGTTCAATTAAGTAAACACAGTTTTTTTGTGGATTTTCCAACATTAATGATATATGCATATTAGAATAATAGTAATTTCTTGATAATAGTTTATATATAGTTTTAGAATTTTTTTAATATTTCCTAAAAAAATATTTTAGTTATTTTTAACAAGATCTTCAGTATTTTCTTTTGCGATTGTCATTTTCAGGCAATTGAGCAAAACTACAATATATCTAAATTCTTGAATACTTTTGTTTTAAAGTCAAAAGACTACATGAATGGACTGTCATGTTGCTTATACCAGCGACATAGATAACAGAGATAAGCAACTTCAGTTATTATCAACAGGGGAGCGTTTGTCCGGATACCTATTACCTATAGATGTTATATCACGTGTGACAATTACTTTTCCCAAAAATTGCTGATTTTGTAGCAAGTAAAACTTCTTACCTACTGATACCACATGCATAAATTTTACATTTTCTGAAAGTTTATCTGCCAAGTTTTTCAATATCAATTTTGACTGATAGTTTTATTACATCTATGTATACTACCTACTTATGCCATTTTTAACAAAATATCAACTGGTAGAAATTTTTTACAGGCCTATTACATTCCAGTCGGTATAGGTGAAAAATAACGGAAAAATACAACAAAATTTTATTTCCATCAGTGGTCAAATGTTCAAACTTCCAGAAAATGTATAATTTATGTATGTTATTTGGTTTTTGAGTTTTACTTGCTTCAGAATTTACGAAATGATGTCATGCGTGATATTTTAAGTTGCCAATCTCTGTTATCTATGTCTCTGACTAATACTGATTATACCAATTTTTTATATTTATACTGAAATATTCTGAAGTGCTTTATCTATTGTCTAATTTGTGTGAGTTTACATTGAATTGTTTGTCATGCTGGTATTAAAATTTATTTGAATATGAATGCATATCATTGTTTTTGTTATATATGCTATCTATAATACTTATCGGACAGACCTTGGATGATGCATCATGACTTAATTCATGATATCTTTGAGTATCCTGTGTATTATATTATGATACTCCTCGCCAATTGGGTCTTTGTGTGCTGAACCAATGATTTAATTTTGTAATACAGTCTGCGAATTTAGCACTTGTAGTGGACAAGTAATTATTGATTCGGACAACTAACTTTTGCGTTAATTATATATAATATAGTATAAAGGAAAAATATTCACTTCTGGTGATTCAGACAAGTAGATTTAACAGACTGGTAATAGGAGGAAAATAATATACATGATGCGGGTCTCAAACCCCGGCCTCCTGCTTGCAAGTTGGATGATCTACCAACTGAGCTAATTGGGCTGGTGAGCATCCTAGCCAATTTATAAATACATGTACAATATACCACCGCTACATTCCTCATGCCTTTTTATTCAAAGTAATTAATCGCAACAACTACAGGCTCTTTAGACGCTTAATACTAGCTCTAGGATTCCATGGCTAGCCTCACATGATACCAAATGTAATAGATGGACTATTAATGTAACTAATGTACCCGATGCGGGGCTCGAACTAGCGACCTCCTTGTTGCTAGTCGGATGCTCTACCAGCTGAGCTAATCAGACTGAATATCCCGGCCAATTCATAGATTTAGTATACCACACCGCTACAAATTCATGGCAAGTCACGACATCCATAGACTGCTTTTTGATTAAGCAATTCCAGCACTGGTTCAGTACAGGAATGATGGCTAGTTCAACTACCCCCCTTACAAGATGAAAAATCTGTGTGACCCATACTTGAATACAGAAGTAATAGGTGACAAGAAAAACAAAGTACTGAATTGAGTACACAAATATACCTTTAACATTTAATCCATGTTTCTTAGTGACATGTCCACGGAACCCAGATATAGACTTAAAAGTCTTAGGACAAGATGGGCACGTATAAAGCACACTGACTTCTTCAGGTTGAGAATTTTCTTGATTAAATTCTGATGAGGTGAACTCATGGTCAGTGTATTCTCCTAAAAGCAAGTCTAAATTTAAGTCCTCGTCATCCCATGAAATGAAATCAGATTTATCCATTATTTTCCTAAGCTTAATTATTTATTTTGAGAACTTTTGCACTTGTACAGCAGGCTAAGAAATGCCAGATAAATAGGCAGATAAATAGGCATAGCTGGGAAAAAATCACACCTAGGACAGGATAAATTAGATATGACAATACACATGCCAAGATTCATGCTATGGAGACGACTAGTCTGCAAAATACGTCTCAATCACAACTGTAGGGACGAACTATTATGGTTTAAGCTCCTGTATAAGTAAAACTAGATATGACAATACACATGGATTTACATGCCAAGATTCACGCTATGAAGACAACTAGTCTGCAAAATACGTCTCAATCACAACTGTAGGGACGAACTATATTATGGTTTAGTAAAACTATATATGACAATACACATGGATTTACATGCCAAGAGCCACGCTATGGAGACAACTAGTCTACAAAATACGTGTCAAGATCACAACTGTAGGGACGAACTATTGTGGTTACGTAAATTAAATATTTTTGTGGTGAAAAATCCCGGGGCCGAATCAACACAACAGCTGCTTTTATTAATGAAACCAATACGCATCATTCTCCAACTCTGTATTTAAACAAAATATTTAAATAAGACAAAAATATTTATTCAATATTTTATTAAAAGTATTAATATTTCTGCACAATTAACTCTTGTAAAAATAATTTTTCGTACACTTAAGCGAGATAGTCGGCCATGTTGTTTTTAGCGTCGTTAACATTACGCGAGGTCCCGTGTTATCTCGAATATACGCGTGAATATCCGAGATTTCAATAGCCTGCGAATCCCTGTAATATATATGTCTCTGGCTTTGCCTATCAAAACTAATGAACTGGTACGCTTAGCCCTGTTACGTTCCGGTAGTGGTACGCTTCGTCCGACATTCTTTAAAACCAAGATTTTGTGGCCAAAACAATAAAAAAATACTTACCTTGTGCGTAATGGCCACGATTTTAATGTAAAACACCAGACACTGGCAGACATGATTCCATTTATCACTCGAAATCCACCAAAAGCTTTAAAACTAAATGTTGTTTCCAATGTTTGACTAATTCGGCGCGCGCGCGTACCAGTTAATTTCCAACGGTTAATTTCAAGAATCAGGATCGGTATATTCGAATTAACGTTTCTTTTAAAGTAAAAAGAAGATACATCGTACCTAAACATACTAAAGTATTAAATTCTAATGATGGTATAGTACGTTTAACAACTTAATTTGAAATCAACGAAATAATTACGGAAAAATATCATTCGAATCTATCGCAATGAAAATAGCTTTTGAGAGATAACGAACGACAACTCTGCTAGGAGATTGACTACAACAACAAATCTTTAGAAATTATCATCCACTTTTCAGTGATCTATACATAAATACATGAAGATATTATTGTTTGTAACCACGGTAAGTTCTCTTTAATAATCATATTTATTGATTGGGTGATATAATCTGTTTGTTGAATGATTTCTGAATGGTCAGATTAAATTTAGATGACCAGTGCAGTGGGTGGGGTAAACCGTAAAATAATATTATTTATTAACACTTACATTGAGCAGTCTGTGAAATTAAGGTTTGAAATGTGGTTGTCCCAAACAGAAATTTTAGCTGCTTTTGTTTTGATTTATTAATGAAACCAAAATGTTGGTTGTCCGAATAAAAAATTGGTTGTCCTGGACAGGTTAAGATAAGTTTTCTTCATAAAGTATATTGGAGGGCAACCTGTCACAAATTACTAATTCAAAGACCGGTTTCAGTATCTTATAGATGTTTACTTCATTGTCATGCTGAAATTTAAATATTGTATATCTTGTTTCAGTTTTTAACCTGGCGTAGAAGTTGGCACCAGAGGTCAACAACAAGGAAATTATGAAGAAGCAGAAGAAAACCTTCTTTCACCAAATTGTGACCAATGAAGAGCTTCGAATTTTTCAGAGAAACCGAGCCTGTTTCTGGGTTGATACATCCGATTTAGAACAAACTCTGCCCAGTCCAGTGGTTAACTACAACATGAACATACCAATAAAGTTGCTCTTACGGCAATAACTATATCCCAAATTTTGCCATAGACTGATAGAGCTTTCGTCCATTAAGGAAAATACAAACTGATCACTGGGTAAATCTGTGTAATGACACCAAAGGAAAATGATGCTATGATATTATCAAGGATTGAAGGAGTTTGACCGTTTCATGTATCTGCAAAACAATGTAATTTTGAAAGCAGCTTGAAGTGCCAGCAATTAGTAGGACTAGTAAGAATATTCAATGAGTGTTATATATCATAATTAATATTATATAGACAATATCATGATCATCTAAGCATATATGAATTATAATGTGCTGCAGATGACTTGATGCTGCGTTTTTCAATGTGATTGTGAGGATACTTTGAATATAACATGTTATTTGCTGCTAAAGAGTACGATGTGCATTGATAAATAAATTCTATTTAACGTACTTCGACTTTATTTTATTTGATATACATCATAGGATGCATTTATTCATGGGTGTAAATAGAGGCATTTTTTCATGCATAAAGCGCCATCTCGCACACAAAAAAAACTTATTTTAACCTAAATCTCACTTAAGAATGACGCTTCTGAAGCAAATCTCAACTTTATTGACAGTCTGAAGATATGGCATACATGTATGAATATCATTATATGTATAACATACATATATGAAAAAACGAATACAACATGTACTTTATAGTCCTGATGTGTGTACAGAACACAGGTCTACTTTATCCATTAAATATAGAGCAACAAACAGTTGAATGTGTTGTTTACTGTCTATAATTAGTGAATTACACATGAAAAAATGTCATTGTGATTGAAATTTGGCAGCACTTAAGCAAAAGGGATTGGATCTTGTTTTTGCAGCAATAAAAACGATGCAAAGTAAATTCATAACCATTTTGAATATACATGTACTTTCATTATGTTCTACACTAGTTTGCACTGAAATTGGCAACGTTGTCAAAACGTTGATATAACGTTACTCTAACAACGTTGCGACTAAAACATTAGTACAACGTTGTGATAACGTTGCTTACTAACGTTTTCACAACGTTACAGCACGGTTGTTACACAACGTTGCAGCCCAACGTTTACACAACGTTGTACCAACGTTGTAAAAATTTCCAGTTTTAGATAACAATGCTGTATGCATTTTTACAGTGTCTGTTCAATACATAAATGCATTGCTTTTATGATACTTTCTCCTACACATTCCAAAACACTGTGTTAAATAGTTGTCAACGTTGCAACAACGTTGTGACAACGTTGTAAAAAAATACAACCAATACACAACTAAAACACAACGTTGTAATAACGTTGTGTGTTTGCTGGGAATATGCAATTTTGTCAATCATTGGTTGATTAGCATCATATAAGGTAACAAAGTAAACCTCTCAAGAAAGTATGAGGAAGATCCAGACAATATTGTGAAGTTAGATTACCTATTTACCTGAAAAAAAACGAGATTCTTAAATGTAGTGTCCTTCCAGAAACCGAAAAGGGCAATATTCTAATTCCAAATACGTTAGATAAAGGTTTAGAATTTACTAAGTTAAATCCTTGAAGACGCATTTTATCCAGTTAACTTGTGGCGGTCCCAACGCCACCGATAACTTTTATGTGTGGGTGGGGGAGGGGGGCGCCTAACAATAAAAATACCTTAATACTGTTCATAAGTGTTCAGAGTACCACTAGCTAAAACATACACCTGTACAAAAAACAACATGCACGTTCAGTCTACATAATAATCTAACTAACGTGCCAGTCGATGAAACATGTACCTGTGATACAGTCAATCCTGTGTTAGCGGTCACCTCCGAATAAATGCCACCATGCGAATAAAGGCCATTCTTTTATAAACCGCCATTGAAAATTTCCAACAAAAATGACCTCCAAATAAAGGTCACCTGTCAATAAAGACCATCTTATCTTTCCCAAGGGTGGCCTTAGTTAACAGGTATGACTGTGTTGATACAAATCACGACATTAACCTACAAGCCTCGCTCGATGGAAGATCTGTGATTACAAACCAGCATATATGCATTTTGTGGTAAATAGTAAGGCCGGGAACCGATCTGGTTTATGATATTCAAATATATTTACTACTTACTGAATTAGTTTTTGTGTGTCCGTCGGGCCTGACCATGAAAAGAGTTACGAGTTCGCATTGATTTTCACCGACCGTTGGCGTCCGTCAAGTGACTAAATCCAATACGGTGTTCCGATGAAAATATGCCAACATTGATAACGAGAAAAATCTAAAATAAATTTATAAATAAAATATAACCTTTATTGATAGGTGGTCTTATTTAGGAGGTCATAATCAAAGTTGGTACTTGACGTCACTTATAGAGGTTAACAGCTAAGACCAAGCAAATGAATAACTGATTTTCACTAGGGTCTCCTAAACTACAGAATGTCGATAGATCAACAGAACCCCTTTTTCAATTTCATTTCTGTTCTGAGATATATTTCTTACAAAATGAAAATATAGGCCAAAACATGGCAAAAAAAACACAAACCGAGAACAAGTCTTGAGAAAACCGAGAATTGGCTGCAAAATAATGTCTGTCTGGTTCCCTAGCTACCATTCCTTCAATCATTATCACGTAGTGCCAGGGGCAGGTAATTCAGACTACAAAATAATGTTGGTCGGGTTAGCGGTAACCAGAACTTCTTATACACCTAATGAACAAATTCTTTTTTTTTTCACTTATATCCTTATTTTCTGAAGTTTGGTTATTTGTCTTGTATTAAAAAAAACATTTTTGTCCTGAGTCCCTATAATGTTCATACTGATCATACGGATGCTGGCTGCATGGATCATGTTTAACATTATATTGTGACCTTGTTTTATTGTAATCATTCGCTGCACATCTGCAACAATACATGTTTGACCCGTAAAATTAATTATTGTACATAATTTTTGGAAACTGAACTAACGATATGTCAGTTTTCCATAGCCAACACGTACCCACTCGGCGCGCATGAATTTTGATGCAGACCAGGTACTACGTTTTCTAAATCTGCCATTCAATGATTAATCTCTAGTTCCCGTCCCATGTTGCAGCACAAGTCTATGTAAGTTTAGTTTCCACGAGTACTCTCAGTACTTTGATCAAAATATCCACTCAACTTTGATTTATTCGAAACACTCATGATTACATTATTGTTAAAGCATCTTTGTCAGCGTATCTCGAAATTCCTTAGCCGTATAGACTTCATTAGTTTTGAAGATGATATAACAAGAATTTTAATGCCAGGCTATCACCAACACGAATGAAAAATATGTAGATCATGTGAATCTACCATTAAAATTAATAAAAGTTTCAGACGAGATACATTTCCCATGCTATATTTTTTCCAAGTCTCACCGCCTACAGAGTACGATGTTCCAGAACAATTTGAAGAAAGGAACAACAAACCAAGAAATTTTGTATAAATTAGTACATTCTTCTCAATTTAAGTGAACCAATACAAAGTAGAAGGCCTGTTTATTATATTTTTTGTTATAACGAACAGAATTAAGTAAACGTTGTATATTTAGCCTGCACATGCTGTCGAAATCGATGATTTATCAAAACACTGAAAGGGCTGTAATTAGCAGACTTCATAATAGTATAAGTTCAATCTGAACAAACAAGATTATTGGTATATGTAATTGCGTATTCCACCATATGCTAAAACTGGTCAGTAGCCTATTATAGTCAAACACAAAGAGCGACAGTTTTATTCGTATACATCTGAATTAAAGATGCAACAACTTTACATTATTGTTATCAGTCCTTATGTCTTTCCGCATTTTGATGTCGTGGTTAGTGGTTAGTTTGCTGAATGTGTAGGGTTTGATTCCCGGTCACAACAGATTATACCCTTCCATGCAAATTTGACAAAAATGTCAACTGTCCTCTATATTTTGAGAATTTGCAGATACCTTGTGGACGGGTAAGTTTACAGTCCAGGAAAACTGATTACTAGTAGTCGAATCGAACGTCGTGTATAACCGAAACATTCACCGCTGAAAACCCGCGTGGAATCCAAATAAATAAATAAATTTGATGTCATAATATTCTAACAAAATGACAAGTACAAACATGGTAACTATCATTCTGTATGAACATTTGGTATCTGATCGTGTCTGATGAAACATGTGTATGGTTCATAGATAATTCAAAGGTTGTGATACTATGTGTGTGGTTCATAGATAAATCGAAGGTTGTGATATCATAGATAAATCAAAGGTTGTGATATTATGTGTGTGTTCGCGCATGATAGGTATGCATTATAACCTTAATACCATACAGACCACCTTTGTCACTAGAGAATCATACATGTGCGTCGTAATATCGAGGTGGTCTGTCATCGGAGGAGAGATATGGAAGATCAATTGACAACCAGTCGGAAAATAACTAGTCTTTGTATATAAAGAGGAGACCTTAATGCTGAAGGGGATTTGAATGACTTCTATCCAAATAATAAACAACAATATTTTATAGCAAATTAAAGACATTTTAATCAACAGGAAAGTATAAAATATACAAAATATAATACATGAGTAAAATTGACAACAATTTCTAATGAGTAATTTCAAAATATATCATACATGTTTTGAATGCATATTATGCACATTTATGTAAAACGCACAATAGTAAAACAAACAACTATAACAAGTATTCTCTCGTTCATATATTGTATCACAACTACTTCAATGCGTGTTTATATATTGCCGGGATCACCTCACATTTACAACACCAGAAACTTTTCAAACTTTTATTCCTGATGTATCAGTGATTTTAACAGAATTTTCAGTTTTTCTGCAGTGCCTCCAAATAATAAGGATAACTTTAACAAGAGTAGCGGCGACAGCCACGCCTAACAACACAATTGTAAATATAGTATTGCGAGCACCTGCTTCGTAGTTCTTGGTAAGACTTCCGGTGAATGCTAGAATAAGCACAAGGTATGGCGTGAAAGTGTAGCGAGTGTATCTATCTAGGAAGACCCAGTCAGCAATAAGGAAGGCCAAAACGATAGCCGAGAGAACACCGAGGCTGATTGTACATGCAGTTTGCTGAGAGATGTCGTGAGCTGAGCGGTAAGTCAAGACGATGGCAAAATTAAGAAGCGTCGCAATGGTACACCACGTGGCATAAATGGAGAGTCCATTTTGGACAAGAAACCTAGTTAGCCACACGTCAGACTTACGTTCTTGTGTGATGAGAACATCGATTCCACGATCCAGATTTCTGTACGAATAAAACAGACAAGCATACAGAGTTACACACATTGAAAATAAGATAGCCAGAGCCAGTTCCATAATCTCTCGATCAAATGAGAGCATCCAGCCAATGTTGAGTACGAGATTAACGAGGTAGATCACAAAGTATGGAACCGGAAGTAGAACTGGAAATGTGTAATACGGGCCTTTTTCTGACTTCCGGAAAAGGTTGACAATGCTGTAAACAATCCATACAGCTTGCCATGTGTAGATAACTCCCCAGATACTGAATACCCATCCAGAAGGGGTGATTTCTATGTAATATTTGTCCGATATATCACCTGTGTTAGATTGGTATATATCTGAAATGAAACAAAACATCTAAGTAAAACCCGTGCAATACAAAAAGGAAAGTGCGCACGTGGTTGTCCACATCGTGTAAATCATTCAGAATTATGACTACGGTTACGAATAATGTCAGTGGGTAAGTATTTTGCTATTGACCAGCGCAATTCTTGAATCAAAGTGCTGAAAGTACTCATAGAAATGGAACAATGCAACATGTAACGATAGTTTCCCAAAAATGACATTCTGATAATGTTGCGATTTGTAAGGATTATATTTTCAACTGAATAGTAACGACCCCTGACAATAACCCATTGCATATATTTTGAAATAGTTGAAGTTGAAATGATAAATTAAAGAAATAAAAAACTTTATTATGATATCATTAAGACAGCCCTTCTTATGAATAATAGATCTAAATTAAGAGAATGGTGAGATTTTTGAAACTCAAAGCATAGTAAAAATAAAAACATCCTATACTTCAAATATGGGCTGGTAAACAATTAAAAGTTCACCACCGATCACTTGTTTTACTTCAGTACGCATAATAAAGTACTTAAATATGTAGCGTTCGTGTACAATACATGTACTTCGATGAGGGTACTAGGAGTTTAAGAGAGTTATAAAACAATCGGTACACTAGAATGTTATCACCACTAAAGTATTGACACTTTTACTATACCAATATTACAATCAGAATTCATCGGCGCTTTTCTAAGGTAAAACGTTAATTTTTTATTATTTCACGAGCTCAGTTACGGAAACGCCCGAGCAGTTACGATTGCCATTATAATTGATACTCTTCCCTAAAGTACGTCAGAGAGCCGATCTTTGATGTCATTGTAGCGGTTTACAATACAAAACTAAAGATTATGTATGCCTGACCTAACGTAACCACAGTCAGTATATTGACAAATAGCGTAGTGATGGGAAAGGTATGTGGACGTTGTTGGTCACGTTACACTTCACTTGAACGTAATTATACGTAAACATATATTCACAACTCAGCCACTGTTTCTTAGTGAAATATCATAGTGACATGAATAGAACTTAGATTATTAAATTTTTCAGTTTTACCAGGGATGCTATATTATCCCTGGTTTTACCAAGATATTGAATGATTTAAAAAAAAACAATGGTTAGAACATATGCAAGAAAAGATTCTGCAATAACAAGTTCAAAAAATAATTATAAATATTTTGCAACTGAACTAATCGTACACGTCTAAACAGAACCCATTCAGACATTTTAGATAATACCTATAACCATGGATCGTAGCTATATTACAACATATCCCTGCTGTGACCGAACAGTAAAGATCAGATATGGAACTATTTTCTAGTTACAATTAGCGCTAACATGTGATTATGTTACATTAATAATTATATCTCTGTAGTTTTAAAACCTGTTACACGCGGTATAAATCATGATATACATACCCGTATCGCTACTAGCCAATGCATTGAATGTAATAGTCACAATATAGACGCAGGGAACCAATAAAGTGAGAACCAGCAGCAGCGTATTATGTCCCATGATGCAATCTGAAATAAAGATGTCGTCTGATTTTCAATTTTGGGTTAAACCGTATATTGTGTACAACACATGTGACAAAAGTACCTATCACTATAAACGGAACACACAAACAGTTCATTGGTTATAGAGCATCAGCAGCTACAACAATCACAACAACAACATTTACGACAACAACAGCAGCAATGACAAGCACTAATACATTCTAAGTATGAATAGACAATATACATTATATAATTATATTAGTTAGAACTGCTTAAAGACATTGAACAGCTACTATATAAGTGACCCCCCCCCCCCCAAATCCATATGTGGTCTAATCTCTTAATTGTTTTATTGCCCCTAATCAGATAAAACCAGTCTGGTCACGGTCTGTAGACTTGACACCTAGTCAAAAAGTGGGGTAATAAATTTTATTGATTTACAGTGATGATAAGTTTATGACTAAATTGCTTTTGTTTTTATAAGCATAGAGTAACAGATTATGTAAGAAGTAGCTAGTCTATCAATGACCCTGTCTGTTTTATTACCACCTACTGTGGAATTAGGGGACTTTCTGGTCCATAAGTCACATGCCTCGCATTCCTGGTTCAATGTCTTTAAATCATGTTTTCAGGCTTGACACAGTATTTGACACACTTTTGTTTAAATATTCAAGGAATTCTAAATAACAATAATGCATAGGGTCCCTGATTATACCAATATTGCCTTAATTAAGACTGGAGCAAATAATTAAATTATATTTTTTGAAACCAAGCATGACAAGTTACATTCGGAAGATAGGGCATTTAAAGAATCGATCATATATATCATACCATTGCTGCATTACTCTAGAAACCAAATACAAATGTATAATACGTGTATGTTATAACTTTTTTAGACGTACTGACGGCACAAAATATCTTCAATTCGCACAAAAATATAAGGTTGATACCTTATTATGTTATTAGTCCAACTAAAAATTAATGTTACGCAAACAAACATGTAGCTCTAGTATTCGATTAAACCAATTAAAACAAAATACAAATCTTACTTTGTCAAAATATTTCCAGTAATTTAACGTCTTACACAGTCGAAAGTTCTTGATCGAATGAATTTCTTTGTGTGCGCGTAGGCTAAATTTTTCGTAACGAAAGTATGCACATGGTATTCAACGTGACTGCCTGGGGTCATAGAACGTTTATAAGCAGGTAAACAAACAAGGTTATTGGTCAGTTGATCACAGCTAACTTAGCGAACCATTTCATTGTACAAATACATGTGGTTGCTGAATTCATTGAAATAAACTGCCACAATTTAATTTCAACGCTGGACAGTATATACGGTAATTTTGTAAGTTATTGGTGGCTCTTATGTTGGAATAATATGTTGTGATTAAGTTTGGTATTATCTGTCAAAATGCTTTAAATAACATTATTTTGAATACAGTCACTGTATCAACTTCAAGCTGGTACATTTGATAAAATTTATTAGAACTTTAAAATTGAAATTATCTGATATATATACTCGTTTTTCAACACAAGCAAATATCAACTTTTATTATTTCCTGAAGTAAATTATATGTAATCTCCCTGGTAAGCTTTAATAGATAATAACATTCGCATGTGCTGATATATTTGCCTCAGTATTAATAGTGTTTGTAAAGGTGTATCGTGCTTTCCATCACTTACTAATTTTTCGTAGTGCATGTGTATCCAAGACGTACTCTGTGACCGTATAAAATGATTCTACTTATATTAAACATACGTAAATAGTGTAATTTATCATCTACGCATGATTTAGACACTGTAATATGCTGAAACAATTATCTATATAATGTAATTCTGTTTATAAAGCGCACCGCTAAGCTCAAGTCTTAACTTGACTTTGAACCAAATTGAACACTTGCCGTGTATTCTTTTCATGCTCGAACCAGTGTTGTGAATATAATCGGCTTGAAACTTTATAGCGGAGAAACTATTTTATTTAATAAATAAATAATAAATATAATACGTATATAATATATGTAACACGTGCATAACATGTAATACGTATATATAAGATGTAACACGAATATAAGATGTAACAACTGTATAATGTGTAACAACTGCATATTATGTAACACATATACAATATGTAACACATATATAACATGTAACACATATACAATATGTAACACGTATATAACATGTAACACATATATAACATGTAACACGTATACAATATGTAACACGTATATAACATGTAACACGTATATAGCATGTAACGCGTTAACAACTTGTAACAACTGTATAATTATGTAACTCAATATGTAACTTGTAACTACGTTGCTTAAAAATCCATTTGTTTAGTTCAGTCTCATCACACGTATTATAAAGTACAAACAACAAAATGCGTTAATCTTAAACAATATATTACTACAAATGTACTAAGTAATAAATTACGAGTATTAGCAACTACACCAATTGTGTTTGAAAGAGCAAAAATGATTTTAAATATCAGTTTATAATTCAATATTCGAAAAAAGAAATATGATAAAGATGTACAAGAAATTCTTTCAGGCATTTTTCCGGGTGCACTTTCTGATTTATCGATACCAGTCCTACTAAGACAATAAAAACCTTAAAACGAGTAAATATTTATTTATCATAAGTTTTCAATAATGCATGTATTTATTTATTCCACTTAAATGTCATTGTTAAATAAGCATTGTTTTAAATTACATTTAATTAATTAATCTAAGTTTAAAAACTCACCGTTTTAATATTTCAACAAATCAAAAATTAACTGCCTCGTTCGATGTGAACTTTTCAATCAATAATCTCTCTTTCTGTACCCACTCTTTTTATAAACAGCACAGGATGTTTCATAACAAGTTATTTTTTCTGTTGCATAACCTTTAACACATGAGACACAACGTGAGAGATGTGTTTTACTCGTAGAACGGGCTAGTTCGGGTAATTCGATACCATATAGTTAATTATGGTCGATCTAAAAAATGACATTTACTTTATTTATTTAGTTTCGTGAATCGCTGACTCGCGATATAAGTTTGAGAAGTGTTTATTCAATATAAAGAACATGACATTTATTTATAATTATCAATATAGACAGAACTCGAACTGTGAGTCAAGTATTGCTCCACTCTTTAAAATAGGGCTACTGACTTAATCCCAAATTAAAACGGACAAATAATTGTTATCATATATCATCCAAACCACCGAAATCTTTCAAAATGCCACTCGCCCTTTAGAATAGACTTAGCTGATCTTTGATCAGTCACTGGTCGTGGCCGAGCATCATCATTTTTGGACTTGATTTTTATCTGAATTTCATGCAACATCGGGTTAACTATAGGTCATATAGGTCTTACTCTACTGGGTCAGGACCTTTTTGATTTGAGTGACCCTGAATGTGTTCAATGCGACGATGTTCTGTTGTGTTAAAACCAGAAGAATCAATGTTTGTATTTACTGTTACTGAAGTGTTGTTTAGTAGTTTTGTACAATAAAGAGTTTTTAATGCAATTAAATTGTCCTCAATTAATGTGCTAATCATTAAACTTTCAAATATCAGGCTTTATTCATTTTATAATTTTAGCAAAGGGACTATAGTAAAGCCCTAGCTTATGTCATTTACCTATATGCATATGATCTGCATTACAATATGAATGAAAAATCGGTCCGTAATTTTAAATGTTAAAATATTTGTATGGGCTCGAACGATGTGGGTACACATTTCTCTCTTTTGTCTCGTATGGTAAAAATCAAGTCCGACAGTACTTTCAGTACTTTGATTTTAATCGTGATGCAAGGCGATGGTTCACCGTCGGGTATGGTGACTATACTAGTTAGTATATCGACTACTAACTCTTGAGGTCAAGGTTTTTAAATCCCTTTTCTGACTATTTACATTTATTGAGCTTATATTGTTTTCGGTAAATGTCTGGATCATGAATCTGAGCAGTAAGGGGGGGGGGGGGGGGGGAGGAACTCTGCGTATGTAATCTTTCGTAAGTCTCGTATTTTTGTTGCTGTAAATCTATTACTTAATACAGAAAAAACTTGACAATATCAATTTTAAAACAATTATTTCTCTACCGAAATAATGCGCCCGAAGCCCGGGGTTATGGATCTTCAAACGATTGTCCAATTGATAGCATGAGTGTTAACAAAGATTTTTATATATTACATTGAATCTAAGTCCCTGATCTAGAACATGCTTAAAATATGCAATTTAAGTACATACGTACTAAGAGTAAAACGCTAGGCTTATATAAGATTCACATAAGGTGACGTAACGTAGACACAAAGTATGTTTGATTTAACACTACCATAAAGGAGGGATGGTTAAGATTTACATAAACAACAGCATCAAAGGCTTAAGGGCGAAGATATTAAATATAAACAAATCTTGAATTCACGATCAATTGTATAAATACATGTATATGTATTAATTTAAACCATCGCTCGAAAATCGATTTTTTTATCTAGATCATAATCCGTGTATGGGTAAAATAATTAAATTCCGTTGACTGGGACTAGCATGATCATGCTTTGTCCTTTGATGAGCGTGACAGTGTTATATAAATCTTACGTAAATTATGTTATCATTTCATCAATTGGAATGTGTAAAAAATGTGTTACCTAATTTCTTGATTTCGTAATCATAACATAATAGTGTTATGACTTGAAATGTTTGTATCATGAGACTGCACTCAAAGCCAAAGTAAGACTAACACCACTTTTACGTAGAACTTCTATAGTTTAATATAATACTCCCGCTACATCTACAGCAAAACCTTACATAGCAGCCACATTAATACATGAATAAAGAACACATCATTATGATGACCACTAATTATATGGACTGATTATAAGTATTTTTTAGCATACATGTATTAATTTGGCAATGAGACCAGCATAACATCAATAACTATTTTCGTGCCCCAAAGGTGGTCTTAACATCGATATTTTACTGCATTGCAGTTAGATTAATAATTATATTCATTTATTTATCTGTTGTTTAATGACCCACTCGAAAGATATGGACATTTCAGAGCTGCCCTAGAGTCTGAGAGGGGGCTAAGATACAGGAAAACCAGACATTTGTATTCCTACTCTTACCAATTCTGGTTCTTTATTGTGCCCTGTGTAAAGTACACAGTAAAGTACTGTATATGTAAAGCAATACATGTACAGGAACTGGCTCGGTAGTTGGGTTGAGGACACAGAAAGTGTCCCTGAAATATAGTGTCGAGATTCGAACCCACAACTTTTATTTAGTAGACCAGTGCCTTACTGCTAATGTATGTTTCTAAAATGAAATATGACAGTACTCTCTGTACAATGAACAAATCAGCAAAGTAGTTCAGTGTTTTACAATAACTTCTCAACAACAAACATTTTCACTGTTTTGTATAATTTATGTAACACTGTTTTTGCTTTGATTTCAATACATACATAATATTGTACAATGTCACAGTTGCATAATTCAACAACCACAGATTGCATTTATTTTTAGCTTCCGTGAGATTTGATTACTTTCGTAAGTTACACGATTTTCGTTATTATACCGGTTGTCGAATGTGCAAGCATGTGAAATGGGATATAACAGTATAATACACGAAAACTAACTAACTGTGGTATGAAGCTGAAAATAATTGCATTCGGCAACTGTGTGATCATTCAGCTTTGACAGTTTAATAAAATTGCACAATACCATAGTGTTGATGTGCATAAATTTGTTGTTAACAGTACGTCTGAATCATAAATAAAGACTTATTACTATTTGGATATTCCTGCACAAGCTTTTGAGATATGTGGTTAGTATAAGGGTTTAAACATATAACGGCATACTTGTTATCTGAATAGGTCAAAACAACATAAAACAGCAATAAATAAATAAGTTTAAACTGTAATTATCTGGATTTTTATTATTATTTTCATGTCACAAAATTTAGCAATGAACAAGTTTTTATATATACAATCACATACATAGAGTATAGAATATATTTTAGTAGCATATCACATCAGAAAGATTTTCCTGCAAGCAGAGATAACTGAAAGTTAATTACTTCATCTTGATATAATCATGTATTAGACCTTTAAAACACAAAGGTGTACCATAATGTCTACATACAATCCAACAAAATATGAATATTATAGTACTGAAACATTTTCACTAAAATATTCATTCTTTTTACTTACTACATGTAGTATAATTTATTCTATAAAAAAATATATTCCCATTTACATACAGTGAATAGAATTACCCAATTTTGCTTTTATTTTACAAAACTTACAATATGCTGTATTTCAGAGTAATTCTGACAATTCTTTCACTGACTGACCATATCAATATTGTAATAAAATTTACATTATTAGTTACATATTGGTGGGTAGGAAAAATACAAAAAAATCAGTATATCTCATTATCAGATCAATAAATTAAATCAATTAACATAAATGCAAAAACTAAATGCTGATAAAAAATCATAGCACTTTATCAAATAATTCCAAACATAAACAAAAAGTAAACAGTATTCATGAAAACATGAAACATAAACACCTGGACATATTTACATCATTATGAGCGACATTGGTCAAATAAAGTGGAATGTTAATTAGTATATCAATGAAAGCAAGCAATAATCACTTGTAGAAGATTCAATACACAGTAATACAAGAAATGTGTCAGGAGGACACAAATTCCCACGCTCAGAACTAAGTCAAAAAGGGGCCATAACTCCTGTAAAAATGATTGTGGATTTTAACAGAAATCGAACTTGATTTGTATTTATCATAATTATATACCTTCATGTAAAATATGAAACCAATCCAAGAAATATTTCTTGAGTTATCACTTGGAAACCAAAATTTGAACAGAAAAACAGAAGGACGGAATAAAGACAGACAGGGATAACACTTTATGCCCTTCGGCCATTTCAAATGGCAGGGACATAAAAATTATTGAGGGTTTAACATCGTACCAACAGATTTTGTTTATTTATATTGAGTTTTACCCCCCTTTTCAACAGTCAGAGTCACATTGAGGTGGACAGTTCACCTAAACATCATTCCTGGGAAGAACTAGTACTAGTCTCCCATCCTCTGTAAGCAACTGCCTACTTTCTCACATAAAGAGACATGGTCGGTAGCAGGGCTGGAACCCAGGACCCTCTATCAGTCAGCGACCTTAACCACTTGACCAAGGAGATGGATTGCACCAACAGCTAGGATCATTTGGTGACTTATCAAGCTTTAATGGTGCAGTAAGAATTTTCCTAAGTTAAGGACACATTTAAATAATGGGACAACTGTTACAGTTAAAAACTAACCTTAATAACAAAAATGAGGGCAGTATCACTTACAAATTTGATATTTTGTGCTGCAGTAAATAAAAATATTGGAAAATAGACCCTTGGGCTATCATTTTAGCAATTTTGTTAGAGGTGTTTTACATGTTGCTACCCGGTACATGCAAGATATCCAAACTCAGCATTGAGCGTGGGAGTTTCTTTGAATTTGCAACGTTTCAGTGGAAAAGTCATTTGATAAGTGTGGACGGATGGACGATGGATGACAAACAAAATAGCGTACTATCAGTTCAACCAGAGTTTGAATGAACAAGAAGTATTTAAAATGAAATTAGCACCTCAAGTGAAAAATAACTGCAATTATTTAGGTACATTTGTAATTCAAAACTGTGAACGACAATCTGGAATAAACTAAGAATTGTAAATACAACTCATAACCCATTGTTCAACAGGCCATTCAACAGCTATGATCATTTCAGAGCTGCCCCAATGTGTTGGGAGAGGAGATACAGAAGAACCGGGCACTCGGACCAACAACCTTTCATTTAGTAGTCCAGCCCTTTAGCACACGACCATCAATCAACTCATACAATTCATAAGATGTTACAAAAAGTTACATGTACAAAATGTGTATCATTGTCCCAGTAAATTTTGATTCTAAGATATCTTATCACAGAAATAATAAACTTTTTGAGACAGCATAAATTTATGTATGTTGTCACTTAATCCATACATTCTCTAACAGGTGATTATAGGCTTAATATCTTACCAGTTATATCAGATTTGGTGGGATGGTTACCATGGCAACAAAACAAATATTAATAGATCATGGCCTAGCTGACAAAAAAACAACTATGGCACCAAACAAACAGTTCTGCAAGAGATAAACAACTATGCAAGTGGATGGAATATCTGTCACACATTACAGCAAAAAAAACCAAAAACATTCTTGATTCAGACATAAATCCATATAAAAACAAAATATAACAAATTATTAAAAAAAGCTAAACAACAATATCTGACATAATTTTGAGCCCATCATGGCAAATTGTACAAAAACATCTACAATAAACATTTATGACATGAAATAATTGCTAACTGAGGTTACAAACAGTGACAATGTGTAAATAAAATGATGATTCGATGCATTTAACATATGTTTTTTTTAACATATGCATTTATACACTATACTTAGTAATTGGCAGATATTACAAACTGAACTGCTTTGGTACCTGAACATAAAACACAGACAAGTATATGGTAAATTAATTATAGATCAAATTAATTATTACAAATTAGTAACTTTCAACTATTTGATTTGATTTGAACCTTAGATATAGCATTCATCAGGATAAATTTGTAGACAATGGGTAAATGTACATAGTCCAGGTATATATACAGTAAACCTTACTATTCAGACCATCTCATTATAATTAACAACCAATCATTTATCAGGGCAGTTTTCAAAGTCTTCTATATATTCCAATATTGGCAAGAACAAGATTAAAAGAATATAACACATACAGAAAATCACTCTGACCTCAAAATATTACTTTCCCCTAAAAATATCCCAATGCAAAACGTATCCAGTATTTACGACTGTACAAACAATTGAGGACAAAAACACTGTCTAAGGCAGACCAAAGAAATGTTTGTTGTCACTAAATATTCCCCAGCAGGTTGATAGATTACATTTTGTAGGGAAAACACATGAACAGAAAACAAGAAACAAGACGCTGCGTTCAATAAACACATATGCCCCCGGTGGCATGCTTGTGAAGCAATAGCCCATTTGAACAATGTCAAGGACGATATTTGATAATTATGGGTGGTTTAAAAATGGTCATAAGCAACAACTGTAGAAGTATGAAAGTGTTCTAGCAAGTGGTATTGGTGCTAGACGAAACGGTAAAATCTACTTAACCTGGTACAGAATCATTCTAAGTCCAAATTAAGTCAAGGTCAAACTCAAACAGGGACTTTTGATACGGGTGCATTGAGAATGATCATACGCAACAACTGGGTAAGTATCAAAGCGTTCTAGCAAGTGGTATGTGTGGCACAAGATTTTCATATATCTAATACCAAAATACACATTCAAGGGCAGATAACAACATACTGTTTAGCCTTCAGAGTTAAAACCCTTTTTGCAAAACTTAAGATGCTGATAAACATTTCTGTATGATTTCATAACTCAGCCCTTTTGGAGATATATGCATGACAAAAGATTTTCGGATGGATGGAAGGCAAGACGGACGAATAAAGGAAAACATATTATGCCCCCCATTCTTTCAGAGTGGGGGCACAAAAAAGAAGACAAAACACAGTCTCCTGGAGGTACCACCTTTGAGTGGTCTGGAGTAAAGCCACTATGGGTTGAAACTTGTTTTGAGGGCACTACCTCACACTTGTCCCTCAGGGACAAAAAAAAAACACATACAATAATCAAAGACATTACAATCGAAATACAGCCAATAATGAAACCATCTCAAAATTACCACCGGTTTATTTGGTCTCAAGGTTCTCTTCATATTAAGGTTATACTGTATATATAACTTAACTATAAGATACTGATTCCAATATGATAAGTATTGCAGTTTGATGAAACTAACTGATGTGATAAAGAACACACACTAATTAGGGAGATGACAGCAAAGCATGGTATACATTGCACATTTCTGAGGGTAAGTTTCAAAAACTTACAATGTTTTGTTTATAATAAATTTATCATCTACCCAACTAATTCCATCTTTAATATCTTATCCTAAAATTTACATACATATTTACTTCAGGATAACAAAGTCTATGAAGGACTATTTCATTTCTATAATCAATCAGTTGAATACATATTAATATATATTATTATAAATAATACTTATATCTAGGTGAACTATCAAGAGAGAATATATAACTAATAATTAATTCATAGGCACAATCTTTTCTACTAATTTCTAATTTATCCAATATAGTGAGTAACAATTAGGCACAACAATAAAGCATATATCACAATAAGCAATAGTTCATATATATACCTGGATCAAGTGAACAATATTCATAATAATAGTGATGAAGGGTAACCTTAAAAACCCTTAGTAAACAAGAGGGCCAAGATGGCCCTATATCGCTCACATGACAATCACTGTTCACTCATTAAAACATTGTTTTGAACCGGTGACCTAGTTTTTGACCCCAGACGACCTATGTTCGAATTTGTCTTACATATCATTAAGACAAACAGTCTGACTAGGTTTGGTGAAGATATGAACAAAATTTGACATCTACAGTGTTAATAAGGTTTTCCCAAGATTTGACCTTGTGACCTGGTTTTTGACCCTAGGGGACCCATATTTGAACTTGTCCTTAATATCATTAAGACAAACAATTTGACAGTTTGGCCAATATCCAATCATAACCATGACATTTAGAGCTTTTACAAGATTTTTACCTAAGATTTGACCTTGTGACCCAGTTTTTGAACCCGGCTGACCCATGTTCATCCTTGACCCACATATCATTGAGGCAAACATTTTGACAAGGTTTGGTGAAGATCCAATTAAAACTGTGACATCTACAGTGTTAACAAAGTTTTCCTAAGATTTGACCTGGTGACCTAGTTATTGACCCCAGATGACCCATATTTATACTTGACTGTTATATCATTAAAACAAACGATTTGACAAAGTTTGGTGAAGATCCAATAATAACTGTGAAATCTACAGTGTTAACATGGTTTTTCATAAGATTTGACCTAGCGACCTAGTTTTTGACCCAAGATGACCCATGTTCGAACTCGTCCAAGATATTATGAAGACAAACATTCTGACAAGGTTTCATGATCATCCAATCAAAACAGTGACTTCTAGAGTGTTCACAAGGTTTTCCAGCAATTTGCCCTAGTGACCTAATTTTACTACAGAAATTACCCATTTTCAAACTTGACCTACATATTATTAAAATAAACATTCTGACAAAGTTTCATGAAGATAAATTCAAAACAGTGATTTCTAAAGTGTTCACAAGGTTTTCCCTTATTTGGCCCTGGTGACCTAGTTTTTGACCCCAAATGGCCCAATATCGAACTCGTCCGAGATTTTGTTGATATTAACGTTCTGACCCAGTTTTGCTAAAATTGAGCCAAAAATGTGGCCCCTAGTGTGGTCACAACATAAAGTTTGACGACGCACGACGCCGGACGCCGGACGGAGAGTGATCCTAATAGCTCACTTTGTCACTTTGTGACATGTGAGCTAAAAACTGAAACAACATTTTAGAGATACATTTATGTATATAAAACACAAGGCACAGAAAGCAGTAAATTCAAACGGCCCATTCAACAGCTATAGTCATTACAAAGCCATCCCAGAGAGAGAGAGAGAGAGAGAGAGAGAGAGAGAGAGAGAGAGAGAGTGGAAAGGAGATACTGGAGTAATGTGCATTTATGATTAATGTCCTTTCTTTTTTCAAATAGTTTTTCCTGTTTCTTTATCCTGCCTGGTATAAAGCACAGATACACACATCACCCTATCTCCTGCTATTTTCTAGACACAGTACTTGGCTTAGTAGTTGGGATTGGGTCACTGAAAGCGTCCTTGAGAAATTTCGTAAGGCGGAGCCAAAAATCGGACCCACAACCTTTAGTTTAGTGGTCCAGCACATTACCACTCAACCACTGATCACCCCAGAAAACAGTAAAATGTAAGGGCTTGAAATACATAATACCAGAGGTGAAAAAATTATGCATTTAACAACAAATATGTCTACATTATAAAAATACAGTGTATACGTTAGATACAATATGTAAAGTTTTTTTCCATGCATAACTGTATACAAAATCAAAGAGCACATCGGATTCACATTTTCATATAACCACATCAAGAAAATATCTAATTACTGATGGTACATATCATTATTCTGCGAGTAGTATAATTGCAAATACAACAACAATCAACTTCCTATCTCCTGATCGATGAACAAAGTGAAAAAGACAGAAGAAAACAAATGTACTATTTATATATATCTTATCCTATCCACTAATATAAACACAAGAATGTCAGTAACAAAGTAGAGAATCTATCCATTAAGGCTTTAAAAACACAAGTTTGAAATCATATGAGAATTCCAGTAGGTTCAATTTGATTACATTACAAAAGGATGCAAAGGTACAACTTTTTTTTTCATATTCATATAAATTCATAGACAAATCACTCATTATAATGTAAAACATTATTTTTTAATACTAATTTAAGCAGGGAAATGTAGAATCTCAAATAAGTGTTACCAAGTCCGGCACAAATAATCTTGACTTTTTAAAGATATCAAGTACAGTCAAACCTGTGTTAGCAGTCACCTCAAAATAAAGGCCACCCAGTGAATAAAGGCCATTCTTCTAAAATCTGCCATTGATTATTTAAACCAAGGTGACCTCCAAAAGAAGGCCATGTGTCAATTAATGTCACAATGTCTTTCCCAAGGGTGGCCTTTGTACACAGGTTTGACTGTATATAAAATACATAGCTGGTAAGATGTCAAGTAGAACAAGAGTATTGTAACTTATAAACTATCAATACGTTTCTTGATGGCTGTATCAACAATTTCAAGACTGTCTCTATCTAAATCCTTTAAAAGAATCAGCACAGCTTGTAACACATGAGCATTCTGAAACAGACAAGTTATTTTTTACATCAATAAATAATCATAAAAATGATGATGATGATAATAACAATTTAGTGGAGTAAGCAGTGCAGTTATTCAATTTCGTTACAGAGTTTGTGGAAAAGACAAATGAGTTTAGTTTAAACTTGCCTGAACATGTACGTGTACTATAATAAGGTGAAGTTTCCTTTTGGCTTTGGAAGGCGACTTAATGCTTTATAAATTTATACTTAAATTACTTAACTAACAATAGTGAGATAAGCATCTGATTAGTTTGGTAGAACAACAACATTGAAGGAGCTTTGGGTCAGACACAGCCCTTTTTTAATTGTTTTGGGGAACAGGTATCAGATCCCATTCATGTCGGGCACTGTGAAACACTAACATTTTTTCTAAATAAGGGGATATTTTTCTCTCAGTGGGAAAATATCTATACTTTTTTACTTGGGGAACAGGGGAGAATACCGAACCCAAAAATGGCACAAAAAGGCTCGAGGCATTGCAACAGTTTTCGGTGGTCAATGTGTTAATTCACCACAAATGTAAGGATATGTACTTTAGGTCTTAAAGGCATACTGAATTCTCCATGTTGCTCAAATCTGCTCAACTCTATAATCTACTAATGGGAAGCAACTCTGAGGTATTCCTAGCCATCAGTATGACTTTGTAACATTCAGAGGTCTTTCATATTAACCTTGTTTCCAGTAACTTAGTGTTATTCTCATTAGTTATTTCATTAACATTCAAACAACATTTTTTTTATTTATAATATTTATTTATAACAGTTTTTCAGAAATCATCAATAATTTTAGCACCAAATTATTCAAAGTCAATGTCTCCTCTGTAACATGTTTGATGATTTATTATGAATTATGTAAACATTACAAGTCAAAAGATTTCAAAGCAATTTTAACATATGATGACATGTATATGGAAGGTGGGACCATACTTAGAATAGATGGATAGATTTATTTCAATATAAGATGTACAACTACATGGCAATCATTATCAAGACATTCAATTTACAACATGAATTAATCTACCATGTCAATAAACATTATATATCAAGGATAACACAAAAAAGAGTTTTTAATAAACTCTTATTTCCATTGGGTTCTCATATGTTCAACACCTATGTATTTGATGCATCTGATTTTTGGACCTTTTTATGTAAAACAATTGGTTATATACACAAGTGACTGTGATTATTACAAAATTTAATATGTAAATACTTCTTACCCTGGCTCTAGTAGATGCAGTTGGGGCAGATTTTGGTGATCCAATTTTTTCTATTGGCAAGGGTTTCAGACCAAGTTGCTCTCGTATTTTACTGAAAAATCAAATGTATAACTACTTTGATTGCCTAAAGATTTCAATGGAAATGATTTAGATTTAAAGATGCTTAAATGAAAGGATCCACACAGTTTTATATCATCATTCAAAGCATGTAACATGTTGGTATGTTATATTAAAATCTTAATCTTTACCATCTGTCAGCAGGTTGGATTTTTTTTTTGAGAATTATACATTGCTTAATTTCAAATATTTCCCATCTGAATACATCAATCTGGTATAATTTATAATAAAATTATGCTGTATTAATTAAAGGCCACTTGGTTACCGGTATATGACATAAACATTAAATAATTCAGACTCTTCATTACAGTACATGGTCATACTTGGTTTCTGTCCAACTCAAAGTAACTGGATCTTTAGGTAGTGGCTTATCACTCTCTTTTTCATCATCTCCAGAAGCATGAGCATTTTCACCATTATTTATAACTTCATTGTTGTCTGTAGGCTCAGTTTCTTCAGTAGATGTTGGCAGTGTTAGTTCTTCACCCTTTTCTTTAGCTGCTTCCCTCTCATCATCATCAACAGCTGAAACAAGAACACCGTACATTCCACTATTGTTGTAAATAATACATTGAAAGAGCTAAAACATTTAGCCAAGTGCAAAATGTACATGTACAAAAAATGTAGCATACAAGAGTGAAATATCAATTTTTGAGTAAAAGTGTCTGTTTTAATAAATATCATTCCAAAAGTTTATTGATTGACACATATAACCACTCACTTACCAACATTGTCCAGTTTCTGAAGATGGGGAAGATTTTTTAGAACTGTAAGTCTGTAATTATCTCTAGTAGCACAAGGGTTATCAGCCAGCCATAATATACGTAAATGGGACAAATCTTTCAAATAACATATGTCTGATAATTTCTCTATTTTATTGTTTCTAATGTACAACTCCTGCAGGTTTTTACAACCTTGAAATTCTTCTAATGATGTGATGTCATTCACACTGAAAAAAGTATAAAGCGGCAGTTGCATTTTATGAAAAATGGAGAAGTTTCAACTTAAAATTTAATTCAATGGTTGCTAGAAAATGCCGTGAGTAGTTACACAGTTGATTATCATATATAGAGAAATCAGAATAAATTAAAATTTTCATTGTTAGCAGTCCAAAATAGTTACAACTCTGAACATTATTTAACAGCAGTCTAATAGTAGTTTAGAACATTGTTTTTGTAATGAAATTTATACTAATTAAATTAGTAGTGAAAATTATGCAAATGACTTGTACCTTACACTACAGATTTCAAGATTAGGCATCTGCCGAACAACGCTGATATCTTCAATCTCAGAACCCCTGAAAATACAAAAATATCATTTAAACTGACTAGTGTTTATTTCTAGTTTTCAAGGAATGGTGAAAACATCAGTAATATTGGGCTTAATAATTAAGACTGAACACTAGGACTGCAACGAATCACCGAAGTTCGAATATGTCCGAATGCATGGCATTGGATCGATTATCCGATTTGGAATCCGTATTTTCGGTTCGGTACGGTTTGGCACTGTCATTTAGCGTACGCGGGCAATAATATTATCCAATCAGCGCACGTCATTTCATTTACTGCGTCGCATGTGAACAAAAACAAGTATGGCCCACTTAGGTGTTTTTTTTTTACCTGGAAATCTTATGTCTTCGACCAAAAAGTGTACAATTGGTAAATTGTTTCAATGTGGGAAACTGTTGTTAGACCAACATCGTAACTTTTTCTAATACGACATTCTGAATTCAATTGCATACAGCAGAACAATAGAAATTTATGTATATGATTTAATAAATAAGTTGAGTAAAAAGAGTTTTAGTAAAAACTTATTTTTTCTATGAAACATGGGGCCAGGTAAAAAAAATCCTACGTTAATTTATGTAGTCTATATTGATGTAGATATCCGAATCGAATATTCGATAACCGAGAAGGTTATATCCGAACTCGAACCGAACCGAAGGGTACCCGAATCGTTGCAGCCCTACTGAACACTTAATGCGTAATCTGTATTTTTATGTCATCCTCTCAGGGTCATGAATGAATTTTTGTGTTCTAGTTCTGACAGTCTGATAAGTTCAAGATTTTGTTTAACATTATAATCTAATGAATCATTTACCATTTTAGTATCACCATCAGTATAGCTTTCAGTCAGATAGGAGATGGAGAAATACTGAAAATTAGCATCTTGTAGATCATTTTAATATTTAGAGAAAAAATGAAAGTAGAACTCATATTTCACAAAATTGAAATCGAGGCATGACATCAAAATATCATAGTTCATGATAATTATCAGGATGTAAGGAAACAACTGAATACTGATACTGAAGTGAAAAAATAGTGTGCATGTTTCAATGATTGTAGTCATACTCAGACATATCCGAACACCCATACACCTTGGTAGTAAATCAGTATATTTTTACAAAGCGTCATGAAATGGAATATCATTTATATTGGGTCGTCGGATAAACTTACCAGCAATTGAGTTTTCTGACACTTTCGAGATCTGGCGCTCGAGTGCGAGCCAGAACAATCGGTCCTGTCAAACTTCTGAGCGTCGTATCCATTTTAAACCGGAAGTACGGATAAAACATATCACGCCGTACTAGATTTTTCACGTAATCCGTAAAGCCAGCGCAAACTACGAAAGCAACAGCATCGAGTAGCAGGACTTGAATGTTTAATATGTATCCGATAAGTATAACGAAATATATATCATTTCGCTATAAGAAGGACGTACACATACTGTTTCTTACAAGTTACGGCTACAGCGTAAAATTTAGGTCCCATATAGTGGGCATTTTTATTAGGAACAATAAAATTTAAACATGTCATGAAATTCTACCACACATGTTGATATGTATTTATTTGCATTTGAACTTTAAATTGTCGCAGGAGAATCAAGACATTTCAATCGTGTAGTGAAATCCCAGTTGCTATCTGGGGACCAATATATAAAACATGGTACCAGAGCCTATATCGGTTGAAAGTTGTACCAATATTACGTCACACTATTTTAATGAAACGTTTTTATGAGTTTCCATCAAACCAGATATTCATCAAATATAGACATTATGAGATTTGATATAGAATACATGTAGCAGTGCTAACATTTCAGAGTATCAAACTTAAACATTTCATTTCACTTTATTTCTTTAAAACTATTGAGTGATACCAGAGACGTATAGGCCTACATTATACGTCTCTGGTGATACTAAGAAAAGTTCAATAAAAAATGTGACATTTTAAAATTTATTATAATTTAGAGACGTTTACATTAAGAAGCCTCACTTTGAACAGTTTTAAATAACTGTAATGGTACTTTGAATGTAGGCAGGGAATCTACATGTACAACATACAGGTCTTAAATTAAAATAATAATTATGTAGATTTATAGTCCTTGTGATTTCTAAAGTAGTGAACTGTCTATACGACTTATTCTTAGACCTAATAGATTCTACACACATTAAATGTAGAATCTATTGCACGAAACATTGGCTTCGGGAACAAAAATCTACAAAGTATTATAGTTTTTCGATGTCTTTTAATTATACTTTCTTATTTACTGTACACGAACGAATGCATTAATTTACACCTTGATTCGAGATGACCATTTGTAGACCAAATATTGTACATATTATATTTCAGAAAAATACGATGTTTTGAAAAGGGGACAAAACTGCATTAGCACGTAATAAAAGCTATGAATATTATTACCTAAGTACAGCCAAACCTAAACATGGCCACTCTTAGGAAAGACATAATGTGGCCTTATTGATAAGTAACTTTTATTGGGATGTCTTTTTGATCTAAATAATCAATGTCAGTTTTTAAAGAATGGCATTGATTCACAGGGTGGTCGTTATTTATAGGTGGTAGATAACGTAGGTGTCACTGTATCATGGCCTACATGATGAACAAAAATCAGCATCCACACCAACACGGATCTCTTGACCTTCTAATTGGTATCTAACACGTAAAACTCTCATCAATAAAACACATAATGTACATGTAAACTTGATATCAATTCTGCGAGGGAATTTCTTTGGGGAAAAAATCACTATTATTATACTGTCACCAGGATCTAAACAAAACATGTCATGTAATTAACTACTCTTATACCAACTGAATAATCAAGCCCTCTGATATACACGGACCAGTAACACGCGGCCTAATTCTTATAAAACATAAATCAACATCTCATAAAAAGTCCGATAGAATTTTGTCAAACAATTACAGTCAGTCCTGTGTTTAGCGACCACCTCCGAATAAAGACCACCATGTAAATAAAGGCCATTCTATTAAAAACCGTTATTGATTATAATATTAAGAAAACATGACCTCCGAATAAAGACACTTAATTGTCATTAAAGGTCACAATTTGTCTTTCCCAAGGATGGCCTTTGTTCACTAGTTTGACTGTACTATCAAATCAGAGTTAACGATCACCATTTAAAATAAAGACATCCCACGTGATCAACGTCACTCTTAGACACTCATAATTTGTCACCAAGCTTGAAATAAAATAGTCATGTTCCATCAGGGCTAAGTAGGTCACAATAGTTTTCTTTTGTATTTTTTTTCTGAATATATCCTTACTTTGTACTTAGGAGGTACGATCGTCCCCATATATTTCCGTACTTTTTCTGTGTAAAACTTATGGTCGGTGCCAAAATATAGCATCTGTCGTGTTATCGTAAATAAGACTTTTATTCTGGTCTTTAACCCCGGTCAATTAAATAGTTCATGAACTATTCATGAACTATTCATAAACAGTCTAAGAAAAAAACATGTTTTCATGAAACCAATTCGAAGGGTTATAAGACCAATTTGGTACGTGGCTAAAAAGGCCCTACTTTCTTTATCCCATGGTGGCCTTCTTTCACAGATTTTACTGTGTGAAGAAAACTGCGTCAACATTATGTATCAAAATGTTAACATCGATAAAATAGTTCTATAAATTTGATATATTTACCGTAGAGAATCACTCAGATGTATTACATTTTTCCTGGATAGGGTAACATAATACACAATGAAAATAACAAACACACTTTCAATCGAATTCTCTTTTTACCTTGTTTAGAAAGATCGCTAGAACGCAGTAAAAATGTCGACAGACTCAACTTTTTGCTGTATCAGATACGCCTATGTTCGTGTCTGTTCTAAACCGTATTATTATCATCGAAAAATACAAAGTTTATTTTAAGTTAAATAATACATAGCATGCCTCTAACATGGAATCTTTGAAATACACAATACACAACCTTTAATTCTCTTTCTGTCAATAGATTGCCTGATTTTAGAAAAAACAACAACTTTGTTTTTACATGACTGTAGTTTAAACACGATCGATGTCATCACTGTTTTATCAGAAGTACAGATTATGTTAAAATTGAATTTTAAAGTAAATGTTCGTTTTAATGAGGTTATTTATATATTAGTGAAGTGACCGCAAAATGAGATATATGTATTACAGTAAATTATATCATTTAATATCGCATCAATAATTCTTTGAACAGAATAATAAGCGTCTAAAAAATAATGAAACCGGAGTCACTGAAAACCGCAATTCCCTGAAAATCAGACAATTTTCAGAAAGTCCCATATCTTATCAAATGTATCATAAGTTCTGTGAAAACCGGAGTTCTCAGAAAACCGGACTTTTTGCTAAGTCCGAATGAGGTCCGGTTTTGAGTTTTTTTATTGTACTTAAATGGAAAAACTGGCAAAACTTGTATTATGTAGTGAATCTGAATTCTAAATACAATGACGAATACCACAATTCATCATCCGTACATTTCTTTAACACACACTCAAAAAATTATCACATTTTCGTAATTATTTTCTAATCTCACTTTTATTTGATGTTTTATTTACTAGTATTATATTAGTCGGTCTTTTATGTTCACAAAATTATTTCAAAACTCAAGCATTAGTAGTTGAAATGGCCTCAAAGACATGCTATCCATTATACAGAATACACATTGGGTGTGAGTCCAATACTTCAATGGTACTTAATTAAAGCGATATCCTTTAACACGCAAAGTCACTAAGTATTAAGTTGTAGGAATTGAATGATCGATTGATAGGAGAAATCTGTCAAGCTAATAAAAAAATACATTACGTTGTTTTCCCTTAGAATTAAGAATGCCATTTCGAGTGACGAAGCTGGTAGAAGATTGGCACTAGTTTACTCGTCATATCAACGTTCAAACATTTAATCACATTTCTTTGACCTTGTCAATTAAGCGAATCAATAATGTTGACCAAAAGAAATTTGTGATGCTTATCGATTGTCGTTTGTTTTCAGTGTGAATAGTTCTAGTACGCATTAAACTGAAACTGTATCTTAGCTGGTTTTCGTTCATTCATCCAGGAAGACATTCAATGTGCATTGTACACAAATCAATGCAAAGTTAATAAGATAACTTAAATAGAGAGTTCAGAATATATGGGAAGTTTTGAACGATTTCAGAATTACAGTGTAAAACATTGTGATATGTTGGGCGAAACAATTTTAGATCTTCACGGCTCATCAATACGTATAGAGATCAAAGCACTGAAAGTACTCATGGAAACTGTATGTTTGTTTGTTTGTTTGTTTGCTTGTTTGTTTCATCGGGTTTAACGCCATTTTCAACATTATTTCAGTCATATCGCGACGGGCAGTTATCCTAACCAGCTGTCCTGAAGTTCATTTAGTACTAACTACATTCTGTCCGCAAGCGTCTGCCAAGCTACCCCACATAATTAGAGGTGGAGGACAATTTAACATAGGATGTAATATCTTTAGTCAAATTTGTCACGGACAGTGTGAGCCTCGCCCGGGGTTCGAACACACAACCTCTCGATCATTAGACAAACGCTCTAACCACTGAGCTAGCATGGACACTGAACGGACATAGACTTGCACTGTAACATGGAACAGGAACTCGTCTAACAATTGCATTGTGGTTGTAGATAATCGTAGTACTTAGGTCCGCATTAAAATTCATGCACATCAAGCGAGGGATGGCTATGGGAAGCTTAACTATCGTCCAGTTTCCAATTAGTACACCGTAGTATGGTGGCTGATTTATGCCATGTCGAATTTTCGCCACAACAAAGCGAAAATGTGAAAAAGCGAAAATACGACAAAGTAGACTTTTTCGCATTGTTGCATTTTCGCATTGTTGCATTGTCGTGGCGAAAAATACGACAGAAGAAGGGCGACAATACGACACCAAAAATATGTCGTGTTTTCGCAATTGCATCTGCCGTATCTTTGCTTTTTCGTGGCGAATATTTAACAATGCAAAAACACGACAAAGTCGACTTTTTCGCATTATTACATCTTCGCATTGTTGCAATGTCGCATTTTCGGTGTCGTATTGTCGACAAAAGTCAACTTTGTCGTACTTTTGACATGCGAAAATCAGCCACCGTAGAAATCTCATGTGAAATTCAAACACATTAAAAGCATGTCTGATCAGTTTGCGAAATCACGTGACTTCGAACCGAGCACGTACGGAGTACGATCATTTTTCGGGAATTTTTATGAGAGCCCCTTTGTACAGGCAATAGAAGTAATCTGAAGTCAGAGGGCATATGGTGGGAAACATGAAAATATACAAAACATAGATATCTTGATTTAGGGATAGAATTAAACAGTGTCCAGACGTTTCACCTCAAGACATTTCCTTCCTAGACGTTTCCTCACAAGATGTCTAGGGAGGAAAAGTCTTGGGAGTGAAACTTCTAGCATTCGAATTACACTGGTTCCATATCTATGTTGCATCAAGGCTTTGTACGGACAGAGACAACGGGAACCATGACAGTTTAGGATATAGTCGGAATATTATTTCGCCATGTTTCGGGGTCACATGATTCCCCACTCTGTGTTTAATGATCTGATGTCAGCTATATTGTTTGTGATCAGTACGCATATTGCATAATACTTGGTGACTCCTCATTAAACGCGTACTGAAGAGATCGGGTCAAATGCGGGCTTGGTACAGCGTTATAAACATCCAACTATCCGAGAAAGTTATTGCGTTTCGTACGGATGGCATTAAACAGAATGTTTGAATTCAAGCCGAGTTATGTTGTTTTATTATTGTAATTATCGATATTTAGCTTCTAGATTACCAGTAAATGTTTAGTTGTATATTTAAAACACAATAGACTCATTCTTTATACATGTTTTGATTAAAGAAAAACTTACAAGCACGCTATGTTTAAAGGTTGTGACTTCATGCTTGGAGACATTGAGCGTCGAAAAATGGTTGTCACGAAAACGTGTATTTTGTAACCGTTCATATTATGATTATCAGTAAAAACGCCAAAACATTTAGTATTTTATGTTTGATTCGAGTAAAACATAAAAAATAATTTTATAAAATGGTATGTGCTAAAATTACAATCCAGTAAATTCCCTCTATTCCGTATTTGTCCGGACAGAGGAAGATCCGGATTTTAGTTAAAGGTTCTGAAAAGTCTTTACTCTAATACTAAAAAGTAGAAAGAATTTTAACAAAAAAAGTAAATATTGGGACATATAGATTACGGTGATTTCCGGTTTACATGGGACCGAATTAGAGGTTTCTACTGTTTAAGAAGCATGAACACACTTCATATACTGGCAAGGTTCTTCATTGTAGATTTTTTTCTGTTTTTTCTCGGTCTTCACATAATGAAACAAAGTTCAAACTCATAAGTCACTGAGACGAATTAATGTCGTCTGAAATATAGTCTCCAGACGTGAGAAATTATGTACGAGCGTTTGATAATTAACGTATTAGATGATCATCCTTTCACGAAGAAATTTTCTAATAGCCATGTCATTGTTCTTATATGATATTTCTTAATCGGTGTCTCGCGTAATATACTACTTACATAAAAAGTGTCAACTAATCTATAAAATGATAGGTCCTATTATAATACTGGACGACAATAGATATACTTTGTTAATTTGGTTCCTAAAATATCACCGAAGAATAATAATCTCATCATAAGCGTGTAATTAGATCGAACGTACACGTGTTATCCTTTGTCCAACACCTTAAAAGAGCTCATGCCAATTAAGTTGGCCTTCTCTGTATTTTATAGTACTTGTATTTTATTTTCATTCCTTTGGAATATAACATCTCTTAATTCTTCAAGAAGAAAGACACACAATCAGACCTTTGTGCTGACAGAAGCTACCAATACCACACGGAACATGTCTTCAATTAAACATTTCAAAGCTAACCACGGGGTCATGTGAATTACTTTCGAATCTAACAGTGGTATTATTACCTATTGACGACCAGAAACAGATCCAATATTAAGAGACGGGCGATAGGAGAGTGGAAGAACTTGAGCGCCGAGAGTTATCGGAATATAGCAGAGTTCCAATCTGCGTTGATTTGTATCAACCGTTGCGGTAATCTGTCTCATTTCATCAATTTGCAAGTAAGTAAAATTGTACTATATTTTATTCCTTTCACTTAATCAGTGTTAATATAAGACTTTCTTTAAAAGGTGGATTCATACTTCATCTTTGACGTCAATGAGAATGAATTCGTTTGGATAATTTGGAAAAAGAATAATCGGCAATCAAGTTGTCGCGTATTAAAAAAAAGGCAGGAAGTCTAAACGTTTTTATTTAGGGGTTGTATCTTATGGTATTTGTTCATACAGTGACTACGTACGGAGAGGTATAAACGATATTTTGTTGGAAGCCATTGTTGTTAGTTATTCTGATGTCTAGTGATTATTTCATTTGATACTAGTATATATATTCTCTGTGAAAAAAGCAAAATTATCAGTTTTAGTCAGTGAGTTTATCTATTTTTAGATTTGAATATAAATCAGGATAAAGAATTACAAATTTCTTAATAATTTTTAACTAATTTAAGAAAACTGGCCTAATCAATTAAACCAATTTATTTCAGAGTTGTTAAACATTTAGCTTGGTGAAAAATCGTGTTTATTGTCAGAGAAGACTTTTAGATCCCTAGAACCAAGCGAGAGGATGAAGCCTATTATTTTAGTTGTGCCTTTTGTTTTATTTGCCTTTGTGACGTGTAAAAAAGAGTCCGGGGGAGGTCGACGGGACCGGAACCGGCATTCTGGCTCCGGACGGGGAAAAGAGCTTCGTGATGAGGAGGATTATACTGGGCTCGGACAATGTGAACTCGAAATAACATGTAAAGGGGACTCTTCGCAAACTAAAACACCAGTGAAACTGCCCATTAAAGGCCCGCGTGGACCACCCGGCCGACCGGGAGAAAAGGGAGATCCGGGACAGTCAGGAAAGGCGGGGGAACCCGGGACACCCGGAGAACCAGGTATTATTCAATTCTATAAATCAGTCTATCATCAGTTAGTACCGTATCATTCTTAAATTAATTCATTGATACTTTTTATTTCTGTTTATAAGACATCATGCTTATTAATTGATTGATTATCAATTGTTTCTCTTCATTAATAACATCCAAATTAATTTATTGATTAATAATTGTTTCTCTATGTAGAATAGTATCCAAATTAAATGACTGTACGTTTATCGCTTCTATTTGTGAAATAGAATCCGTATCAACCGATTGATTTATCAATTGATTCTGACATCTATCTAGTTCTTTTTACAAGTTAATTTAACATTATCTCATTTCATGTAAAACATAACAATATGAGTTAATTATATACATGTATAAAATCATAAATACAATTATTCAACGAGGTTATATGCAGTACAAATATAACATGTTAGGAATAATCATATTGTGTTGAGATGATAAGGAAATATGTGGGAGAAATATTTCTAATTACATTTCTAATACAAAACAACGTACAATCTAGACAAGTAAACATACAGAATGATACTAGGAGGAGAAATAAATAAACATGATAAAACATATACATTATAAGAAAAAATAATTAATGTTGAAATGTTAGTTATTAATTTGTGGAGGAAGGTTGAACAATATGAGATATTACAGAATGTCTAAGCAGATAAAATCAGATGTTCTACGTTCATATCCAAAGTGTACACTCAATTTCTAATATTGTTAGCGCAAAACCTTCCCTGAGGTTGTTTTATGGATGACTACGGATTGTTCCGTAGTTACGGGGATTTATGTGAGCCCACAAGAACGCGCAATTAGCTTAAAAACGAAACAGGATTTTAAAAATGTAAAATATAAACAATCATGATTATATCAAGTATTTACAACACGGTGCTCAGTACTTATAACTATTTAATTAGATTAGAAATAAATGCACAAGTAGTTGTTTCCACTCTCTTAATAATCACATGTTCTTCAAATGAGACTTCTTTACTTCTAAAGTTACAAAATATACTACAGCACTACAGCTGTGGGTTACTCGTCCTTCTTTTTGGAGTGAGCAGGCAGTATGTCTAAATAGAATGTTTCATGCGCACCAGTAAAATAACTTTTAATGGGTGATATAAATGGTGTGCGCTGAATAAACGAAGTACGTTTAAGTGTTAAACTCAGATTGTAATGTTCGGGTACCATCATTAAGAAACTAATAATTAAGTTTTCATATTTTATCTGTTGATAAAACATGGGTAGGAGTTTGGTAGAAAATGCCTCACCAAGCCGCCACATTGTTATTCATTGTTACTTTCCATCATGGCTGACGCTTGGAATCCAATGGTGTTTATCTTTCAATAGGAATTCGATGGTCATTTTGAATCGCGAACAATGAACACGTTTGAAAGTCTGCCATTCCAAAGTAGTTACCGGGTACCACATAACCAAATTGTGTAACCCTACACTTATGTACGAGGCTTATTTCTCAATGACGTGAATGTAGTTACCATTAGTAGAATGTGTCATTTGTCTTCATTACATGACAGTTTTTTTCATTTAATGCAATTTTGGGTTAAGCTATACTGTTTTACATAGAATTTATTACAATTTCAGCATCACGGGTCCGTTACTTATGCCTGTGACTAGAATTATTCTGATTCAACATAATAACCATGTTCGTATAGCGCGGTCTTAAAAAAATGCCATTGTTTAGTCGTATATTTATAGGTCAATCTACAAAGAATTTTTTGTCTTTTTTTTTGTTATAATATGACAGCCAATATTTTATGTGTCATGGGAATGTTAATATGTTCGTCAGAGAGAATATCAAGCAAGTTTATGCGACAAGCTTATAATCTTTTTTTGCCTGAATATTAACAATATCGTCAACTTTATTTTCTGATATATCAACTACATTATCTTAAAATGCTTCAAACGAATGGCTGGAAGCTTTTTTAAAAGTTTCATTGTTTCACTGTTGCCATTAAATTTCTTTAAAGATCGACATTCTTATAAGACTTTTATAAAACAAAAACA
Source organism: Lutraria lutraria (assembly GCA_964023205.1). NCBI lineage: Eukaryota > Metazoa > Mollusca > Bivalvia > Venerida > Mactridae > Lutraria > Lutraria lutraria. Next base: position 15,493,384 of record OZ026843.1, on the reverse strand, counting down.
TTCTACATGGTAGATTTCTAGATAAGGCAAAGAAAGTTAAAGCTAACATTTGGAAGTCTTTAAAACACTTGATCTGAAAAGGCTAGAAACATGTGAAAGCTACGATTAGGACCACAAAAAAATCGAGACACCATCGTTTTAAACGGAATTTGATGCCACCTAGCACTTTGTCACAGTGACGAGACTTTACATTAGTGATATTCTCTTCTTCCTTATTGTCCGTGTTACACTTATTCTTGACGACCATCGATTTAATTTAATCCAAAATTTGCATTTTTTGTCGGCATTTAATCGCCTTGGGTGGTATCAACACATCTATTGTCTCACGGATTGATAGTGTGAGGAATAATTGTAAGTGAACCGATCATGTCCTCTGGTATTAAAGAGAGATTCACAGATTGTCAACTACGAAGTTTAGCCCACTGTTTACTGTATTCGTGCAATATTGGTTTGCATAAAAATTGAAATAGTCAGGCAATTCACGAATGTTTAACTAGCGTCTGAACATATTGAATGCTACTTGGATATATCAATGAATACATACGTATGACAATTATACTCATAGCTAATCCTATCATCTAGAAATCAACCCAAATAAGTACACTTTTAGCATGTCTACTTTTGTGCAAGTCTCTGCTGAAACTACAAAAACTATGTGGAAACTTTTTTTGCAAATTCGAACATCAAAATTGGAATGTATGCCCATACACAAGCCGCCGTCATGGTGTGTTTAAAGAACATTCATTAAATGTAAAGTTGTTATTATTCAATATCTTTCGTTATAAAAACACTTAAACCGTAATGTGCTCATTATTTTGGGGGTCGGGAGTAACTTAATGTTTTTTACAAAACTGAACATAACATGGTGTATTTTGCGACGTGGCTATAAAATTTCGTTAAACTCTATGAGTGTACGGAAAATACTCGCCACTGAAAATATACAATCTTCCAAAGAAGATGTATTTGACCACAAATTTAATGTAATTTGATTTTAGAAGCAGCCAAAGCACTGCATGTTGTAGTGACAAGTTACTTAACGTTGGACCATGTTTATTTTGAAGACACTTTAAAAAATTAAAAAGTGCTCGCCTAATGCAATCTCAACATGTGACTAAAACTCAGACGTGTTTTTTTGGTGAATTTTCAAGTACTCTTCACTATTAATTTGGAGAGTTTTAAAATCGCCAAATACAAATCTCCACAACATGTCACAAGATCATGTTCCAAAGTTAAAACAATCAAATGTGTCTCTCTTATTGTCATTTATGCTTTTCTTTTCTTCTTAAGTGATAGAAACATTTCGTGTAAATTGTCTTTTATACCATTTCTCACTTAAGTCGAAGCTCTTATTTGTTTCATCTGTTAATTCAAGAATTTATTGCGCATGTCTATCGAGAAATTATCGGCCTGGGACTTCCGGTTAATGAAATAGACCAGATGCTTACTTCTTTTGCATAAAAAGGATGGAAAATAAAATGTGCAACCTATAATAACGCATGAGGTCGTTTTCCTCGAAACGTTAGATTGTCTGGGCATAAAAACAGTTTTCACGATATAACTACATGTATACTTTCTGAATTTGCCCTGAAATAATATTTTGTTGACAAACAAAATGATCGATCTCACAAGCTGCACGAGCGATATCACAAACGAATTGATCGATCCCATACATTAAATAACTGATCTCAAAATCTAACAAACGAAACGAATCGATATCAAAAACAAAATAATCGATATCGCCGACAGAATTGGACTAACCTGACAAACTAGAGATGACTGATCTCAGAAACAAAATCTCATAAACAAAATGACTGATCTCACAAACGAAATGACCGATCTCACAAACAAAATTATGGATCTCATGGACCGATTTATTGCTCATAGCAACATACTAAACGTGGAATGTAGTCAATACACTGCCGCAGTTTGTTTTCCTCTATTTTTGCCAGAGGCTAATCTTTCTTAACGAACATTCTGTCTTGGTCTAGTTGATTAAACTCACCATATAATCACTTTCGCTTTGTTAGAAATCATTTCACACTTCATGAGACATTACGTCTCACATAGATTGGACATCCATTTCTTCATAATAAAATTGGCATTTTTTCTCTCAAATTTCTCAGCGAGAATTACTACGACGCTTCATATGAATGCAATGTGAAATGTATAGGACTAATTGTAAAAATGTAAACAAATACTTTCAAAAGAGTTGTAAATATATTTTTTGCTTATAATTCATGTAACGCAAAGTTTTCTTTTAAGCGAAAAGAAAAAGTAACAAACCATTACGGTCCAACACTGTAGTCACAGCATTTGTACCGTCAAGCCATGGGTTAGCCGTGGGCTACCTTGATCCTTGACAACATTTACATTGCATCTTTCACTTGATTAAAAAAAAAGTTCTTATTCTTTGTTGTATTTATATAAAGACATATTTTAGCTTCATAATGTCATACTCAGACAAGATTTACAATCACCATGGAAGAGTGTTAGACATACTTTTAATTTGTTCCATTTTTGATACTAAATAATGGGACATAGCTATGGAGAGCATTTATTACTATAATGACATGAAAATAATGCATGTTCGTATACGTACATAAGAAAACTTATGTCTAGCAATAATAAGACAGATTACTGATATAGATATCAAACAATAAAATTTAATTTGCAATCTTTCTGTTGTAAGCACTATTTCATCTAAACTAACGCTATGGTATGTCTAAGAAAGAAAGTATTTCGACGTCAGAGTTTTGCCAATTAATCCATTTTGGCTGTGAAAGCATTATTCTGTGTTATTTCTCCCCGAATATGCCGTGAGATTTGTACACTAGAATCTCATAAATTATCACCAGCCACGGTTACTGCTGTCACAAACACGCTGTTATTGTATAATTTACGAGTAGCGAAAAATGTTATAGAAAAGTAGAAAAGATATATATTTATGTTTATCTATTCCCCCACTTCAGCTTTTAAGAAGCCTCTGAGACTTCCTGGGTGTTTTAACAACTTTCATATACGTATTGAATTAGATTGACAAAATCAATGTTAACTGATATTGTAATAACAATATTTTCTGGGAAAATCTATTCTCCGACATTTTGTTCTTGATGAATCTTTATTAGTATCATTAACCAAAGTTAATAATCCTTGAGTTTGTACGATTATTGAATACCAACTGGTGTTTATGTTGTTTAACGCCACATTGAAAGCATCAATCGTTATATTGCTCACGCGACATTATTGGCTGAGTTTAACACGCACCGGGAGACCATGGAAGTGTCTAAAATGATTCAATCTAACACCTTCGGAAGATAAGTACTTTTGAATTAGGATTTTATTTAAACGTACGTGTATTGTGCACGCGTTGTACAAAGTTTGAAGTTTTAAAGTTTATTTAGAATATTTCCAGCAATGCATTTGTCGATCATCGTGCGTGGACACGTCGTGTCATGTAGTCCATGATCCAATAAGGGGTTCGGTATTGACACCAGAGAGGGGATGTTACCACTTTATCCATGGCTTTAACGAAGGATAAAATGTAGTGTTAGTACAGGCGAGTTTTTGGTAGATTTGTTAGATGGGTCATGTTAGGTGTGACGTCACAGAGGTGCTAATGAGACAGAATGCTGAGGCAGGCAGCAAATAACGGCGATGAAAGACGTAATGTACGTGTGTTTGTAGGCTGCATTTAGTCAGAATTACGCTCCTTGTTAAAAACAACATTAGATATCAGCCTTAACCTGCCACATTAATTTTACCACAACCGAGCCCATTTTGACAGCATTTACGGAACTAGCTTAGGTATTGAGTGTACCGCGGACATCTGAACATAAACAAGGCATACATAGTCTCATGGGGTGCAATCATACAGTATAATGACAAGTCGTACACGCAAAAGGCGGGCGCACTAATTTGTGAACTTTTAGTTTCACTGCCTTCGGCATTTAAGTCATTAAAATTTAGTCGATATGCCAGTATCATAAATATAATCCTTCTGTCTTTCGAAATACGTATATTGTACATATATGGTACGTATGTTGTCCCTGAACAGTTTGTTTATTTAGTTTTGAATTTAACAATAAGAACAGTCTAAAAATACATATATATTAAGTAAATTTCCTGGTGCACTTTCATCGACCACTAATGTTGATAAACATGACATTTTCTTAAAACATCTTATGGTTCTAATTACCATGGAAGTATAATTAGATAATTATACAGCCTTTTTCGTAAATATTCCCATTCAAATTACTACATGACAGTTTCTGAGTGTGACGCTCTCTTGACGAAAATTGAAAATAAATTAGTCCCGTTTTGGCTCTTTGCTTTAAACGTCGATACAATAAACGAACTTATTAGCTTTCTTATAACCACACTGTCCAGAATACGGTGGAACACTGTATTATACTGAAGTGATTGGGTCCTGACAAATTACTTTTAACAGTTGAACCACATGGCCACAACAATTGTGGTTCATTTCATTTCCTTATTCATTCTTTCCATAACGTTTTACGTTATCAATCATCATAGAACAAGTAACGGATTTATCCGTACAAGCGCATTACGACATAAACAATTAAAGCGTTGTTTATCTAATTGACGTCTTGTCAATTATGCTATAAACACAAGCAAAAATAACTCACTGTGAAAACAAGTTTTTACAGTAATGCGATTACATTGCTCAAATGACCACCGGCTAAATCGGATGATGTTAGGAAATATTATTGACTTGACGAAATCTGACGAAGTCTTGTTTATCTGTGACTTGTTGGAGATTATTTCCGGTGTCAACAGCTGGAGGGACAGTGTTTTCGGAACTCCTTGTACTTTATCGTGCATAAAATCTATGACATCTCATAAAAAAATTGCCTGAATAAGACGTGCCATACTTGGTAGTTTCGTAAAAATAGGTTAAATATTGATTTACTATTTAACTGGTAAACCAAAGAAAAAAAAACGCTTTAATATGTTGAAGAGAAAACGAATATTATAACAGAGTTTATTATAAAAGAAGCAATGTTTCGTATAAAGACGTTTTATTTAGTACATCTTTTATGCCAGTCCTAAAAAGTACATTGATGGAAAGCTCTGTCGCGGCCATCCAGATATCGAGGAAGAATATAAAAATGCAATTTTTTAGATTTTGTTTGTCACAGTGTCATCCCTATTGAAAGGGCCAACCAAGTTGGTTTACGTGATACCTATATTTTGTACGCATAGTACCTCCCGAATCCCCTTTCTTTTAACCTAGCGCCTAGCTGAGAAGGGCCTATATGGTAACCATCATTTAACTAGTTTGCGGCTCATCAACCTACCGCATCAGTTCTAACCCAGTCTCCAGTCTCCGCTCGGCCACGGTTGCGGTTTTAAGGTTTATTTTGTAATACACCAACTGTAGAAACGAGTGGGTTCTTGCAGATGCTACTATAGGATAAATCTCACAACAACAGTTACAGTATTCAGACAAACAGACAAACCACAAACAGGGGAAGAGTGAAACCATGAGGCTTGCAAATAGTTCCAAAATACTAAGAACAATGATTTGATTAAAAATAAACAAGTCATCTATTCTCCGTTGGCAACTTTAATTTAGCTTTACTCGGGAAGAAATGAACGGGACGTATTGAACTGAAATCTCCAACAAGAAGTCAATTTACGCACATTTTGTATCTACTTTATTAATAATGAAGCATATTAATCATGCGACATTATTTTGTATTTCAAATAACATTTTGGCCCTTTCCAGTAAGGTTTAGATAAGTAATTCTTTTGAAAAACTAACACACAAGTCAATAATTGATAATGGACTGATAGTAAGTGCATGTACAATGTCATGCACGTATAATTAAACCAAGAAGCAATCTGATAAAACAAATGGCGAGTCATGAAATGAGAGCTAGCTATAACGTACAACCAAATATACGAATATTATCTTGTCAGTAATGGAACTGGACATACAGTCGTTTTCAATATCACATGTTAAACAACACAGATGTTGACTAGAAGATCAAACAAATGCATAAACAACAGAAGTGGTTACCTGTTAAGTACCCATTAGAACTACATAAATGAGTTGTTTTTCAAGAAAGTCTAATGGAAACGGAACGTTAAACTCGGCTAGGAGACACTTCTGGTTCAATTGAATGATAATTACTCACTTGATTACAAATGTTACTCACAGCAACACAAAATGTTTGTAGCGAATGTATTGCAATAATGGACAATAAAAACAGAATTTACGTAAAAACATAAACATCGACTGAAAATGGTGTTCAATTATTTCCATTCGGCTACTCAGACATTCTTGACCCTGTGCCGTTATTGATGAATATTGCGCAATCGACGTATTCGAGTTCCAAGTAAAAGTCAATTACGCTAAATAGCTTGTTACTGCATGAACAGATCAGAGTTATCCCTTTATTGGTCAACATTTGGATCAAACTGTATCCAAACAAAATTTTAGAATCATGATACAACAACATGGTGTATGCATTTGTAATAGAACTTTCTGAAGCTCTATAACACACTGCACCTTTTGGCGTCTTGTTTGTCAGACAGTTACTAAATTGAATGTTTATAAATTGATGCTTTTATAGTGCCTTTTATTCTTTACAGAAAGTGACGTGCAGCATTAATCTTGAAATACTTAGTCTACCTCTTGTTTTAGTTCATAGGAATTGGAATCTTATACTTAAATGCGTCTGGAAAGTCTGTAATTGTATTTCTACTTATATTACCCTATACACACAGACAGGAGAAATGCTCATAATTACTAAGTATAAACGGATGAGCATATGACTCTCAGACATGTTAGACATCTTCAGGCTACCACGACTGCTATATAGTCAATACAATTTATAAAATCCGATATATTTACTGCGACAGCGTCTAAATGGTGATATAATTTGTTCCATAACGAACACTGTATAATGTAAGAATGGCCATGACAAATTAGTTTTCTGCTTATTTCAAACATTTAACTTATATTGTTTATGAATAATTTAAGCAAACGCTGTATCTATTATTACAACACCCTATTTATATTTTCTTCCCTTCCATTAGTTTCACATCCAAAGTGTCAACGATCGCATGTGTGCTGTCATAATTTTTCTCTGTACATTTTGTATTTTAATTAAGCGCTCGTTTCTAAACAAGGTACAAGTCATTATCTATTATGTTTGTTAACGTGATAGCTCCATGTCATTGTACATGAGGTAAACATGGGTTTTATATCAGATTGATCATTAGTTGTTTCCTCGTGACTCAGTGGTATGACTCTTTTGGATAAGAATAGACATGTAACAACATACTGACATAAAATCTAACACTGACAATGTACGTACTAGAGGTTGTTTCCCGTTGCTGGTGTCTATATCATTACAACTGAGGGGCAGCATTTTCAGACATGCTTCTTACATCATTCAGGCAATCACACAGGCTGCCAAAGGCTTAAACCTAATCGCTATATTCTCATAAATTAGAAATAATAATGTGAGACAGATGAAAAATCTATAAAAAAGAATCAAATCATTTCATATGGATGGGTGTGACCGGGACCCGACCAAACATTTTGATTCTACAAATACTTGCATATCCAAATAGCAGCATTTAACTCTACAATATATCCATGGCTGCAGATATAAGCTTTTTTTAGATGCCTTAGAATGGAATGGTTACATTCTTGGCCCTCATTTTGTGTACAGCTAATAATAAATTATAGCGGGCTCTCATCCAATGTTTGTGCACGTAATAACTGATGTCAAGCAAGATTTAACATACATTCTAAATGCTGATGTAGAAGAACAAGTAAAGGATTTAAACATTCTATAACTACTGACTCTTCCTTGGGCGTAATTGCACAAGATGCGACAATACACTAATTTGATAATGTCTTTGTTGACTATTCTGTCGATTTCTTTATTTCAGGTAAGTCAGCACAATCTATGAAACATGTAGCATTCTTTGCCGGTTTGGGACTAAATCAGGGTCCCGTAGAACAAAATACTGACCTCATTTTAGAGAAAGTTATAACTAACGTTGGTGAGGCGTATGATGACCAAACTGGTCGTTTTACGGCCCCATTCTCAGGTCTATATCATTTTACAGTGGTTGTGGCAGCCCGTGGACGACAGAAGGTAAGATGGACGTCATATTCCATATACATGTACCAGATAAAAATATACCACAATTAGAACTTTTTCTTTGAAGATACTTCTAACCTCACACAGAGACCATTTCAATATTAAATTCCCTTCATTATCATGACTATTTATTTCCAGATCTTTCACACTTCAGTCTGATCATGAGTGCTTATCTAAGTCAAGTCCTCCTTTTGGTCCCAGAGATAACGGTTACCATAATAACGAAGCTCTCGTAAAGAAATGGTTTCATCATTTCTTTCTCTTACGCTGAAAAATAGCCATGTCGCATTTCAAAAAATATTTTTATCGACTATGAATGCAACTGCAATTTACGTAACATAATCGTCTAAATGTTCATCAACGTACATAAAGATTTCAGGAATGTATACGTGGTGTTGTACGATTTTATCATTCGTGCACGTTTTAAACAGTCACTGGTTTGTTATAGATACGAAATTCGTCACCTGTCACGTGTTATTTGTCGTTAATTGTGTCTAATTGACAGGCTGCTGTGATGCTGATGAACAACGGGACGATGGTGGAGACGATTTGGGCGGAGAGTATTCCGTACTGGGCAACGTCATCGAACACAGCTATACTGAACCTAGCATCCGGGGATCAGGTATGGCTGGTTCTTCTAAAGCGAGCACCCTATATCCATGGTTACATGTATTCGTCGTTTTCTGGATACTCGTTGTTTGAAATAGAAGATGCTAACAATGAAACTAAACTAGATACTGGAATAACCAATGAAATTGTAAACGACAGAGTTGATTTTTAGATGAATAAAGACAAAATCTAATTACGTGGCATGATATTACCAAAATTGGATTTTTATTTGAATGTTGTTTTAAAAAGGAAGTGTAAATATTCGAACTGATAGAATGTTTGTTGTTTGAACTAGTGTACGATAAAGTACGATTGATTTGATTCTTTTCCCATTTGTACGCACATTAACATAGCTAGTAAAGTAATGGTTTTGTTATGTCGGACATTGTTATAATCACATTCGTCTTTGATGTTTTAGTTAAATCCCTTTAATTAACTTTACTATTTGCTATGGATTTTTTAAAATACGTATGCACTTCGGTTCGAGATTTTCTTTATGCAATGAATATATCGTTCAGGTGCAAAAAGGTAGAGCTTCACATATCAAAAGTTACGTCCCTTTGTGGCGCTAAAGGGGGCGATGTACGCTTTACCTTAGAATTTGAAATTTGTCCGTAGCAACGGATATACTAGTACATGTTCTATGCAAAATGTTTTGTTCTAAGATTTTTTTAAGAACTTTGTAAAGCTTATATATTTACCTTTAGTTTATAAAAATGACGCCAGATTTTTGCCCAGGACTATTTTGTGGCATACACTTTCGTTTTACATTAAAGGGAAGGATGTGAAATGTGAAAGTTCTGAAACAAGATTACGCTATCGTCGTTGTTTCGTAGATTTTTTAAAACATAACATACCGGAAGTGTGTACTGCCTGAGTTTGAGATTGAAGTGTATTATGTTTAATAAGCTATACAATTACGTAACATTTAATTTTTGATAGCACATAATATACAAAATTGGCACGACGCTTTTATTCTCTGAAAGTTAATTTATAAAATAGCAGATGAAGTATGATTACAACGTAAACAGTTTTACAATACACGCACTTATATTCCAAAAATGATATATTATACACTTATTTGACGTATTTAGTTAGTTATAGATTCATTCACGTTTTGTTAATAGTTGTATCATGGTTGCAATGTTATGTTATTTGATGTTGTTTTTGTTGTTTTGTTGTAGGAATTAAAATGTATGTTCTTATATGAGTTCCATTTAGTGTTGGACTCTTATACTCACTACATTAACATTAAATGTGTAAGGTTTGATCATAGACACCAGTCTATCCAAACATAACACACATTGTCAACAAAATAAACAGTTCCTTATATGGTAAGCCAACATTCTTTTTGTTGGACAGTGATTTTTTAATACGAATAAAAAAGAGAAATGCACCCATATTGTTCGTACCCATTGAAATGTTTTTAACATTTACACTTATGGACCGACATAACATCTACATATGATATCAATATAATGTCAAAAAGACACAAAACATATACATGTACATCAATGGTAGATTATCGCAAATACATGCGTACGTCTGTTGAAAATTACTGGGCCATCGAACGAAAGCCGAAAGAAGAACTATTTTAAGCGCCTGGAAACAGGATATGCAAATCAACGACACCTTTGCACGGTATTTCCTGACAGCGAATACACAATACACAAACATATATTTTATCATCATTATAAATACATTTTGTTATATGAATATTTGCATGTGATTACAATAAAATCATTTGAAATATCGTTCGATCCAATGCACTTAATGGAGGAAATGCCACTTGTATCATATATATTCACACTATTTAGTCGATATCTATTTTCTGTGCGGTTTTCCTGGGCCATAAAGTATTGCTGTTATCAGGTCGACGGACAATCATCATTGTTCCAAACGATGCCATAGGAAAATGATTCAAGAATCACCAAAAAATTGCTTAACCGTACATCCTGGAATACCACAAATCTGCATGCTCAGCAAAGAAATCTCACTGAAGCAAACCAACCAACACGGACTTATACCCAACCCTGAAAAACTCCTTAATCACAGTCCAAAAAGCAACTTACTTAGCTTGTTCTGGCAACAACATACATGTAACAACATCCTAGATAATTTCAGAAATTGTTAAATTTAAATTAAAAGTATAAAATACTTAAAATATATATAATTCAACAGAATATTAATTTACAACAAACTGTCAAATAAGTAAACTTGATTTTTGTTATTCGGTACGAACACAATGTTAAAACCATTTCTCAACAGTCGGTCGCGAATGTTTTCCTACATACCGAAGAGCTTCCATTAACATTCCGCCTATGAAAATAGTTCCATTTTTTTCAATTCAGTGGCATAAGTACAAGTTCAAATATTATATGCATTCAAGTCAAAATCATATGGCAATGCAAAATCGTAAACGAGAAATACAGAACAGTCGTAAAAAATCTAAACAATCCTCTACCTCGGAATACTGCAATATTTACTATCAGTACGCACATTTCAAGGAATTAAGACATCATAATTGATGAACTACTTTTGGTGATCAGATGGGGAATCAAAGTGATGAAAGTACATCGAACTTTTAACAATTGCACGGTGGGTGTAGAAAAGCGTAGTGCTTTGGTCTGCATCCGAGCAAGTGAAGGCTATGGAAAACTATCCTTCAGTTTCCAAAACTTAGCCCAATACCCCACCCTACAAAGATTTTCAACGTTTGACTGCTTTGTAGTTCCGAATAACAGCAGAACCTTCTGAGCTTTGATTTAATACTTTGTCAAATTTGAAACATTGAATTCATGTTTTTTATACATTTCCTTGGATGATTTGAATCATTATTAGATGTTTGCGCAGTCCCAAGATGTCTTTGACTTCCATTGAGCGGTGCATATTGTCTTCTAAGGTAACACAGTGGATTTATATGTATTAGTAAGTAAACAAAGAATACATTGATAAGATGTTACCATAATTGAACTATCATCAGGAAAGATAATCAAAATGATATTTACTTTGGTTTTTAACAATGTTTCAGTTATATAAGGCTGTCGATTCATCTAACCAGTTTTCCTGGACTGTCCCTCCACAACAACTTATCTATACATGTGGAGGAAAATCAACATTTTTGTCAAATTTACATGGAATGGTATGACCTGCCACGGCGGGAATCAACCGCAATGAAATATTTTGTACGTTACATAACCAAATGTAAACAACTATTAACATACTTTCTTGAATTGATTCTTAATTGTTTGACTTGAACAATTTACTCTGTGTCTTATAAAACTAATGTCTAGAATGTTCGGAGAACGATTGGTTAATTTAACTGTAAACTTGATATTAATTGATTACACCTTAATCATGGATAGTATCTGGCAGAGACAACATAGGTACCAACTACTTTATCATTACTCTCGCGGTGTTTAACTCCATGTTGCCTTCAGATATTTGACACAACTCTTCATTCATTGTTTCTGTTTTGAGATCACAGTGAACACTGTTAGTTTTTGTCTCTTCTTTATAACACGCATACATTTGAACATGAAATTTAACAAGGAATGCAATTTGTTCAGTATATCCAAAGTACATTACAAACATGGTTTTAATTTTACGTCTAGGAAATTCTACAACAGTTTTGACTTGAACGATAAAATGCCAGACACTTTTTAAACGTGCGTTTGTGACTTAAACATTGAATATGAAATTCCCACACATGCAGAATTGATGAAAGGTATTGAGAAAGCATTGCGCAAGAGCAAAATCCCATTTGATTTGTGTGGGATAAAATTGTTCAAATTATGTCGATTATCTCACAAGATATGGAATAACTCTTATGACCATGCCTTAACAACCGAATTAAGCTTAAATTAAGGATACCTACCAGAATGTCATTGAAATGACATAGGTCACCTTTGAAATACATGTACAAATGTATTTACTTATTTCCTCTAGAAGGCTATGTAAAACGTTTTTAACACAAAAAAGTTTTACTTTATTAGTTGTACAGTCGTGCCCAGTGTGGATTGGGACGTTTATTTAGGCGAAAACACATAAGTCTAGTTGACTAATAGAATGCATAAATGGTTGGAAATAAGTGCTTGGAAACTGTTCTTTTACAAATCAATTAAATAGTGTGAAAGCTACCTTGAATGAATAACAGCAGTATATAGATTTGACTTTACATCAATTCGACATGTTTATAGTATAAATGTCACAAGTTAACATAAACAAAAACATAATTTACTAGTCTGTCGGACTGCAGTGAAAATTTAACCCTTTGTAACTTAGATGTTCGTTTTACTGAAATTGATATTTTATCATAAACATAATTTATTTTAATCTATAGTGAGTGTTAATAACATCATTACATACACATTACACATTCAAGTGATATGTACCGAATATTTTCCGATGTGTATACATATCTGCCAATAAGGACGTTGAGACAATCGGGGACAACAATAGCAAATAAAGATAAGACTTCCATCATTTTTTCAATAGACACACAGGCTTAAATAATACAACCAAACTGTTCACGCACACAATAAAACACAAACAAAAGCATGTATCTATCAAATTAAACACTGTTCAACTAAACTATTATCGTTTTGAAGTCTCTGTCTTTTTGTTATGTTTCTTCTTCTTTTCTGTTTCTACTTGTTCCGGCTCCTCTGTCTGTAGTTCGGGTAAAATGTTTGCAGTGACCTTCTTCATAAATTTGAGTAAATTCTCTGAACCCATTGCTAGACCTGTGAAGGCTACTTCGGTCTCTTTAATTGTGTCATCAAGTCGGTTTCTAGCTATCACTTTATCACAGATTGTCTCATTCACTTTAACTAATCGATCAGTTAGTTTTCTCAAATCATTTTGAATCTTTTCTTTCTCTTTCATTTCATTTTGTATTTGTTTATGGATCAAATCTCGCTTGTATCTGAAATAAAGACGTTGAATAGTTCACTAAATGATTACTGGTCGGAACATTGTGTTTTAACATTATATTTTAAAGCTGCAGACAGTTAGGGACATTTCAGAGCCGCCCTAGAGAGAGGGGAGATAAGAAACAGTAGAAAAGCACCGATACATGCCTCGCCCTTTTCCCTATTATTTTCTAGAAACCGTTCTTGTCTCGGTTGTTTAGGACACTGAAAAAACCTCACCATGAAATAAGCATCGTAAACTGAATTTTAAAACAAGATTTAGATGAACGATTTTAATACTCCTGGACTGAAGAGGATGGACATGTATATAGTGGTGGAAAAGTCGATGAATACAAATCATTGAACGATATGACTTTAAAGCCACGATCAATGCAATTAGGCCACTCTTAAGTTCTTGAGCACACTATTAAAATGTCACTTTGTGGACTCTAGCATTAAAACTAATTGTTGATGTATTCATTCGGAATATCGGCCATTATCTGGGCACTTTTAATACCATAACGAGCAAATAACAAATTTACTTTCTAAATAGTCGAGGTGAACGAGTTGCGTATCTATGTAAAATTTACCAGTTAAGTTGTTAAACATTATAACGGATAATACTGGTGTGACTATTTGTTTGATTTAGAATCACATGATTATTATTCTATGTTACGATCGAAATATTTTGATAATTCGTCAATAGTTAAAAATGAGTTAGAATAAGCACCGACGCATAAAATTCCAGCATATTCTATAGGACTCAGGTTCTCAGACGGAGGTTCAGGTAAATATCATAGGGCATAAAATGTTTACAAGACAGTATCGTAGTCCAAGGTAAATATCGAACGTCCAGGTATATATCGTAGATCAAGGTAAGTATACATGTATATCGTCCGTGGTTACTTAATATATTATACTTAATTGTAATAAATCAGTGAGATAGGCGAAAACATTCAAATGATCCGGCTAATATCATTTTTGTAAAATTTCCAAGGGATGGTCTGTGGTCTAGCAGTAACGCGCTGGGGCCGAACTGAACGAAAGGTCGTGTGTTCGAATCTCGGCCCCGCCTTTTGATTTTTATGGACGCTTTTTCAACTACCGAGTCAAGTACTGCGTTAAGAAAATCACAGGGAAAAGGACAAGGCGTGCATTAGTGTTTTACACCAGACACGATAACGTACCAGGAAAAACTATTTGAAAAGAGTAGGGATATAAATGACCGGTTCTCCTGTATCTTATCTCACCTTTTTCTGTGACAGCTCTAAAATGACCGTAGCTGTCGAATGAGCCGTTCAATAACAAATAAATTAATAAATGTAAAATGTCCTTATTGCGAAGTTATTAGCGTTGTGTTTTGTAACAAGATTATATTACCTCATCTCGTCCACACAGGCCAACAACTCGAGGCTGTAATGTTGTAGAGCCGAATCTTGTTCCCTGTTTGGATTGTCCAGTTGGTCACGTGACATTGTGTTTTTCGTTTTTTTTAGTTTCGGATAATATGCTTATTTTTTCCAAAAACGACTAATATCCTTTTAATAGTCTTGGTTTAATTCGTCAGTAAGCAATCAAAATAATTGACGCTTGTTTGTAACAACATTATATTCTCCAGTGAATACATTTATTTAATGAGAAGTCACCGCAAGCATATTTTACAACCTATCCGTCTTTCGGTGTACTTTTTTAGTAAAATTCACAAGATCAAAGTACTGTACAATCCGTATATCTATATCACTTCAGTCTAAAGCACTCATTTAAGAACACAATTAATTTCTACCGAAAAATTATTTATTCTATGCAACTTCCAATATCTGGCATGTTTTAATTTTAAATTTTCACAAAGCTGCCTAACTCCAAATCTCTGATAAACAAACGGATATTGAAAAATGTATTTGTATAAATTTACGAATTCTCCCGTCACTCAAACAAACGGCCGGTTTACTCATCGATTAGAACAAACGTCATCCGAATGTACGCCTATACTTAGATCAAATAAGACAAAGGAAATCAGTGAAATAATTAAAACAAAAGTTTATCTCGGTATAGATTTTTACGGTTGTATACACCTATTTATCAATTCGAAATCTTAGAGGAGATTTCTGTCCTGTCTTACTTAACACATGCTTTGACAAATTGACAGTTTACAAGCAAAGAAATATTCTTACTTGATTACAGTATAAAATTTAAACCACCCTGTCAATAAATTCATTAAAGCACTTTTGCTCGTACGCATTTCATGAAATAAATTTCATTTTAAAGGTACTCGTCACGTGACTGAGGATAGAAAATGAAAATATTGAACTTTTAGAAAAGTCATTGACATGGTGTCATTTATAAATATTGACTTTTTTATTTTTATAAATATGAATAGTTACTTCATTATTTAAGCATTATAAATTTACAGTCTATTATAATTATTTATCTAGAAATGCCATAATGTTTTTGTCCATTTATAATTTCTATGCGATGTATAATTGTATATATGCATTGCATTTGTATGTCATTGATATGTTAATTGTTGAGCTTTATGCCTTATTTTTTAAATAAATATCTATCCATATTTGATACAAAGTTTTATACTTATTCAAGTATTGTAGAAAGACACAGCATTTGGATACATGATTTACATTGATATACTTTTTATTATAATTGCTATCAAAGCGATAGACTTTAGTATATCATAAATCCTGGGTTTAGTACCATTAATGTTTTCATGTTTATTTTTCGAGTTTCTTTGTCTGTTCTTACGATCGTAAATTGCCCATAAGTACAATGTTGTAAATTTAATTTGATTTCGAGTCATAATCTACCTTAATTCTTACATACTGGAGTTTATATACTTGAATTATACAGCAATATATCATTTTCTCCTTGTTATTGATTTCCTGGTTTCTGTAAAACATACTTTTAAGAGTTTAAGAGTGTCTTCTTATAAATGAGAATTTAATCATTCTGCGTAAGTTTATATAGACTTATAAAATGTCAATGTAAGGGCGTAAATATGTAACAAATTAGAATTAGTTCTATTAAAATATATTCAAACCTGTGAACAAAGGTCACTTTTAAGTAAAAGAAAAATGTTACCTTTATTGACAGGTGTCATTTATTCAGAGGTCATTTTATTCTAAATAATCGATATCGGCTTTTAAAGAATGACCTATATTCATAAGGTGGCCTTTATTCGGAGGTGGTCGCTAACTCGGGTTTGACTGTATTCAAAATAATGTATCACGATTTTAAACAAGTATGCTACCACGAAACGTATGAGCATATACATGTATAACTGTAATCGTGAGACAATTCACTCATTGAAATAAGCTCATGCAGTGGTCATACATTTCACTGCTCCATGTACGAGGGTTGTCCTTTAAGTATGTAGACCATTCTCATTTACAAGTCTTTTACAACATCTGAATGATAATTTGCATAGACACACTACTATTTATATTCTACTTCGAAACATGTAAAACGTATTTCTTGTTTATACGTTTGTATTTATTCACGAACATTGTCTTATTTACTGCAATATTCTAATATCTCTATATTCTAACAAGATATTACTCCCATATATCAACTCACGTGATCAGTTATGCAACAGAACTACAATGCCTCGGATTTCATTGTTTGTTCAGATTTCTTTATTAGCGAAGTTTTTGTATTGGTTAATATTGACACAGTCGTATAAAATTGAATTTAACAAGTGTTCTAATCTAAGATTTACTATTACCAAGATACCGTGTGTGCGATTTTTTAAAAATTGAGCGAGTCCTTATACAAACTCATGTCACTGTTTGTTTAGTTTATTCTGTTTGTTGAGATTCAAAGTTTAATTATTTAAGCAGGGTTAAATCCTACAGTGGAGTTGTCTCCTTAAAGCGGCTTTGTCCTAGATGGGCTATATAGAATAATAATGAATTTTAATGACGCTCTCAGTTTTTCTTTAATAGTCTAACCAGTGTAAAGTGTATTTAAGAATGCTGTTTTACTTTGGATTTAGTATTTATTACAATTACTAACAATTAATATACATTATTGAAATCAAGTAATGCATCTTTAAGGCTAATACAACTTTAAAGTCATTTTATTCGGACCCATTTCAAGGATTCGCTTTATGGACAAAACTGAATCTTTTTTCATTACTGTACGGATTATATGCTTAGATATATATCATAAAAGAAGTACCGCCAACTTTACCTAAATAGTTGTTAGAAGAGTATACGTATAACGTATATAACTGATCACTTTTTGATACATAAAGTTCATCATAAAAGAGCATGTGCTAGCCAGGGTGATGTCTGTTATTCCACGTGCGCTGTTCAAACTATCGATATTGATGGGGAGTTTGAATGTTTTATAGGGTTATATGGGCACATAGACACTTGTTCAGACAAAATTCAATCCCATCCACAACGGTCCCTCTTACCCTATCAGTGGATATAGAAGAATAAAGATAACCAGTTTGAAAAAGAAAGTACAAAATATTTCAAAGTTACGTCTTACACAAAATGTAAAACGCTCGGTCAAGGTAGCAATTTCTTTTATATCTTCTCTAAAACTTCATAAATTCTCATCGGATAAAGTAGAGAGCCGTCTCATTAAATAAACTGACACATACACTTTTAGAAGCGGAAGCGGAGCGAGGGCTTATAGATAGAGTGATACGCCCAGTTTTGTACTTATAAAAACGTGACGCCTCTTATCCATACATTCGCGTTGAAAATAGAACCACTGGCTGTATAACTCTACCGATCGCAGTTTTGATACAAGTTGGATATAGGGCAGAATTATGTTGATTTTGAATTATTTCATTGTTTTGGCATTTCAAATTGTAAAACTATTGAGTTTAATAATTCAGTATTCCTCCGCACAAAAGTTTCATTCATAAAGACAATAAATGGTGTGCATCGCTACTATACGAACGGGAATCGTCAAAAGACCTTAGCAGAGCGAGGACACCAGTTAACCGCAACTCCGCCTACTGGATAGATATAAACTCGAAATGTATTTCTTATTTGCGAGGTGGGTTTGCATAATACATCTTTATTAAAAACAACTTCAACATAAATGAATTATTATTAAAACAGAATTATAAACAAACCGTTTGACTGAATTCGGGGTGTTTTAATAATTCTTTCAACCCAGGAACCCTAGCAGTGTATGCAGACACTCAACCACATCGCTAAAGAGTTAACCCTACTGAAGGATGAATACTAACTCTATTATTACGAAGTTTTAAGAGTCAGATGTGCTTGTACAGTAAACAGGACATGAAGGAATGAGTTTACTACCATCTTTAACAGAATTAGGAGCATAACAAGTGGACCTCTACCAAAACGTTTTCAATACACCTTTGACAAAGACTGACTCTTCCTTTTAAGGAAACTATTAGACCAAACAATATATACATTTGGGTTTGTAACATTGTGGTCTAGAGTTGGTTGAGATTTTTGGTATTATCTAATGCACATCTACCAAGTATTGTCAGTCACATTTTAACTCTCGCTTCTGGCAATACTCTCAGTGTTTTGATTAAAGAATATGGCGAACGCGTATTGGTGTCTGTGATTAGCGTTACATAGATGTTTTTGTACAGAATATAGAGTCGCAAATATAAAGTTGTCTTTGAAAAAGTAATTATAAATAGTGAAAACCATCCTTGCTAAGTAGGACTATTAAAGTTTCATCAAAGCAAAACGCGGGAATTTGATTTTGCAATTAATTAAACTGTTTTCAAACTCATCCGGATTCTTTCCGGAATGCTCGCAATTATCTCAATCAGTCTGGACTGGATCAAACACAGTACAGTATTTTCGCTTCATCCACTTTATGTTCTAATGATGATATAATATACATGTATAACTGACATGCAGATTAAGAATATGTTTTGAAACTATTGCTTCAAATCTTATGACTTTTGTTAAATTCTTTAATTTCCTTGTTGCTATTTAAACCACTCGATTAACTCTGGTTTATCTAGTGGAAGAATGAGAATGTCAATCGTGGCTCTAAACTGGTTCCCGTTCAATGTTGCAGTGCACCAAAGGTACACACAAGTCAACGGGAACCAGTTTAAAACATTTCTGGCGTAATAATATTGCTTCATTACCGCCGAATTTAGCCCTTTTAAGTGCTTTCAATATTACATTAGTGGTCGTGCTTGGCACTCAAGGTATCGTTCGATAAAAATAGAGACAAAACGAAACCCGATTGCCAGTATAAACTGCTTTCACAAATACGATCGTCATTAAAATAATATGGTTTCTACTCTGGTAAATATTGACACGAAGGCTGACTGTTGGTTTATTTTTAAATGAAATAGTCATTGAATTAATAAGGCAATGTCAATCAGTCAAGTATCGATGTCTTACTAAGATAATCTTATCGTAATTTATGGAGATTCTAAGTGTTTCTTAAAAAAGAATCAGCTCACGATTCTAAATTAATGTTTACTTCGGCTTAAGACATTGCTGCGGGTAGTCTTCTTAACCGAAGTCGCTATCAACTGCAAATATTTATACTATTAAGTCTTCAAAAATATTCAAGAAGACTATATGGAGAGTATTTTTTATTGAAACACTAATAGATCAATGCGTATACATACTATAACAATGATTAAAATAGAATCCAAGTCGAAACATAACAATTGTTAAATAAATATATGTATAATAAAATATATATTTGTTATCACAGTTCAACCGTCGATATTTGTGGCTGAATAATTAAATGTAGTTACTACTTGGACAGTTTGGTATATCTATATAAAGTTATAAACACTATACGAAGTGTTTTAAGACACAAATAACTGATTTCATATTTAGCCCCGGTTTTGATACTAAAGCTATAGAAACATTTTTCTAATAATTTCATTTTATTTTTTCTATTCATCCAATAATGATTGAGTAAAAAATATTTCTGAAGTTTTCGGGCAATATCTCATTTTTGAATCGCTACTACGGGTATGAAAACTTACAGAGTAAACTCACATTCATACCGAATGAAATTTTGAGAAGACAAATTCAGCATTGGAGCTTTGTAACATTAAATACTACTAGCAAAATTTAAAAAAAGGTACGGTCGTTAAATGGTCTCATTAACTGCAAGACGAACGTACAAATTCTTTACTATTGTCATGATCGAAATATCGTCAGTAAATATCGGTGATTATAGCACTTTTAGTAATACAGCACACAGAACAGTAAATACATCACTAAACTTAATTAAACTAATTAGAATAACACCAGAGACATGATTAGTTAGTATAAGAGTAATGTAGCCGATGAAAAACAATTAGTTTTAGACCTACAGTTTAGGTATTACCAAACCAGCCTAGGAATAAACATTAAATCAACATAAAACTACATAAAATCTACATAAAGTCAACATGAAATAAACACGAAACAAACATGGACCAAGTAATGATGAATATAATGTTGACGAGCAGAATCTGCCTACACAGAAAAACACGAACATCTAGGGTTTTAGCGTTGTAGATATGTATAGTGACACAGACACAGCTGTAGAACTCGGTAGTGATAACACTAATCACACGAATCAAGTCTACGACACTAAACCACCAAATGAATCATATGAATAGGATATAGTAGAATATTTCAAAACTAATTTTTCAAAGATCGAGGAAATCCATTATAAAACAAGAAACGACAAAATGTATAAACGAAGTCCGAATGACATAAAATAATTTCATAGAAAGTCTATAAATTAAAATACATATTCTAAGTTAATAACCAGCATTGTGAAGACTGGTACCAACTGGTGGTAAAGGACTCTCCCTGTCAGAGACTGGCATGTGAGGATGAGAACCTTCACGTCTCAATGAAGATACACTGGGACTCACAGATCTATTTCCGGTCTCACCGACTGGTTCCACCATGAGCTTCTGGAAACTTTTGTGAGATGGTGAAATTGGGGGTTCAGTCATGTCCGGTGAGTTCATTCTTAAGGAGAAATCAGATAATCCTGACACCTGGCGTTTTCCACCGATTCCTGTAGCAACAGGTGCGTGATTGGCTGTGAACTTCTGCTTCTTGCATGTGTCATTCTGGAAGAGGTAGTCTTCGATTGGTTTGTCTTGGTGGAATAATGTTCCTTTGCGCCAATCTGAAATACCAACACAAATATATAATTTTACCTTCATCTGCACCGAATATAAAACTTCATTTTCTCCAGACAGATATTTAAAAGAAATTTGAAAATGTCCTAGGACCTAGTTCGTATGATTGAATAATGATACACAATAATTACAATCAATGGGTACAACAAGCATCATCTTGCTGGATAGTTTGACACATCAAGCTGTTAAAGTTGTTTGAAGGCATTTGTTGTAGGACGGGTTTGTACTAGACCGTATTATTAATTACATCTGAACAACAGCATGACAGTGTTTAAATACTACATCTGTTGTAAGATTAGTACGAGTAAATGCTAGGGTGACCATTGTAGACAAGACTATATTGTATGTTGTAGTGAAATCGTTAGCAGGGATGATAGTACGCCTTCACAGCATTATCGTTCGTTTTAAGTATTCCGTTCTCAGCTATGAAAAATGCCTCATTATCTTACTATGCTTAAAGAAAAGTTTATATCTACAAGTTGTTTTCATATGAATTGTGTTTTATTTAACAATTTGGAATCTTACAAAATCCGTGGTTTCAATAACCCAAATCAATGCTTTGAAGTATAAGGTTTACACTCGTTTTCTTTTTATTTATTCATGTTTTTGGAGGGGTTATGCGGCACCAGCGGCTATGGCCGTATGGCAACCGTTCAAGCTTTTCACGACGGAAGGAGTCCCAAGGCGTGGTAAGCGGTAAACATAGCCACGTGACCACGGAGGCCACTCCCTCTCTTGTGTTTACACCGAATGCATGACTTGTATTATAGCGATACACTCAATCATGCGTATTGAGAGACACAGATTGGATTTTCAAAATAATATAACGGTAAGTTCCGTAAATGAATAAAATTATTTTGCTCTAATTGTTAAACTCGGTCAACTATCAACAGAGAGAGAATAAGCCACTAAGTGATAGAATGAACTCTTTAATAATAGGAATAATATTCAATCTTTCATTAACATTATACTAGTACATGTACATATATTACGTGTTCGTCATTTGTTTGACGTGTATTTGTACAAACAATGAAAGCCTTGGCTCACATATTTACGAATAAAAATGGGATATAAATTTGATCAGTATTAAACATTTTGTCATGCGAACAACATTGGCACTGAATTTTTTACTGTATACGATTAAAGACTCCCCATCACCACAATCCTCTTATTAAAGTCGTGAGAACTTGTCATCTTTGTATCTTTATATATATATATAATGGTAGTGCATGTATACGTATGAAAACAGGATTGGTGGATGACAGTGATTTGTTTCATCACAGTATGTACTCGCGTGTCACAGATAGTAATGACATTACGCCAAATCTTGATCATAAGACCGCCTTTAAGATCTCTAAGGTTTTAAGTTTGAAGTGATTACAGTGTTTTAGTTAAAATAAAAGGAAAATTAAACTAGTCCATCCAAAATAAGTATGGTCTATATAATGGGGTAGTCTAACTATTGAGGTAGTCTATGTATTGAGGTGGTCGCCATATGATGTTTTTCTGTACATTTAAACAATGCTGTAATAATCTGAATAAACATTCCTGAATAATCCTATATGATTGATTTCTACCTGTTTTCAGACCTCAGATATAAATATTAATTCATAAAATCATATCAACAAGATCATGATATTCTGTTAAATAAAATAAGGCTTATATTTTTTCGGTAACCGTATGTTACCCATTTATTTCCAAAATATTGTATAACTTAAAACAATACATTTCATACACATATTTATATATCTTGCGATAGTTTCTATAAACTTTTGATAATGGTGTTTTAAGTTTAGCATATTAAGGTTTGGGGGGGGGGGGGGGGGAGGTAACAATGTTTTTATTGTTGCTCACCTGAGAAGGTACATTATAAAGAAATAAACAATTCAGCATTAATTTGTACTCAGGAGAGCTCAGGGTTTAAAAACCAAAAGAGTGTATGGGGTCAGGGGATTAGGGGTGAAATTTAAAATAAATGGTCAAAGAAGCTAAACTACTAAGGTTTTCGTTTAATGATTATATTTTTTAAATAATAAATTGAGAATATACTGTTTCTTGTTGGTGGAATCTTTAAGGCCTTGGTGGATGTCCCCATGCATACAACTGTCAAGGATTAATTTTCTTGCAATGAAAAAATAGATTCATTTTACTCTTTTAGCAGATGAAGTCTGCTCTCTTAAGAGGTCATCTTAAAATTTCTCGGGAATCACTAAATTGATGAACTTTTCCCATGATTTTTCAAATTTATCAAACTTAAAATATTGTTTACAAGTGTTATAATTCTTCAATTTTATAATTGGCACAAACTTGCTGTGTAAAATTTACAATACCAGGCCTTAACTGTTTCAATCTACAACAATATATATAATATTTACCAAGTAATATTATTTTGTTTATAACATCATCAAGATGAGTATTACCAAATAATATACATGTATCAGACATGCTCCAGCTTTGAAAATTCAAGTTACACCTGACTCTTATATAGGATTGAAGCTGTTGCTAAAATTGTTTTGTTTGTTCACATTTAAAAAATAAGTGGGAGAGGGTTTCTTTTTCATAATGACAAAAGGAACAGTAATCTTCATTTAAATATTCATTTTCTTAAGCAAATGGTTTAAAAATAGTTTTTAATCGTTTGTATATTTATACGCTATATCATAGACTGATTTATTTTAAAAAAAACTGTTTCTATTGTGTCTCTTACTTCGAATTTCCATTTCTGTAATGAGTTTGGATACGGACTTTTTCTTTGCATTATAAATTGAACGACAGCCTTTATTATCCTTATTTATTATCAATAATGTGTGGGGAATAGTCACACTGTATTTAATTTGTTTTGGTAGATCCAGAACAATTTCTCATTCCAAAAACTGCTAAAATTTCTTTGAATTCTAAAAAAACTTGTTCTAATAGTATATATTGCAAAAAACAAATCATCATAGAAAGATCTCCTACAAACAAAATACCTCCACCAATCCATCTATTTAAACAGATACTAGAATTACCTATCTTAATACCTGGATTATGCCACAAGTTAACTGAATAGTACTGGAATTCAAATAAAATAACTATACATTACATCTTTCCAAAAAGGATTAATGTCTGAGTTCAATTTTGTTTTCATGTAGTCTCACCTACATATTGTTAGCATTGTATACTTATTACACACGTATTTATAGGGTTGTTTACATTTTGAGACATTCATAACAACACAGTCATCTGTCTTAATATTTATTTCAAAGGTGAATACAGCAGTAATAAGACGGAGTCAATAATGGGTCCACTAATTACATACATATACATACATTAAACAAAACATCGGGGTCAAATCGCAAGGTGTACAAGAACTGCGTGTTGATATGACACATGAAGTGACTACACAGGCATCATAATGAATTAGTGTCCAGCATTTGTGCTTTTTGAAGCATAAATTGTTGACATACATGTAATTGAATTTAAGAAAATACTATATATATTGACATACAAAGAAATTTGGAAAAAAGCTTAATGTCACATTGAGAAATAATTAATGTACTTTTGAAATTAAGCACGTACATCATTTTTACTTATTCGTGAACTTCAGTAATCGATTTGTACGGTCTTGTAAAACCAACACAGATAACGGGCCTAATTAACGATGAACAAAAACACAACAATAAACTTAACACATTAAACATGTTTTAATAGAGCTACAACCGGTCAAAGTCTAATCTATAAGTCGTTAGAATTCACAGACTTTCCAACAGGTGGAAGATGAGTTTCTTCATCATTCATTGGAGTGTGAGGTCTGGATTGCGTAAGCTGAGAAGCTAACACTGTATCAAGGAGAGACATTTCAGGTTTCGTGTCACGAGCTGATACCATGATGTTAGCTCTTGGAGTGGTTCTCCTGATGCAAGCTGGTGTTATCTGTGCTGATGGAAGTGAGGTGTTCATCTTTGGACGTTCCGGTTCGTATAAATCATGGTCGGACGGGGTTTGTACTGGCTCACTTAAGTGTGATGTTTGATCTGCAAAGCCTGGGCGTGGTGTTTGATCTGCAAAGCCTGAGCGTGGTGTTTGATCAGCAAAGCCAGAGCGTGGTGTTTGTCCAGGGGAGATAACTCCCATGTAATAATCATTATGTTCAACATTACGAATATTGGTAGCGAGAGGAGCTGCTTGCACCTGCTTTGTGTTTCCAATTTTCATGTTGGTAAATGATGCATCTCTGAACAAGTAATTCTCGATTCCCTTGTTATCACTGTAGCCGAGGTACATTGGCATATTTGCTGCAAAGGAAATAAACTTGTACAAATATTGATATTTGAATATAATTAGATGCATTATGTTTACATGAGTTACAAAACATATTAATGGCACAAACTTATATGGTTCGCGTTTGAAAACTTTATTAAGTATTAAATATACATTGTAAAACTCGAAAAACGTTATCTTTGGAATGTCTTTAATTTAATTTCAAAATCTAGGAAAGCATACCATTATTTTACAAGAAACAAACGTTTTAACTCTTACCTAAACCAATATTTATACACAGGTTAGTCTTCATGGTGAGGTTATCAAATATAACACAGCAACAAAGCAGTGGTGAGTAAAAACGCAAGTGACGTCAATCAAACGTATCATATATAACATATACTAACGACAAACAAACATACATAGAGGTCATACAAACATGTAGTGATATCATTCAAACGGGCAATCACGTTAAGCAAAAGTTGATGACGTTATATCAACAAAGACTAATGTCATACAAACGTGTGGTGACGTCATGCAAACATGTAGTGATGCCATTCAAACGTGCAGTGAAGTAATACAAACGAAAAAAACAGCAGATTTCATAGTTTTACAGAGAGTTGATTACATAATTGTTTACAGTGAACACTCAAGGCAAACTGACAATTGTCCAGATATTAGTGAAAGCAACCAGGTAAAGGTATTGTAATCTTTTATTTTGAAGTTCAGGAAGTCAATGCACTCATTTTTACCATCTATTGATTTCTTAGACTTTGCTTGTTTAACAGTGATTGGTGCTGTACAATAAAATGTTAAATCATGTAAACATTTGAATAACAAATTATTTCCTTATCAGTTTGGTGTAATGGCTTTAAAAATTCCTTCAAAATATTTTTATTTCTAGTCCATTCTTTATTCTTTCAGAATAAATAAATTGAGCGATTATCGACGGAAACTTTGATAATAATTGCTATAGTATTATTATGGGGACTTTATTGCAGTCATGCAATGCACTATGCATGTTAGCTATGAAATAAAGTATACACGTGGCAATAAACTGCGCAGGTCCCTCGAAAAGATAAATGATTTCTCAACCTATATTTTCCATTACATTTTTATATTGTCGTTCTTACAGCAGACTTGTAAATGCATTTACCTATTACGGCAAGTCATGTGCTGTGCAAGTTCTCGTTCGACAATTCTTGTTTCACAAATTTGAGTAAGATCTTTAAAACACAGAGGATTTGTTGGACATTTTTTTCTTTATTTATTAGACAAGTGGTTTGAAATTCACTTATATAAAGAATTAAATCACTAACCTGTAGTTTGTGTCTTTGGTTTCACAGCCAACTTCCACATAATAACGCCTGCAATGGCTGCCACTACGAGTAAACATAATATCACAATGATAGCTATCAGGTATGCTTCCATTCCTTCATCATCGTCTTCCTCCTGTAATAAATTGAAATTTTAGCATGAAGCCTAATCGAAAACAAAAAAATACATTAATGATGTTACAGTACAGTAGTATGAACGCTGTGAATAGTAACATACGTTCAACTGATTGTACTTAAAAACAATGCTTAGTTTTAGCTTTTGTTGTATATGTAGTGTGGATAAGACGGACTATTTAATTTCGAGTTTAAAAGATATTGTTTGCCGTCTAACAATTAATATAGTCCTTATCTTTGTCAGTGATGAGATGTTTAAGGAAGCCAAACCAGTTCTCATTTCAAAAGGTATAATTTAAAAAAAACATATCACCAGAAAACCAATTTGATTAAAATCATATCACCAAACCCGCTACGCCGTAAGAAAGATCGAATACTTACCACCTCACCGCAAGAGACCCCATAGAAAGTCTGATTGTTAATAGTCATATATGGAGCCAATGTCAAATCATAGCCATTATAAGAATAGCTGGTACCATTGGTGATAGTCTCACACACACTGTATGCTGTAGCATTCACGTCAGTCTGTGATCCACTGATGACAAAAGTGACTACAATACTTCCTGTAAACATAAACAGTGGCAACAACATAATCTAATATTTTCAAAATGTATATGAGCAAGAATACAACTCACTTTGCTTCAAATGTTTCAGAAGTAAGATGGCACCAAGACCTATTACATATCATTTCTAGTATTTACATTGTCGTAGTTCCCGAAATTTAGTAATGAAACAGGAACTTCTGCTACAAAAGTGTTATCTTGCTGGTTCATATCTATCGGTACATTTTGTCAGGAAGAGGGATTTGCTAATTACAACAATTTTGTGAAGGAAAACCAACAAAGAATGCATTATGATGTAAAGTATACTTTTGAAAAAAAAACGCTCACTGACTGTAAGCCATAATCATAGTAAAATGATAAACGAATACCGACAAACAATAGATCAAACACTAAACACTCATCCTTACGAAAAACATATCGAAGATAAAAATCACATACCTTCTCTGATTGAACCAACAGAAAGCTGAACATTTTGCCAGAGGTTAGCATACTCTGAGAGAACCATTTGTTCAAACTCATTCTGATTGTCTTCTGTGGGTAATACCTTGTTGAAGTCAACATTAAACTTAACCTGAAAATATTAGCAAAATGTTTTATATCTAAATGTATCGAATATTACAAATGCGCACTCTCTAACGATCGAGGTACGGCTTGTATTAATAGATTTATTGAATTCGTATGATGTAGCGCTATTTACACGAATGTACAATGAATGTATTGATGGATTTTAGATGAAATAGTTTTAAGTACAAATAGTTCAATTTTCTAACATGAATTCATTTGGAGCAGGAGACAGTAAATTGCGAAGAACTTATTTTTTAAAAGTCTTTGAAAAATGTGTAAAACCCGAAAGAAATACAGGCAACTAATTAGCAAACTGAAAGTAAGGATGTACCTGAACTTCATATGTCTCTTCAATCGTCATGCCAACATGATCTGGGTTCATAATGTTCATCTTATGGTTCAGAGTAAGATTGAAGTCAGCTGGGTCGGATTCAACACGGAATTGTAAATAATACATGCCGAATCCTGTAATATTCAGATCTGGGAACATTGCTTGTCCAGATAATATATCGAAGGAACTGGTGAGAACACCATCAAGGGAGGCATATTGAGAACTTCCGAGCATACTAACTTCAGCTGTCCATGTATGATCCTGTAAATGTTCAATGTCATGTCATAAATAATCATTACATGATATAATACTTTAATCACTGTATATACCACCAATAAGAAACACATGCTTATAAGACACACATTTTTGCATTGAGACCCTTCCACAAGACAATGTCAGATTTTCACATCAAGGGAGGGTATTATTAGACACTTGCTATAATTACTGGTAATCTGCATCACTAGTATATAAATCAAAAAAAGAAGAAAGTAATTATTTGAGTTTGCTACTTAAAGTTGCAATAGAATTAACCACATTTTAAATAAAGAAGTTACTCAAACAGACATTATCTTTATTAATTCTAGTGACTGAAAATGACCATAGCAAATAATTCACAATCAATTTCTTGATGGGAATTCAAATACATACCCTCCATGTAATATCTGAGATGATTTCCTCCGTGTTGGCATCCAATAGATCCAGGGTGACTGCAAACCTTGAACTCTGTACAATATCACCATTACTTTGATCATATATATGAACCTGCAGAGGTCTTCCAGCAACATCAAAACTTGCTGATTCTAGAGTAAAGTTTTCAGCTTCAGCGGGGTATGTAACATTAAAGTCAAGAATATAACCAGTTCCCATGTGTGAGATTTCAAGATCTGTAAAGTTGAACCATCCATTGGTACAGTTGGCTGTAAATGTTCCATTCAGTACGGCATTAGGGTGTCCAGTTCCAGCACGTAGACTTGCAGTTATTTGCCATGGAAACTCCGTTGTTCCAAGCTCAGTCACCACAACATTCTGTAAATAAAGATAACTGATGGACAGAGTGAACCCCTAGACGTCGTAATATGAAGTTTGTCAAATAATGATTGTCAATTTATTTGTCATTACATATAATAACACCTTACTTCATATTATTTTGCAAAATAAACCAGCCACTACTTTACAAAAATATATCTTGGTCTAAATTCATGACATTTTTGTTTGATTTGAGTATGATTTTCATACAAACACTACATATACATCAATTATGATAAACATACCGAAATATCAGCAGCACGGACTTTCGGCTGTTTCTTCAATAAAACACCTTCATACTCGGGCTCAGCTTCAGTGTGGAAAAACAGATGGTCTGGTGAAGGTGTACTGTAAACGACACTTTCCTCTCCTTGAGATTCAGCAGGTACCTCGACTTGTTCACATGCACCAGATACATTGAATGTTTCAGAAATATTACCAACTTGACATTCGTTGACAATGGTAGATGTAAGTGATATAAGTGTTGAATAATCAAGAGAATCAGAAGATGTATCATTGATATCTGAAATATGGGAAAGTAATAATTAATATAAAAAATCTTGCTTCACGAACACGGTACAGAGGTAAGACAAGAAACACATTTAGAAGCAATGCATATACTCGAACTTTCGTTGCTAGATTATTTGCGGTAAGCAGAACACAACTGCGTCCAGTTATATCTATGGTCCTATTTTAAGGAGTCCGTGTAACTGGCAATTTAACA
Source organism: Lutraria lutraria (assembly GCA_964023205.1). NCBI lineage: Eukaryota > Metazoa > Mollusca > Bivalvia > Venerida > Mactridae > Lutraria > Lutraria lutraria. The sequence continues at coordinate 15,462,683 of OZ026843.1, read as the reverse complement.
AATAAAAGAAAATCGATATTTGAAATGATTAGCAACACGCGTAAACAACCACGAACATGAAAATAAGATGTATAATAACTTTCATATAATAACTATCAAACTAGATTTTTCTTCATTTCTAAACAATACTCACTAGAAACAGGTTCGTCTCCAATTTCAATTTCTACATCAATTCCATCGGATGATCTCTTGCGCCTGCTTGCTGAAGCACTGACCACATTCACCACACGGACCTTGTTAAGTGGAATATTTAAAAATCCCGCCATATTCTCAATAATGTTATCACCAAAGAAGTCCTCGACTGTCATTGCTGGGATTCCAAATGTTACAATAATGGAATTCTGGGTAACAACATCAATTCTCTGTTTTCCGGAAATTATCAAAGTAAGGTATCCAGTATCTCTGTCAAAATAGTTGGTACCCGTTGCATTGTCAAGAGTGGGTTCAAATCCATTTCCTGTTTGAATTAATAAATGCATAACATGTTAGGTGTCAACTATACCACATGAAAGAAAACTACATGTATAGTATCGATATAATATATTTTTCTGGATAGAAATTACATGAATTTGATTATGAATAGTAAGAATTGAATGCAATTCACAACTGACGTTAACTTTGATATTGATAATAAACCTTGAATGAAGTAAAAAGCATTTTCTGATACGAGATCTTAGACATTCGAATCGGATCTTAGCCAATGCAAGATCAACGTATTACCAAGCTAAAGGAGCACTATGATAAAGATTGTTTATTGACCTTCTGGCATTGACGTTATGTACATTCCGTTTTCAAGTCGTGCATTTGTTGCTTGGATATAAGAATCGTCGACAAATACATCGAGTCTGTTACTTCTGGAGTACCATAATGAAATCTTGACCGTATCGTCTGACTCACAATTCAGCATTCTGAATCGCATTTTTTCGGGTGTAACACTCGTAAAATGTATGGTATACTCTTTATCTGTATCGGAATAAAACATAGACACATGATTAGTATCAAATATTTATACATAAAACCACTTCATTACTTAAGGAATTAGTGAAACTTTAGTATCACACAAGGAAGTTCTGGAAAGTCCTGATGCAACTAATTTAACAAAAGACTTGTGCGAATTGAAAAATAAAACGTATGTGACTTCTAGTTGTTTATTATTATTTTTTTCTGATTTGATTCAGTATACTATGAACATTGGTTGGTCATTAAGCCGGAAGCTGCCAATTTCTTCACTTTTAAAACCCAGTTATGGATGCAAGAACATGCATGATGTTTTAATATTGTATGTAATTAGTACTGTTTTACCTGTTGCAACAAGAGCATGGAATAGGGACACCCTCTTTCTGCATGTATAACCACTACACCATCCATGATCTTGTGGTCCATTGATCAAGTCAACATAACCATCACCCAGCACAGCAACAGGCGACAGTCTGCGGGTTTCAGTATCTGAATCCATACTTTCGATAACCAACATTTCATAATTCAAGTCACTCTGACATTCATACGCTTGCCAACTTGAATGGTACGTACAATTGTCATTCCTTATAATGCCTGAAACAAGACAGAGCATATGGTTCCGTTTTATATGATATTAAACTATACAAAGGAACAATAGTACAAGACTTGCGTGCAATCAAGTAGTTATAAGTTGTAACCATTTTTACCATTAAAATGTTTGGTCTGTAAACAACCGTTCTATTAGTCAAAACTTCGAACACATCCATCAAACCTGTCGCGATTTTGTTTTATGCCTCGAAAAAAACAGCGTATACATAATACTTTAAAAATTATGTCGTATATCAAAACATAGATAAACAGGTACATTTACCATGTGGCGCACTAGAAAATAGAAATACAACGTACCGATGAAGCATTTTAGCATGACCAATGAAACTTGACATTACGATCCAGTGAAATTACAAAATGTATTTACAAGTTGAACACCATTGAGTAATGAGAAAATAAGCTATAAGGTCACTATCAAGATAATTATGTTGTTTAGCGGGCTCCATGTTCGATTTATTCCTCATCTATGTGAGTTCGAATCACCGGAACCAAATTTCTCATGAGAGGAAAATGTCCACCTGGCTTACAGAAGGACGTTGCTTGTACCGAGGTGTACCTATGGGATCTTCTCAGTTAAAGAAGGAAAACTCACAAAATATCCATATTGTTTATGCGACTTCTAAATATCGATCATTTATAGTTGTATAAAATTATTCCATATTTAACCAAATTGAATCGTTCGAACCTTTGTAAGGAGCTATATCCTCATATGGTATTCTGTTACCATCCAAATCAGTAACCAATTCCTTTGGTATTCTGTAATCACCTAGACCACGGACTGGATTCTCGTCCCACTCGTATTCAGACTGTGAAATAACAGACCCAATGTGTCCCAAGAATGTACCATCTAAGTCTTTAAGCAATGCTTTCTTTTTGGCATCACAATCCATATCAACACAATCCGCAGAATTTATTTTACTGCAATTACCAGAGAAATACTTCCAATAGTATATTACTTCATAAAAAAGAAAAAGAAATTATCTGAAGAAACTCAAGACATTTAATGTGTAATCTAATGCAGTTAATTAAATACGTTTGACTTTATATGATACTACAACAAAACAATTTCCACAAAATTGATACTTAATTAATGAACATAATATCAGAAAATTTTAACGCGTCTCATGAAATGGAAACTAAGTTGTAAACCGACATGAACAAAACTACTTCGAAATGATTTAAAAATGAAGAAAACCTACCCAACGTTAGGTCTGTGATAAAATATCTTATTATCATCATCAACATCAATCAATGTTGATGTCGAAGCGTCGATAGGATGCTGTAAATCGTCATTTCCTGAACTTGTCGATATTGCGAAATTCTTTTTACATGACGTAGTTGAGAACTTGGCGAAAGTATTGTCTGACATGATCATTAATCCACCAATAGTGTTGTAGGACATGATACCAATAAATGGTTTAGTAGGGGCAGCATTTGATCCTGTATAAAACTGAGGGAAAATAAGACCTGCAAAACCATCTGTTGGAAATCTGCTGGGCGTCGCAAGTGAAGTTAAAACATAGTTATCGTCATTCCCTGGAGTTACATCTATGGAACAATCGAAACCATCAGATTGACCAACAAATGTAGATCTTCTAACGGTAACAGTTTTTTCAGCAAATGCATGGGATAAAGATGCAGGTTTCAAAACAATAGGAAAAAGTCCATTACTATTGTCAATGTATACATTATCTTCTGTAACTAAACTAGGACTGTTTTGGTAATAAATCCCAAATCTGTGACTCTTCCAAACAGTGAAGTTTGCATATTTCACGCAATCTCCAGCGAGTTCATCTTCTGGCAGAACAACGACGCCAATGAGGTTAGCAAATGCTTTATTGTTCTGATATCGACCAGATGTATCATCGCATCCCAATGGTGCGACATGGTAACCAATTCTTTCAGATCCAGTCACTAGATTGTCCTGTAAGGTCAATTCTGTAGCAGAGATAGCTTCAATACCAGCTTCATATCGGAAGTTAAATGGTTCAAATCGATCCTGATAGGAATTTGTAGCTACCATCAAAGCAACAAGGTTATTGATCAGCCTTGTACCATTGGAACTTGTTCTTAGCCCTAGAATGATCATACAAATAGTTCATGATTCGTATTGTGGAATCAACTTTAAAACTAGGCTTAATTTAGAAGTATCTATAGATAAGCGCAAATGAGTGACACATTCATTATAAGTAATACAATTCACAATACTGCGTGTATTAAATATAATTATATGACATGTTTATAAGAACTAACAGTTAAGAAAGTATAAAGAGGGAGGAACTTGTGTTCGCAAATTCTATTAGTGCATAGCCTCCATAATACTCAAATAAAAAAGTATTGATACTTAATGAATACTAATGTGTACGTAAAACCAGGTATAACACCAATTAATACATTTTTGTAAGTTTTATTTTTTATAAAAAAAAACAACAAATGCTTGATTTTTTTTTAAATGGACAAAATTATCAACACAACATAGTACATATATCCAATTCTCTATGTTCAAGAATCATTTAACTTACCATGACCAACAGTTCCAAACACAACATTGTCTGAAACTTCAAGGTCACCAGCTCCAAAAGCACCAACAGCAGAATTGAATCCATTATGGAAGGAACATTTTGTGACTACAGATGGCTTGATATTACTAACAGTTCCAGTAGCAACGTAAGAAACTGAAAATCTAGGATCATACTCCTCGGTAAATCCTTCCTGACCAGTGTGGTAAAATTCTACGTTAGATAACCTAGCGTATCCTGGAAGATTTAACAATGTCAATCAATTATGATGCAAAAGTTAAGTGCATGGGAGTTCTGACTAAGGGTAACTGACTTTTTTCAGCTGAAATCTGCAGAACCGATACATTTCTATAATCTTTGTGAAACAAACTTAAGGTTTTTATAAATAGTCACAGGCAGAATTAACGGACCTGTGATGGTAAAATTGTAAAACATTCTACATAAAACACAATCACTTAACCCATAATAACCTTAAATGAAACATAAGATTGTCCTGAAATTTGACCCCATTCATGGCATTCAGCTGGTAATATTATATACTATAAGAAGACGTATATCTCTTCGTTTCGGTGAATGAACACCACCTTTACAAACACAAAATTATAAAGCAATACGGACGAATTCTTCAAATCAAAGTTTGCAGCGGTATATATATGTAAGTGACATACGCCTTCTTATAGTATATATACCAGCTGAATGCCTTGAATGGGGTCAATTTTAGGACAATTTTATTTTTTATTTAATGTTATTATGGGTTAAGTTATTGTGTTTTATGTAAAAAGAATTGTACAATTTTACCACCACAGATCCGTTACTTCTGTCTGTGGAAATAGTCCCTGACAGAGGAGACCAGACCAAACTACTGAAATATGATACATGATACAATCACCATGACGATGCAAGTGTAAATTGATAGGAAAAGTGGAAAATAAGAATACTACTGTAGACGAACCTGTATATGTTTGTCCTCTAGATGTAACAAGCCCAACAATGACTCTTGCACCAAAGGAATCATCGTACATTAGAGGATAGTCTTCACCAATAATCTTAATATTACGTGACAACAAACCAACGGCTGCAGCAATATCAATCTCCTTGCCATTAGACAATGTTTCCTGGTGAGCTGAAATAACAAAACCAACCATTTAAAAGAACATGCACTTTTAGCGTCCAATTAAACTAATGTAGATAACCAAATACATGTTCTACATTTTAGGGGTAAGAATTAACGTTGAAATAATAATATTGACATAAAACTGTTGGTAGAAATCATTTGGCGACAATTAGAGAAGTACACGATTTCAAAGGAGCTTTAATTAAGTGTAGCCACATGCTATTTATCAAGATATGGACCCAAAAGATGAATATCTAAATGCATGAGAGCTACGAATAAATATAATTAAGCTGAGTTCAGTATTATAAGAAAGTCAATAAATTAGTAAATATATTTAGTAATTCAAAGTCTATCTAGGCAAAATTAGTTCAAAATCAAATAAATTCCACATTATTGTAATACTAACAGATATGTGTGTATTTGAGAGTATCATTTAGAGTCAATGTGACATTATCAGAAGCCACCGACTCAATCTTGAAGGATTCTGTTTGCCAAGCACTGTAACTTGTTGTTCCGATCACGATATCGTCACCAGCTGACCATTGTACTTGGTCTTTAAGCACTATTTGATTGGACCCAACCTCAGCAGTTGTTGCTATTTGTGTCCAGGTGGAACCAACATCTTTTCCGAACAAATCTAATCCTCCAAATACTCCTGTAAAACACATAAAAATCATTAAACGCAAAATACATAAAAAACGCCGACGAAAGTTTCGACATATACATAGTATTACATACCATAAAATGGAAGAAAATCAAACAGATAAAGGTTGTAAAAAATTGTTCTAGGAATTAAACGGATTCGATTGAAAGGCATGTAACTGGGATTTTTTTGTTTTGTTTCAATATTGTCGTGTTTTTTTCTCTAATAATAGATAATTCGCGGGTATGCAGTAGTTTCGTTGAGATGACCGTTTTTCATTAATCGTTTCATGGAATCTGTCACTTTTTATACTGGCTATGGAGGATAAAAAAATAAGTATGTTGGGTAAATAGTCTAATGCACATGACTGATATTTCCTGAATGTAAAACTGTAAAACGGCATTTCACCCCAACGAACATGAATTATGTGCATAAATAAAGCGTTATACCAATGGCTTTTGCACCAACAATTGGGCCATCTCCGGCATCAAAGTATGATGTGGTATGATCTCCACGTAGCGTAATAGTTGCTAAACCATCAAAAGCATCATCTGGCCAACCAATTATTAAACGTCCACCTTTGATAATGATAAAATCGGCTTCAATGTTGTACTCAGCACCAGGAGTGTCGATAAATTCCAATACACCCTCCAGAATAAGGGTACCTAGTTTGTTGAAAGTTGTCGTTCTATTCACTACCAACCATGTCTCTGTAAAAACAAGACCATTTGCATTTTATACATAACTATGAAGTTAGGATATGAGCACCCATGAAAAAAATAAGGTAATTACATATGTATATGTACTAGCATTTTCGAATGGCATAGAGGTTGTGTTATCTGTCTAATAGCATGCACATTATTCCATATTAAAACTTAAAAAAATAAAGGTCAATTATCGGTAAATTTGGGAAATGGAAACTAAGTTTACAAGTAGAACCTTAAAACAGAATAGGAAACAATCAGTATCGTTATTTACCGACGGCAACTTTAACATCATCATAATCTTGAGGTACTCCACTTGAGCCAACACCATTAGTCATATAACCATCGTCAGACATATTCCAACTTGTAATATCCCAAATTTCATAATCTAAAGGTCGATTAGTTGCGGGTGGCACTGTATCAGGGTCCGGAGGAGGAATACAGTCTGTATAGTAACATTTGTAGCTTGTGAATTGCAATGGACGATCTATATCATATGTTGGCATGCCTCCTCTTCGTGACCGAGTTTTTCCATGAACTGTATTAATAAGTAGAACAATCAAAGTACATAAAAGCATTACTGAACAATACATTAAACTTGTATCTTGCAGCTTAGAAAGTATTGAAAACAACTTAACTACTTGTATATTACGCTTGGACTTCTAACAATCTTTTATTTATTCAACAGAGTAACAAGAAAAAGATTTCCTAGGACAACACATGTTATTAATTTGTTTGTAATTTAAGCCTGTGGTAAGAAATGTATGAAATTAATATCTTAATATCTGAAAGCAGCAACATTCTTATAGATTACACAAACCTTAGCCATAGAAGCAAGAGCCTACCTATGAATTTCATTTCACTGTTAATATTGTCCCATTCCCAATCACCATTATGAGCCGTAGTTGGATCTATTGCACCAACAGTGGCATTAATGAATGTATTTCCACCGTCAAACGAAAACCGGTCCGGTACCCTTTCTACGTCCAGTTTCAAGAATATGTAATCATCATTCTGAAAAGTAAAGAGTGAATAAGACTATGACCAAACTTGATGAGTTACCAGTAGAGCAACATATCTACCAAAATACCAATGTAATTGCTTTAGATAATAGATTGTACTAACATAAATGAAAAACACTGAATATTAACAACATCAAATTGTAAGAAACATACAATTTCCGTTGAAAATATCAATAATATTATGTTGAATGATTAAGAAAGATTTTCAACAAACCTCAAAACTGTAAAACTGTCCTGAAAAACTGATATTCTTTATCTGGTCAGCAAACTCAAACTCGAAGTCGTAGGCTGCGCTACTTAATAAAGCACATGTCCATCCAAATTTGTGAGTGATTCTCTTTTTTGCAAATGGAACTGAGCTGGTACCATACTGATTAGTGAAGAGGAAGTTCTTGCCCTCCAAAGACTCTGGTACAGGTTTGTTAAATGAGTATCTGTGCCATTTGTACTGTGAGGGACACATACTGGCAGGTACGCCTAAACTGAATTCTGGTGCACTCTCACAATCAGAAGGTAGAGTACCACTAGTTGGAAGAATTGTCCAGTTTCCAGCCTTGCCTGTAGTAGAACCATCCTTGTCCAAAATAATACCTTCCCATTCCCATTCATAAACGCCTTTGTTTGGTGCATTGATGTACTGCATAGATTCGGTATGGTACGTGTAACCACTGCAATAAAGCGAGCAAGTTCCATCAATTCTTGCCCACCTTTGCGTTGCACATTCGGAGTCTTCAAAATTAACAAATCTGATATTAACTGCTCTGAATCCATTTCCATAGGCATACACAATTCCACCTTTGGTGCAGCCCTGTTCACTGTTTGGTATAACAGTAGTCTTTCCAACAATTAAACTGTCTGAAATCATAGGAGCTGCGTCGGTGTATTGAGGAACATCAAATATCAATTTACCTTCATAGCCAGCCAGTTTGTTTTGAACGAGAGTAAAATCTTTAAACTGAAGAGCACCACTATTCACAGCTTCTGCTCCTTTGTCACAATTCCATGCAAACAATTTTTCAAAAACAGCGGGTTCGACTTCCGTCCCACCACATCCACCTTTCAATGGAAAGTAATCATCGAATATCCACAATCCAAACCATCCGAAAGAGTGTGCTGAATTGTTGTAGAATTCACCAAGAGGTACATTAACTGGACATACATCAGGTGTGTAGGATGGACCATCTGGATGCTTATGCATTCTGTACCAATAACCAAAGTGGGAACCACCAGCAGCAGCATTGTGACGAATAGTATTATTTGGATTGGTCACCCAGTATGACGCGGGTGTGACGTCATCATTTAACAAACTTGAACTTTCTCTAACAAAAACAGCCAAGTTGTACTGAATAGTGTTTCCAGTCTCAATGCCATCTTCTAAGAAGAAAGCGCCTCCCATAATGTTGTATATAACAGTTTTCTCTATTAGGGTATTGTGGGTACCATGAATATTTACAGCTCTGTTGAATGTATGATGGATACCGCATCCTCTAACATAACTAGTTGACATGTCACCATTCAAATGGAAATGGACTGGGTAACGCCCAAGTCTGAATGCCTGGCCAGCAAACGTAACTTCTGTATATGAGATTCGAGCCTGTGCCTCGTGTGTATCATAAACAGGGGCATGGACAAGAATCATTGCACCGAACTGACTACTACCAATTTCGTCTCCAAATCGTCCGAGGAAGCAAGTCTGTGTAGCAAATTCACCTAGAAAATATGTACAAAGTTGGTCAAACCAATCATGGAAAATGTATGTTAAGTAATTCAAATTTAATTGAAAGATTTACAAGTGTACATTAATAGAAAATAATAAGAAATAATTTATATACCTAAGGGAAAGCTACACGCAAAACTTACCAGTATCAAAACCAGCTTCACATGCTTCTATCTCGTCTTCCCATGATGGATTTTGGTTACCACGGACAACTACATTGTGAGTCAGCAGACCAACCTCAGCTCTGAATTCTACAAGTGTTCCATCAAATGTTTCCTCAGTTCCAAAATGTTCAGCTTCCAAAGCTGAGTCAAGAGTTAATGTTCGACCATCACTTGATATTGCTGAGATTGTTTTCTTCTCATTCTCGCTCTGAGAATGTTTGTGACTGGTGGAAGCAATGACAATTTCATCTCCAACATTCCATTCTACAGAGCTCTCTAGTTCAAGAGTATTTGAACCAGCTGCAGCCGTTGAAGCCAGACGTGTCCAAGTTATGGGAACCTCAATACCTGATGACATGTATGAAACAATGTTAGAAGTAGAACCATGCTTAAGCCAATTTTAATAACGTAAGAAATCAAGAATCTAATTTCAGTGTCTTTACTAAGGAAAGCCAACAATTTCATGCTTCAATAAAAGTACTTGTATCTGTATATTAAATGTTGTTTGAATAACGATGCAGACTTGATTAAAAGCTCACCATGTAAGTCCAATGTTCCGTTTCTTACAGCAAGAACTTTAGTACCGTATATGGGCAACTCTTTACTTCTGTGGTGACCATGAAGTGTTATAATACCCTTATGTTGAAATGGTTCTTCTTCTGTACCCACTTGTAACAATCCATTATCAGTAATCATAATAATGTTTGATTGCAGTTCAACATCCTTGTTGTCAAAAATGAGTTTTCCACCTGGAAACATGAATCAACGTTGAATTACTTTATGGAATAGAAAAGCTAACAGTAGCAAAATGAATCATTAGACATATAACCGATATTATGGGACACCCTGTACATGTAATAGATAAGCAAACAATATTAGCAGGGTAAAATCATGAAGGCATGCAGATGATTGATTGTAAAGAAATAGAATATCCATCAACCTTGATATGAGATTTCACAAAGATCTTTAACACTATGTTGCATAACACATGAACAAGTTGTCAACATACCTTGTATGAGAAGGAAGCTGAGAACAGGTGTGTCTGTGTCCAAGAGAAGAGTCATGCCAGCAGGAATGATAATAAATTCTCCAGCTTGTGGCAAAGGTCCTCCACCCCAGGTGAACGATGAAGACCACACATCGATATAATTAAAATCAGCATCTCCAACAGAATCCTTCAAATAACAGAAAAATGAACTGTATTAGTATGACAAAAATCGACTTTACACAAATAATGTAAAAGGCAATTTAATGAATTATGAATTGAGAATTGTAACACAATAAACAGAAGTTAATTTATTACAAACTTAAGTCGAAACTGTAAGCAAAGAATCTGCCTCTACGTCATGTATCAATTTCATTCTTCTATTGGGTAAATAATGATCTTGATTTGGTTATTTTACCTCTTCAGCAATTCCATTTCCGGAAACTTGGACTTCAACTTTAGCTTCAGCTGAACCCATATGTGGTCCTGTGGAACAAACAATTTCTAAATTGTTTACTGTGGAAACAACACACTCAGAGCCATCTATTATTACACTAACACTGCTAGGAACAGAACTGAAAAGTAAATATTAAAAAAATGAAAAACTGAAAGCAACCTGTATTTGTAGCAGGTAAAGTAAAAAACACTGGTCTCCACTTTATCTCCTATACTCACCATGAATACACTTCTTGACCTTTTGAAAGTTAATTCAAGTGATACCACAATACCAATTATTTTTAAAATCAAGTTGCATTTTATATCAGTCATTGCAGTTCTTTTTATGATCATGTATATCTTAGTACAACTAATTTTCAGTAAATACTTGCCCAAATCCAGATCCTGTTATAGTGATGCTTGTACCACCACCGGTACCTCCTCTAGCTGGGTTCACACCAGATATGCTGGGTGTTAGAGCACCATTGTATATGTATGCACTAGACAATGTTTTTGTCAAACCATTCAAAGATACACCGACATCACAGGTTTGGGCTGAAATTCGTTGAGAAATGTGTTTTATTGGTAAGAAAAGATATAAAGTAATCGAATTGAGTATGCTGTATTGAATTAATCAATCTCCTCACTACATATGAAATTTATGTTTGATTCCGTCACCTCTCACACTTTCCAGAAGAGCAAACTACGTGTGCGCAGTTACGTACTGAAATGTAGATTGACAAATAAATAATAAATATTAATGTGCTTACCAGAGTTTGCGGGTGTTTTACATGTATAACTTGTAGATGAGGTATCCACAAATACACAAGTTTGACCACAGATTGTAACAGAAGCTGAATCATCAAATCCTGTACCAGATAACACAACAGTCTGACCACCAGCGGTTCCTCCTGAAAATACAGCGTACAGAATAACAAGTTGTTTGTTATAAGTAGGTTTAATTCAAAGTGTACCAGGGTAAGTCAGAAATAAATGATCACCGCGTCATAACTTTTTTTTATTTTTTGATGCATGTTACCAATACCTAGCATGATTCTTAATTATCATTTGTACATTAATTTGTGTGGGACAAAATAATCTTACATGACATAATTTTATCTTTAACTATTTACCAAAAAACATATATTCTCTACCCATATTAAAAATAAATAATAAATGATACAGTAACCTACCTTCTACTGGGGTGATACTGTTCAGAGACAATTCGTATTCAAACTCGACATTTGTATTTGAGGCTCCGAGGCCAGCTACAAAGACTGACACTGGCACAGATCCAGTGGAATGTCCACCTAATGTACACTGTATCTGGGAGCTTGAACTTGTAGTAACCACGCATTCAGCATCATTCAGTGTGACTGTGGCAGTTCCTGGACCTAAATTTGACCCACTAATGGTCAGAGTTTCACCCGATAAGCCAGATGAAGGACTTACAGATGACACCGTAGGAGTTGATGCAGTGGAATAACTAAAAGAGGATGGTGAGTAGCTTTCACCATTAGATACAACATTTACTGAGACAGAACCAGCAGCATGAGATGCTGTGATACATGTGACTTCTGACAGACTTGTTGACACAATCTCGCAAGGAGAGCCATCAATTGTAACAGAAGTTTCATTAAAAACGAAACCATTTCCACTTACAGTAATAGTTGTTTGTCCATGAATACTACCAGAAGAGGGTGAAATAAGAGCGATAGTTGGCAGTCCAGACACACTTAAGCTTCCTGAAGCCTTGCCATATTGAAGAACTCTGACAGTAACATCATTGTTCCCAGCTGGAATATTATCAACCCTAGCAGTAATGTACCAATCGTGTGCTGAAATGACTGTTGCGGGCTCACCTCCAAATGTGACTTCTAGATCAGCAACGTTGGTACCTAGAGATGAACCAGTGATATTGAAAGTGGTAGATGACGACATGCTATCTGGGTTGACGGTGGAGATTGCTGGTGTCCATAATGAGGCATATGAGAACCTACATGCCCTAGTAGAAGTCTCACACTCAGCTGGTAATGGATTACCATTGACATATGCTGTAACTTCAATTTCTTTTTCACCTTGGGAAGTCGCTGGACTTTCACAAAGGATTTCTGAATATGAACTCTCAATGACATCACAAGAGTAACCATTTATTGTAACATACGGCGAATCACCAAACCCAAAGCCGGTAATAGTAACCCTGGTACCACCTGCCATAGAACCGTATGTTGGTGATATTGTTTCAATATTTGGTATCAAACCAAAAGACTTATCTTCGGCAGCAATGATAGAAATCAAAGCGTTTCCACGATTACCAACCCGTACAGCTAAAGACAGCAAGACGCCCAAATCTGGCTCTCCAGACTTGGCAAGGCTACAGGTGATCACGGAGGCAGTAGAAGAAGAAACATCACATGCGTAGCCTCCGAAACTGACTTCGTTCTGACAGTTTTTAGTGGAAAATCCTTCACCATAAATTTCGATACTTGTTTCAGCAGTTCCATTGCTACGGTCGATTGCAGTCACAACAGGCGTGCTACAAGTCCAAAATGCAAAGTTGAATGTAGAATCATCATCACCTGATGGCTTCGAGTCTGAGCAGTCGGCTTTTTTTGAAACTATGGCTTGGCAGCTGGAACTGTCAGCAGGATTATTGGCACCTGCAAAACGAATTTCCGATTACACAAATGAAAGGAATGTACTTTGAGGTGTATTAAATATTGGGAAATGATTCAACAATTTTCATTCTGTATACATTCGCAGAGAATGTTTTATTATATGCATTTTATGAACAGAATTATTTAATTTGTATACAAGAGACAAAATGAGCATCTAAAATAATTGATAATTTCTTAGTAAAATTGTATCCCAAGTTGCTCAATTCAAAGACTTTAAAACATGTAACTACCATGGATATTAATGTTAAGGCAAGTTTATTATTCGATGCTGAATATGAAATACGTACCTTCAACATCATGCAGTGCTTCGACTCCGGAAACATGCACACTAATCTCCGCAGCATATGAAGTTGCAGAAACAACATTTATGGTACCCGCGTAATGTTTGATTCCCCAGTCATCAACAAAACCACTCCAAACGTAGTAATTCCCTGTCTCTGTGAACTGATGTCTGTATTGCCCTGCAAAAAAAATAAATAAAAAACACTGTTTGGAATATCAAAGCCGTGTTTGTTCTTTAATCAGTAGAGTAATAAATTTCAACCACAATTAGAACAATACAATTCATTACGATTTTGTATTTTTCTGACATTGTTTCGATAGCCAGGTCTGTGTACGCAATTGGTAATTGAGTTTGATCCTGTCATTCACTATAAATTTACATACCATTCTTCTGTGGAGTTCCACTGCTAAATCCCCCAACTTTAGCTCTAGTTGAGCTCGAACTGTCTACTTCAATTATAGCGTGAGCGACATCATTGACAAATTCTGGAGTCTCCCATGACCACTGTACAAAATCACCTTGGTTTATTGTAAGGTATGGTGTGTCAAACGCATAATAAATTCCATAGGCTGTAAGTAAAGTAAGACATCATAAAATGAAGTTAAAAGTGTAGGAAGAATGAAAGGACGAAGAGATATGTGGAAAAACTATACACGTCTTCAAATCAACAAGAGATTTACTCTCTTATCTGTTTGTCGAATTATTTATATCCTCAGAATGAAATATTATATTCAATAGTTATCATTTCATGACATACCAGGATCTACTCCTCTATTTGTAACCTGGTGTGTGGTACCAGCATCAGCAATCATACACTGAATTTCAGAGCTAGATACATCAGTAACATCGCAGTTGATATCGCCGACTTGAACATCAACCAAGGTTGCATTTGACCCAAATCCTGAACCAGTTAGTGTGAGTTTTGTACCACCAATCACAGAACCATGCAATGGGTAAACATTGGAAATACTGAGATCTACAGTAACTCTCGGAATGTTTGCAGATCTGAAATTCATCGATGAAAAATAACATGAAAGTAAATGTAATAACCAGTCCAAAGCATTTACTTAGTAACCTATTGATTGTTTAGACGAAAAACATACGTTGTTGTACAAAACTGTTTCTTCGTTCTAAATGCAATTATTATAACGTAAGATATATTCTTAAAACAATGTTTATTCGGTATGGGTGTTGTCATTTTGTGTTTAACAGCCTTAATTAATTTTAAAGGATATGACTTAAAAGGTATTTTCCGCTCATGGGTTACTGAATTTGTGATTCCAGAACTTTCCATCAAACAAAAAATATAAGCTAATACAAGTACGTACCCATCTGTTGCTCTACCACTGGTGGTCTCCACTAATAGATCATGAGTACCAGCAGACACATCAGATACTTCAACAACTATCTGACTATCAGTCCATGAAGTAACTTCAGCTTCCAGTGAACCAACAAAAACATTTCCCCTGGATGAGGAAAACGATGAGCCAGAAATAGTCAATGTGCCACCTGGAAATGGATTTCAAAAGAGTTCAGACTTTTAACGCATGCGTGAAAATATCAAAGGCACTACCAGATTAACCTTATAACACAAAGCTATTGGTTAAAATCAATTGATAGAAATATAATGCATTTACTTGATACGAACGCATGCATTGAATTATTTTCATTGTACTGTGTGAGAGTACAGGAAACGACAACGATTGGATAAGATCTGTTCTGTCGCTAATGAATGGTGAATAAAATACCAATCATTACCTTGAACATCAACAGTCGATGGAGAAATTGTGTCAACAGTTGCAGTCAAAGCTGTTTCATACGAGTAACTTGAAAACGAAAGTGGAGTGGGTCCTTGGTCAATTACAACATCGTATGTACCGTCGGTAGTCTGAAATAAATATTTACACACAGTGAGTAAAACAGATATACAAATATATACTATGCCTGAAAAATCGGACATTCTCTCACAAGGCAAATGCTGACATTCCTATAAACAATCGTATATGAACTTTAAATTGAATCTTTATGCATTAAACATTGATATCATTTGAGCAGGTATAAACGCTCTTCATTTTTATGATCAGCAACAAACATTGTTTCGTTTTACAAATATTATACAACTGATGTCTCTGAAAATACACCCGTTTCCTATAATTTCGTAATTCGGAGTCAATTTTAAAATTGTTATTGTACCGCTATGGTGTGAAAATCAAAAACTGCCATTGAACATCATATTCGTTTTGAAATAATTATTGCAACGTACATGTGTATGTTATTTGAGGGGTTTAGATTTCTACGTTTTGTCAGAAGCACCTTTTATTGGTCTTTTGCATTTTTACATAAGTTTGATCGATTTAGGGTTGTAGCATCATCTATTGTCATTTCATTAAACAATTATAATCTAGTCAGGTAAAAAAAGGTAAGGAAATGTAAAGGATAGGTTTATAGTCTGAAATTTATATACATATTCAACCGATTATCACAAGTTATCCCCACCGATAACTGGGTTATAGGTCGTCCGTTAACATGGGTTAGTGATTATTGTAATATGCTTTGAGGTTATTTCTTCTCTGCAAAAGTCAACCACAGTTACAGCAGAAAGTATAGTCCCGACTAAAATGTTCACATATACCTTGGTTTGGGATACAATAGGTTTAGAAAAAGCAACAGCTTATAATACTTTACATCAGATTGTATGTTTTCAACATTTCTCGTGATAACTCACCATTGCTGGTACGCTGCATTCAACCTGGTCAGGTCTCACAGTGGCTATGTCACAAACGGCATTGTTGATAGTAACTACAGCCAATTCTGTGAATCCATATCCAGTGATTGTCAGCAAAATACCACCTTTAAAAAAGAATTATGATGATATACATGAATATACATTATCAGAAGTAATCAAACAATTATCTACATCAATTACTTCACAACTGGGAGACATAAATGGTAAAACATCTAGTTGTCAATGCTTTTCAATACTTAAAATATTATTGTTTCCTTCTTAATAAATGTTGTAAATCCAAACAAACCTCCAAGACTTCCAGACGTAGGAGAAATGTTAGAGATACCAGCCGTGTATTCAAACATTACACTTCCACTTGAATGCTGAGCGTCTCCTTTGCCTATTACATTAACTAACACTTCATGGTCACCTACAGGACCATTTCCAACATCACATGTTATTGTAGAAGTTGTTGCTGCGGTAACTGTACATTCCACTCCACCAATAGTTACAGTATTCTGTGCAGAATCAGCATTGAATCCAGACCCACTGATAACTGCCGAACTACCTAAAGCAGATGATCCTGTAAAAGAAATGCTGTATACAGTATATACATGTATATAACACATAAATCATTATCTTAACCGCCTTGCCTATCTACCTTTCTTATAATAATGTAATTTCCAAAGCCTAATTTTGCTACTTTCATATGAAAATTGTATAGTGTTATTTGTATGTTCACATGGGTCTATGGCTTACTGAAATTTTAAATAAACTATCTATAATATATGAGACTCATATCAAAATCAAATGTTGGTGTTACACCGACATCGACGAAACCTGCGAAACTGCGGGCATGTAAATACACGTGATTATCAAGATTTTTAACAGAACTAAATCTTGTTACATGTATATCATTCCAATAACCGAAATACAAAATGCGTTCCCAATTAAGCAATTTTGATATGATAACTGAAGCCGTCAGACCAAGGACTTATATACATACATGGATTCGCAACTTCCGTATTAACAGTTTAAAGTTATCAAATCCCGCGATAATCAGACGCGAATCAACGGGAATACATGCTATTGTTTACAAAAGCGAAACTACGAAAATATCCGTGAAAATCCGAATGTTAATAACAGCGAAAATATCCGTGGTATTCCGAATGTTTAATCTCGGAGACGAAAGGATTATAATAGATGTCCGCCATCTTGGAATTTAAAATGTTCGACTGATGCCGCTTTCAATGCTTATACTTATACTTTGTGGATTATAAATGTATCTCAATATCTTTAAGGATTTTGTTGCATCCTTTACCAATTTCCCGTGCCCAATTGCCAGAGTTATTTTAGTATAATAGAATTAGTAAACACCCAATTACAGCTGTCGGACATTGCCGAGTATATAGCAATGCATTGTGGGATCGTCGAACGATATCGTTTGAGCTATTTTTAGCAGTTGCGAATCCATGTATGTATATAAGTCCTTGGTCAGACTATGTATAAAAAGCGAAAACACAGCCTTTGAAAAGAATACAGTTCTTAAATATCGAATGAAGATCACGGAAACATATTTTACCTGTCGAAGGTGACACCGAAGTAACTGTTGGTGTTACACTTGACTGCCATTGGAATGAACAATCTCCATCACAGGATGTTGGAACGTCATTGATAAACAAACGTACTTGGGGTGTAGCGTGTACAGTAGTTACCATATCTCCAGTAAGAGGATCGTAGAAGAGACCACCATCAACACTAGTAGAAATACTTCCGCTAGGATCAATACCAGCAAGTTCATCATAGGATACCTGAAATGATAAAGCATAAGTAGCCATTACCATGATGTCTTTATGTAAATCGAAAATATTGGTATAGTATAAAATGCTATATGCCTTCAGCAGTTAAACTCAAATTCAAAATGTTATAATTATCATAAATACCCATATGGACCCAATGAAGAAAAAGTCGAATGTGAAAATTCTAAACCAAATCGTAAGTGATTGAGAATATGTACATAAGATACAGTTTTTAGTAGACAGTTTTCTTTCATAGTAAGATAGATCTATTCACTATCTGAAGATAAACAAAATCCTTCTAAATCAGAATTAAAAACTTACTGTCATCTCGGGAAGATCACCAGGCAATGTCAAGAAAGTCACAGTCATATCAAAGTTGGCACAATCTCCTGATTTCTCAACAGATAATGAACCAATGCCTTTAATTGATTCAAGCTCTCTGTCAAATTCATTTGGTTCCAAAGACACATTCAAACCTAAAATGATAAAAGTGTTTTCCGTGATATTGTTAAAGATATAAGTAGTAAAATGAGTACACCTTTTCTGAATAAGTCGGTCTCATTTCAGAACTAGTCAGAAAATCATTCCACACATCTACAAAAATACATACCGGACTTGGAATTTCCATTAAATCCAACTTCGATGAATCCTGTAACAGGAGGTGAAGCTGCCGATGTCCTTTTTACAACCAAGGCACCATTACCATTTAACAAGCTAGTTGTAACCGATGAACTTGGACTAGCAAGACGGCCTCTCGCTACCTGTACAAATCAATTGCCTGTCGTTAAAAGATGTCCCGGATATGGTTATAATCATAGTAAAGCCCCGTCTGTCTTAACTGAGATTAAAACGTAATATTAATTATAATGATTTCAAGGGGCCACGCGTAATCTTATAATGGTGATATTGAATACTTTGAGTCAGAACCTAAACCGAATTGTACAAGTGTGTAAGCTTATGTATCTTTAAGCAATTGCAGTCCCATGTTAAGATCACATTCTGAGTAAAAATGAATATCGGATAGAAAATCAACGGTCGGTATATTGGAAACGGAAGTAATTGCTGCAAGTAGTACATGGTGATCTGTACGAGACAACAAAAACAATTTGACTAAAATGCATAAAAATCATAGTTAAAGAACTCGACTTCTCACAAATGGTTTACTTGTAAAAGAACTTGCCGTAAAGAATTCGTCAAAACAATATTATGTTTAGAAATATGTATACATGTATTAACTTTCTTACTTGAGCATTACCCATTGTAAACAATGGGAAAGCATTTCCACAATCAAATGGTTTCAGCGTAACATCATATACAGTGGCAGAGATGGCTGTAACTGATACTTCATCTATTGAGGCACCATTAGGCATTGATGGAGGTTGACGAAGTACTCTTGATTCTATTTAAACAAGAACACATATTAGCACAGTTAGTTTGTACTAGTTTCCACAACAGGATTTGTACATATCATAACATTTAAAGAAATAAATCTAATTTGAAAATTGTCTTATTAAGTGTTATTGAGAAGTTGCTGCAAAAATGAATAGGTCATAATTATTTCGTGAACATTTTGAAGTTTAACTTAATTTATTTGATAGCCCACTTGAAACTTGAACGACGTTGGGCTTCAACCTTAGAACGCTTTAATAGTTAAATCAAGACATTTGAATATTTAAAGGCCATAGTTTGTATACATATGACAACACTAATGAAAGCTAGCTACTTGTGTCGTCAGTGGTTGCTTCACGTCCGATGAAAACGGAATCAACATAACCAGACTGTTCCGTGTTTAAGCTGTAGACTCGTAATTCATCCAGACGATGTTCAGTATCAGAAGAAAACATGTTATATATCGGGTCATATATATTCTCACATGTGTAATACCAAGTATCAGATCTGAAATCGAAAGGGATCTATTTACTTACATAGCATCATTTTTTAATTAGATTATACATCCATTAATCAGTATTTAATGTTTTAGATAATATGTATCAAACTATACACTATCATTGCGTGTGGAATAAAGAGAAAAAAGTTAGTACCAACTGGTAGCCCAATAACTCTTGCAATAACATCCTTTCGCTGTACCACTCCTAACCTGATCAACGACGTACGCAAAGTACAAGGAAAACTTTTCCTAATGATGAATAAATTTATTGACCACTTACTCAGTATCAGAATCAGTCTTAAAGGTTTGCTCAATACGCCGCCAGACTGTTTTTACTTCATTATCAGATGATGATTTGTACGAAACTTTTACAAGAAAATAGTTTTGCAAAAATCCTTTGTAGGCGAGGCACACCTATACATAAAAGAAATGACACAGTGATAAATCAGTAAGCCAAATATACAATTAGTATTCGAAATAAGCTTCAAGGGATACAAATTATATAAATTCGGAGAAATTACGAATTGTACATGTATCGGTCTAGATGATTAATACTGGAATAGTAGATTATATATGTAAATATAATATTAAAGATATTCGGCAAACGTATGGGGAAGCTGAAATGTATGCAAGCCAATGCTGAATAAAGTGGACTACGCATGTATAGCGACCTGATTATACAAACACGGGTCTTGCGTGTATGTGGTAATGATTAAAATAATACCGTTTTGTATGAAGCCATCATAATTCCAAAATCATCTTTAGGTTTCCTGTAGATAATGACTGGATCTTTCAAAACATATCTTCCACAAAATGGTTCAGTGTCTTTCACTCTCGAGCCATAGAAATCATAGGAATCGGATTCAAAATTTTGATAATACTTCTTGATTCTTGCACTTTCAAAAATATCAGGACATTTGGCCTCGAACATGCCACTAATAACTCCTTCCAACTGAAGTGAAATATTTGTCATGTGATTCATATTTGATTTTTTAATTTGTTACAATAAGTTTTGGATAGAAATATGCAACATTCATTTTTATCATATTTTTAACAATCTGTCATTGCGTACGAGGATATTTTCAAAGGGCAATGAGTAATAGGGGTATTTCCAATTAGGTTGACAGTATACATGCTTTTGGTAAATATATCCTTACCACAAAGATCAGCATATTGTTAGACGATCTTTTTTTATTAAACACATAGACTTGATATTCTGTGCAAACAAATAAAACGATATGATTCCATTTTCGATATCAGTGTATATAGAATGGACTTACATTGGAAGCAGACAGGGCTGCTACTGAGAATGGTTGAGAGACACTTCTTGCAAGAGACAGAGCAACAGTATCTTGATCAGGTGATCCTTGTACATCTTCAGTTACATCCCACTTTAGACCTGTACTATTGCCGGCTTTGACGACAGATACATCTGGGAAATCTCCTGTAATAACGAATGGGAGTTACCTTGTTTAATGTTATGAAAAGAAATAATATGACTTTTTATCATTTATGTTGTTGCTTTTTTAAATAAATAAGTATAAAAAACAGTATTAGTATTCCCTATAGCGAACAAATAATGGGCGCATGCATGTTGGCAGAACAATGGTCAGACGATGTTGAAGCATCTTATTTATAGGAAGTGTACACATTAAGTAAAATATACAAAATATTTTTTCGACGTGGTCTTCTGGAAATAATAATAATGGTAACACTTAGTGTTCATACCTCGCTTAGAGACAAAGGTTAACTCGAATGATGGAGTGGAAACAGGGTTTCTTGTTACAATAACTGATTCCTCACTTCCAAATACTGGCAAAGCATTGATTGCATCTTGTATTGTTCCTTCAGCTGTGCTTGTTGTCAAACGTTCTGAAATACATATACAGGTATGCAAAACTTGCTAAGTTTACTAAGAGTCCACGTCAATGTTTCCAAATATAACTGATATTAATCTTAAGATTTGTAAGCTTCAGTACAAACCGAACAAAATAGTTTTGCTTTCTTAGATCTCAGGATAAGTTTACCAAAATGTACGCGGTTCGAAACTGAATGTTTGAATCTGCAATATCTTGCAACTTTTATGTTCAATTTCGATTTTTCTTTCCATGCATTACAGCCAAGTAGCATTGGCCTCTTTATTTTCTTCTGTTGGATTTTTTGTGGGTCATCTCCATTAGTTCAATTACTTACCTTGCAAACTTTGTTTTCAATCGTTCCGTTTTGTATTTAGTGATTGCACCATTCACCATTTACTCCTAATATGATCAATTTCGCATGTAGGAGAAACTTCAAATTGCAAGTGTTAGATAAAGTACAGTATAGACGACCACTCCAAATCTTGCATGATCCTTTTGAAATGACTATCACATTCAAGCATTTAATACCTACCGGTGTAAGCACCAAAGAGTCCGATTCTGAATTCTCCATCTGTTTGAATCTGCAAAGTCTGAACCTCATTCACTGCGGATGTACTTGTAAACCCATCAAAATTCAGTGTCTGAAAAATAAACAAGGGAGTTAATGGGTTTTACTGATCTTCAAACTGGAAAAAGTATTCTTGTATTTATCAATTTTAAATGTATATCTTACATAGAATCAGGCACATAAAATACATTTTTCATGACGAATGTCATCACATTCGAAACAAATCTTGTACAAATGTGATTTATTGTCTTATATGGCTCTTAGTATTTCATTTAGGGAACTATCACCCCCCCCCCCCCCCCAAAGAAATGTGACGATGTTGATTATAGAAAGGTGTCTTTTATGAACACTAGTCTACCAAATTTCAATAAATAAATATACAGTATCTATACTTATGACACACTAGCTTATTAATAAGACAAAATCAAATCATTAACAACAAGCCCGGTTATAACTACAGAAGGCATGTTTGAGGTATTACCTGAGTGTCATATACCACAGTGGATCTGATACCAATTACTTGAACTTCTTGTTCCGCTTTTCCAGTTGAAGAACTTGTGAACTTGGTGTTGTAATATTTGGCTTTCAGATGAACGTAGGAGTCCCCTGTGGATTCATAATGAACAACTTCTAATAAATACCTGAAAAAAAGGGGAATTAATAATAATTATATTGTTTAACTAAAATATAGTATGGTAATTGTACCAAGATAAAAGTTGTAACACACAAACACGCAATTTAAGACAACTTTAGATCATCACAAATAGATACTTTAGTCTTTTTTCACATCAAGCTTGCCAAGTAACAAATAAAATCGAAAATAGCGAGACTTTCAATAGTTAATGATAATACAGTTTTAGTTGAAATAAAGACAATAACCTCTCATTTTCTGTCAGTGTCATTCTTGACGACGTCTCCCATGACCCGGATGATGTTACCACAGCATCCTAATGAAAAGAAATAATTACATTATTTACAGTTTTGCTATATAAAAACCTACCCCATTCTGCAAGGAAATATTTATTGATATACGTTCACACAGTAAGTATTGTAAAAGTTAAGTGAATACAGTTACTATCACAGATATCATAAGCACAATGCAACATAGATATAAATACCATATTTATGGCGAAAGGAAAAAGTTCTTGCTCCCTTAGTGTCAGGAGTAAATCAATTATAAACTAATTACAAGTTACAGGACAAAGAAACAACAAACAACAAATAGTGTATAGGCTTTAATATATGGTATCGTTATGTTTACAATTAGATTGACAAGTTATTGCAGTAATGTTGAAATGGATGTTGTTGCACATAGCTCCGGTGTTGTTGGTTCATAATAGTCTTGTGATATCACGATTTTGTACAATGTCATCTGAAAATACTAACATGATAAAATAAATTGAACGTTGTGATAGATTATGTAAACATTTTGGATGGATGGAAAACTAGTTCTCCACTAACAAAATTAAACAACATAATTGTCCCTTACATAGTTAACACAATTCAGCACGGGATTTCCGTGCTTAAATCATGCAATGGTGGGAAGGTATCGGTATGAAAAAAAATACACCGTGAATAATTTCCATTTCTCCCCTAATGTCGGGAGTAAATCAAGTATTCACTAATTACAAGTGTAGGACAAAGAAAAACAACAAACAACAAGTAAGGTACAGGATTTAGTATTTGGTAGCATAACCCCGAGCAAAAAAGGGATGTTACTGAAAAGACTATTTTGTCTATATCTTAATTTGCTTTTAGGCAGTCATTGAATTTTCAACTTTTATTGAATTTTTTCTTATTATCAGAAAAAGAACGCCAATCTTATACACAAAAGAGCTAACGCATAAAGCACAGCTCACACAAGTTTTCTTTATTATATTTAAAACACCTGATAAATGAATGAAAAAAATATGGCCTATACAAGACAGACAATTGTTGATACCCGTTATACAATTAAATCAATGTTTTAATCTGCCTTTAACAGAATTTGGTTGAATAATACTAGGTTCACAAATTAATGGACAGTTATGTTATGACACCTATCTTAAGAATTCAGAATGCTTCGTTGAAAGTGTATTGTTCATTTGTTGTCATGTTTGTATCATCTCGTGCACGTGGTAACTGAGCTTTTGATGTCATGTTCCTGGTAAATCAACGACCCATGAACTCTCATTCAACACACCCCGTGGCAAAATGGCCTTCTTTCCGCACCTGTACCAAACGACTGGTCCCATTGGTCTTCCTGTCATCTTTGTCTGCTGTGAAAAACTTTGGCTAAAAACATAAGAATTGTTCGCTTGAGAATTAGAACGTTGTTTGTCAATTTTCCTTTTGGCTTTTTCTTCGACATGGCCTAATATTTTAGGCATGCCGTCAGAATCACTGGCGAGGTCTAAGGCCTCATGTTAATTTATTGTAGCCTGTCCGGCTTCCGAGTAATCTTCAACTCTTATTGTCTTATTTCGAAGTTTAATTGCTGACTTGATCGTTTACAAATTAATTTTCCTCTCTAAATTCAATAGCTCTTTGAATATCATCGATAGTGTCAACCATAGAGATGTTAAATTCAAACTGTGTCTAATTGTTAGCTCAGGTGCCGGGCGCGAAGCCACCCTGCCCACTAAAATATATATTGATCGAAATTCTGGGAAAGCCAAATGGGGCTTAGTGGGGGGATGGGGGTGGCTACGCGCCCGGCACCTGTGATTGTTAATACAATTTACTCTAAATATAGTCATAGGCGCTTGGTTTCACGTTTTTGTCCGTTTCTGTCGATCTTTCACAATTCATAATATATATATAGAGAGGTGAATTGTGAAAGATCGACAGAAACGGACAAAAACGTGAAACCAAGCGCCTATGAATATAGTTAGATATTTAGTTTTTACCTTCTTTATGACACTAGCCGTCGTCAATTAGTGTTCACGTTGTAAATCTCTCTTTCGACTAGAAAACTTTCCATTAAAATATCCTTTCTATTCTTCAAACATTTCATTTCTTTCTGACTCCCTCGTAGGCGGCGAAATTTACTAACCAAATACTAAATAAACCTCGAGTGAAATTGAACTACACAATTTAACACGAATCAGCACGGGATTTCCGTGCCTAAATCATGCAATGGCGGGAAAGCACTACGAGTTTTTCTTCAAACGTGTCGAGGATAAAATGGTTGTTTGTCTAAGGGAACCGTCTTCTTAGCGTCTATAAGACATTTTTGAAGAAAATACGAGTACATGTATCTGACTTATACGACGTTTTTAAAAGGATAATGTCCACGTGAAAGTTGAGTTATTGAAAAGTGTCTTCTTACAAACGTTAGAAGACACTTTTTGAAAAATATCTGCTGGGGGCATAGTCGTATAAGAAAAAATACCCGTGTAACGTTGTGAACCGTGAATAATTTCCATTAAAATTAAGTTCGTATCATTATCGAATTACAGTAAAAATTGAGGGGGCCTTATAATAAGATAAGAATATATAAACGAAACAATTATATGGGTGGCAACTCTTGGAAGAATTAAAGCATAGCGTATGAGACATAGCATCAAGAAATCGCAACATCAATTGTACACTTACGCCATTAATATAAAGCTTAGCCCCATCATCAGCATTAAGGAAGAATTGGTACTCTCCTGTGTGTGGAGGTTTAAATAATGTAGTCATCCTACTTGCGTAATTGTCCATTGTATCATTTGTGTCATAGAAATAGGTTTCATCTAAGGTTTCAGAATTATATCCAGAATCTCCATTCCCCAATGATTTGATTGTATCAATGGTACTGCTGTCTTTGCTGGTTCCTGTCCAGTACTCAAATTTAACTCCACGATTTCCAGCAAACTGGGAACCAGAATATTCAGGGTCTGCTGCAACCTTACATACAATATACTCATCAATTTGCACATCAGTAATCTCACATTCAGTGTCTAAAATAAAACAAGTTAAATAATGAAATAATAATTGGTTATTTATATTTCTTGTTGCTTTATAAAGAAGGTATTCAGACGTAATTTCAGTATACTTGTATGTCAATTCAAATGCTTTTATGACTTCATGATAGAGTTAATAAAAGGTACTTTACGATTCATACACTGATCTGAGAAGATTTAAATTTATGTACTCTCACATCTGTTATAAACAGTGTTTTAAGGGGAAGTGAATTGACTGCTTGTTTATATTTATTGTTGTGTCAATATAATATTCCTACCTCCCACATAAGCTTTAGGTTGGACGTACGGAGATTTATCATCAAAATAATTTCCGAACACGGTAAGAGCTAATCCTCCAGCTACACTACCGGAAGAATGGCTGATTGTTGTAATATCTGAAAAAAAATCGATTCCTTAGTATGTAACAAGAATATCGCCAGTAAACATCTTAATTATATACATTTATATTATTTGTTCCAATAAAAAGAAGCACTGATTAATTTACAATAATCCGATACCTTTAAAAAAGTCATTACTTATAATTGATACCACGGAGATAAAAGACATTGTATCATTAAATTTATATCTAAAGATCATTTTGATTAACATCTATATATTACTTGTGTATGTCTGGAACAGGTAAATGTTGTCATTATAAGACACCCTGTATAAAGTGGAAGCAGGCTGTGATCTGAAAAATACACATGTAAAATATGAATGATCGGTCAATAGTTTTCAGTTTTTCCTTAGTTATTTATTTAAGAATGTATGAAGTCTGATGTTAACTAGTGTGATATTTCATGGCATTATGGTAAATATTGGACTACAATGATATTCTGCGAAAATATTCATATTATTTTTTATCAATTTATAAATGTTTAAGTACTTACCGTCCATATGGAGATTCCAGAATATAACTTGCATTATAATATCCTGCAAAAAATAGGGATAAATTGAGGACGGGTCACTTTTGTTAGTAATTTTTGTTTTTAACTAAAATGGTAAAAGTGTCTTCAAGTTTGCAGACTTCGCATTACATACGGGTATAGAACTCTACATTGTAAGTGTAATTAACTTAAATACGATCATAAGTGACAATAGTTGATATAAGAATGGCATGTGTCCCGTTAGCGTATTATTGACAATACAATAGAGTTCTATTTGCACCAATGCTTTTACAAATGATAACAGTAATTTACTTGAATGGAAACAAAGACGATTCATTTACTAAGTCATCACTGATCAAAATTTTAAAACATTGATTTAAAATGTCCAAACCGAAAGCATCCTAATTTTGCAATTAGTATTCTACGAGACTATGGTTTAATAGTTGTCTGGTGATTAGCGGAC
This sequence comes from Lutraria lutraria, assembly GCA_964023205.1. NCBI lineage: Eukaryota > Metazoa > Mollusca > Bivalvia > Venerida > Mactridae > Lutraria > Lutraria lutraria. The sequence continues at coordinate 15,434,738 of OZ026843.1, read as the reverse complement.
TTGGAGAATAGTGTCGTTAAAGATCTTTATAGACTTGATTCAAACATTGATTGGTATCAATAAGATGAATGTATATCGTAATTACCAAGTGATGTTCCCTTATGTTTACATGTCAAAGTTCCCTGGTCAGATTCTTCATCCTCCAAGTACAAACCGTAGCTGAAATTGAAGAACATTTAAACCTTTATTTGTGATCGAGTTGACCGACGAAGAAAGAATATTAACAGTAAATGTAGTAACCAAGGGTAGCAATCATTTTAATGGGACACTGTGAACTTTATTATTATGTCTATGATGCAGACCGAATGTTTTTCTAAAGAGTGGTCCTTATTTGCAAATGACCGTTAAGTTTATGACTGCACATCTTTATTATATCCGTTAATGAGTAAATGTCATATTTATTTTAAAGGAAGATTATCATTATCAGCCCAAAATGTGTACGTATAGGATTTTTACAACAAAAAGGATTTATGAAGCTTCATAGCTTTACAAAATGATTTGGAATGCCAGTACAGTATGAAAAACCACACGATTGATAGGGATGAGTCGAACAAAATTATGTTTCTTTAATATAATAATAAGGTAATTTAATCAACTCACAAATCATCGCCGTCCTTAAGTCCGCAATCCTGAGGTCCAACGTATACCCTGAAAGACGAGCAGACATAAGTCAACAACATGTACCAGTTACGTAACTGACAATCATATCCGTTCTTTTATTTGTATATCTTCATACATTGTATGGCAGATTTGTGGATATGACATTTATTAATTAATTCTCTTGATGAACTTACCTGAGAAGTTTTTCAGTTTTTCCATTGGTTGCAAAAGCGAAGTTACTTCCATATCTGTCACTGATCAATCGGCCTTTCATCGTTACAATAGTTCCTACAGATAAATAAGTTCACGCTTATAAAACATACCATACTGGTGGAATCATTGTCATGTAAATCTAATAATAATTATACAATTTATAAAGTAGACAGAGTAATATACATGACTGTAGTATCCGCGATCAGTTCTTACTACGAAAATAATCAAAATTTGGTTACCTGGATGTCCAGATTGAGGAGACACTGACTCTATTGTCGGCGTATTGTCCAAACGTGGCTGTCAAAAAATAAAATATTCAGGTACAGTATAAATCTGTAAATAATATATCTCCATCATAATAAAAATAATGTTTGTTATTTCCATTGTAGAATGATCTTGATGAATGTTTTAAACTTGTTTTTTGTATGTGGTAGTACTGTATTACATGTAATTGAACGAGTTAGAATTGCATGTCACCATTGCAAACAAATGATTTAGATTCGTACCTTGAATGTACAAGATTCGGACGTGGGGTCTCCTGAGCATAGCTCATCGTTAGGTATAGGGACACCATCAACAACTACTCTAACGTAGTGATCTTCTTCGGCCATCCCACTGGATAAAATACAAGACATTAGGTCAGTTTTAAATATTGCTCAACTACCAACCTCCTCTCCGCATAGATTTACAATTGTCTTAATATGTTCTCCGTAACCAAGGCATCAGGAAATCTGATTGCATGGACGCGGTTGTTAATGATTTGAATTGATACATTGATACTTGTTTTAAAACCAAGAACAGCTTAGTTGTTTTAGTCCGACCTTCCATATCGTAATTTATGTTTAAAGTGGTATAAGGTCAAGAATTGAATAGATCAGGGTTTTTTCATAACTGATGTTAGACAAAAGGATTCAGTGACGGTACCTTTATCAATGCATACAGTCAATGGTAATTAAACGTACCGTGGTGTGTAGCACATGACCTGCGTCTCCGTGCTGCCATCTTTATGGACAGTGCATTCAAGTTCGCTACCGGAGGTTCCTACCAAATAGACTTTATTTCCCGTGTTAGGATCATCATCCTGGCTAAACTGATCCGCAGAAAACCCTGAAACATCGGTGCAATCATGTAGAGCTCTTTATTAGTAACCTTTCCGTCCCTTGGTATAATTGTACTTTTACATCATTATTTATAAAGGATCAGGTCCAAAATATGCTTTGGTATAAGTCATTGTAATATAAGCTTTAAATATCACTACAACTAACATCTTTCTTTTTCAATATGATGTAATAACAGATTTACTACATATCAACATGAAACAATAGCAGATCAAAGATATCGAACACAACATTAGTTGAAACCAGTTGGACACAACATTAGTTGAAGTCATTGGTCATTGTGCGATCATGACAATGTTGAAATCATTGTTTTGTAAAAATAGCATGCCTACCTCCGCCATATATAGTTAGACGACTTTCACCAGCCAAACTTCCATACTGTGGGTTAACATTGGACACGAAAGCTCCTGAAATTATAAATACCTTTCTTCTAAGAAATGTTATTTTACAGAGTTATCTTTCTTGTCGTACCAAAATGAGCACATGAACCAGAGTATAAGCTAACAATATTCTACGATAAATCAAATACACAAACGTTCTTCTTTTCTATGAAGTCGATGCTGTACTCACAAAAACGTTTGGAATTAAATCGCCCATAAACTCAATTATAACCCTAAGTCACTAAGTCTGTATTCAAATATAGTTCTAAATTTTCTGAATTTGTCACTGAAAGCTAATTCGGTTTACCACTAAAATATCACGGATTTGTGTTTGTATTTGATTTTATCATTATCTGTACAAGACTGTAAAATAACATAGCGAAAACAACTTTTTCCCACGAGAACCAAAGAATGGACTCAGGGATAGACATTTCAAACACATCGAGAAAGAAGGCACATACTTGTTATGAAATATATGGAGTACCATTTATGACATATCATGAAAAATGGCTGAATGTTTGACTATATGCCACTCACTTAACTTTACATATTTCGACACAAGCAACGTCCGTAATTATAATACAAAGCATTTATTGAGCTGTCAGCCTTAGTGCCCGCCCCATTTTCTCATCCAATCAGTGACAAGTATTGTTTTAATGTTTGGCTTTTATCTTAATAGAATATAAAACCGGCGTTCTACCTTCTTAGTCTCGAAGGATGGCTAATATGGGCGGATCTTTAATACAGTTAGAATGCATGGATGTGTTCTTCGTAATAAAAAGCTTTAGTCGCTACCGCTGCTTGCATCTTTCTTATTTACGGAGAACACCCACTATGTACCCTAACATATACATCGTGTACGTTAAAATCACCTATAGCAGTAGTCGACCTAAATACTCGTCCTTCTTACGATATTTTATATATTACAGCATCACAATAAATTGTTGAACGATTTTTTTCTTATACTTTACATATTTCGGATGAAGTGTTACTGTATGTTCGAATCAATGGTATTTAAGGAACTTGTCGATCTGATTAAAACAATAAACAGCGTGTCTAAAAGACCTCTGCGCACTGAATTGAGGAAGGATTTCTGTCAATAAAATGGTTATGTATATACTATGTATTACGTGGACAGGATCCCACCGTCAAGAATGTCTAGTGTTAATTGTTTAGTTCGAGTGACAAAGAAAATGATAACTTGCAATTCAAATATATCTATTTTAGAACTAAACTGATGCTTGTTTTTCTTTCAAACCATTAAATACTTAAACTGTTTATAAATGCAACGTGCCAAAGAAAATATGAAATATATGACAACTGTAATCAAATACGAGTTAAGATTAAATAAAAATATTTGGGTGATTATAAAAGTCGATCTCATTGTCAGAGAAAACGACTGACCGTTGATTTAAAGTTGTTTTGATTTGTTAAGCATATATCCTTCAGTATTGTTGTAATGGAATCTACTGTTTGTTTATGACATTATAGAGCAATTATAAATATCCTTTACTTATATGATCTTATCAATACAATTCAAATCCAGGCATTCTTATATCGGACTTGTAACTTATATAGAAAAGATTTATATACATCGCTGGATACATTAGGATTATGGCATATTGTTATTTTTTGTGACTTATTTAGAATTACGAACTGTTTGATTCAATTTTGAGGTCAAATTTGGTCCAAAGTATTGGAGAGTTCGCCCAGCGTATTGATGTCATAAATTTGCAAACTTCGTATTACCAAAGCATGGGAAAAATATCTCTAAAATGAATAATCAAGTGATTTTTCAATCTTTCTCATTGGTGAAAATCATACAATGGTATTTACTTTCAGGAACGAATACAAAGTCTCGCCTTATTTATTCTTTAGTGTTTGATCAAAGTACTTAACTCATATGAGCAAATCCGGTTACATTTCAAACTCTTTCGTCTAGAAGACATTGAAAACTAAACAGATTATACTTAATAAAATCCGCTTTTTTAAAGTGATTAAGCCTATTATAGATGCCTATATTTTCAACTCGGGACTTCTGTCAAAGGAACACTGATATTGGGTGATGGTATATTGTACGTTTGTGAAAAAGCCATACATGACATCTTATCATTTTGGGGAGGTTTTGCCTTTGCATTGTAATAACAGTACTACAAACTTACTGCGGCGGTAGTCAAGACCGACAAATACTTCCGCGGAAATCGCTCATAAAATAGTTCTAAGATATTAACCTACACAGTACATCCTAAGTATAAAAGACTTGTTATCTATTTTTTTGGGTTTAACGCCGTTTTCAACAATTTTCAGTTAAATACGGTGGTCGGTTTACCTAACCAGTATTCCTAGACGGTGTTGTGACCAGTACTAACTTACCCTTCCTCAAGGAACCGGCAACTTCTCCACATGTGAAGGAAAATTGACATTTTTTTCAAATTTTCATAAATTGGTATAACCTGCTGCCACAGGGAATCAAACCCAGATCTTCGGGTTACAAATCCAGCACACTAACCACCGGACACGACATTTCATGCTTTGCCAATTAAAACTATAGTACTACACGTCATTGTCCAACCTCAGTGGAAAGGCCACCTTTTGGGAAATTAGACTGATCTTTATTTGAGATGGCCCTTTATTCAGAAGTTCAAGCAAATTGCGAATTACCAAATGTACTGAACTTTACAGGCAGGTGGCCTAAGTTTTAACTTACTTTGTCTTTACTTTGATTAATAAATATCTATAAATGCATTTATTCCAATTCATGGGTGTAAATAGAGGTATTTTGCATGCAAAAAGCGCCATCTTCCACGCGCAAAATAGTTCGCGAAAAATGTTTATGGTGAAAAAAGCTAAGATAATGATATTTTTTTATGAAAGAAGTATAGTTTAATGCGGTTTTGAATTGAAACACAGTTTGTATTAAAACCAATAATAAATAATTAGGTTGAAACGTTTCGACGAACTTTGCAAAAATGAATGATGCTTATAAATAACACTCACGAATAGTTCTAATTGAATTCTGTTTACACGACGTTAAAAATATCAAATGTTATTTCGATGTCTCGTTTTTTTTCGGACAAGGTATCAAAAACAAACTACATGTACGTGAAAAGTATGATTTATGATGATACAGAAGTTATCGCATGATACATAATGTACAGGCGTACTCGAAAATTCTAAAAACATCCTCTTGAATAGACGTAAAAGACACTTCATAGCTTTATTGGTATATTAAGTCTTTTCGCAAAAATATATATAACATTTTAACATCTCGACCTGGGCAACCTTGAAAACCGTTTATATAATCATCAAAAGTTCAAAGAATTCCTTTAATTTAAATAGTTAGATATGGATCAATCTTTTTAAATATAAATTTACTACAATACTTTAAATTACCTTTGCAGACAGCATTTGTTAATAAATAAATCCAAACGAAAATTCTCGAAAAGCATAGAATCTTGTCTCTCTCGTATATACCCATTGTCCTGTCTAAGTATTAATGGTATGTGGGAAATGTTGGTGTATATTTATAACAATACAGAAGGTCTGGTCCTGTTCTGATTCAGTCAGTCAAGGGTGAAATTCTATAAATATCGACCACAATTGAAATATGGTGCCACTCATATGAACTTTATAATAAGATTATTTGTGGGAAAAATATTATTTAATTACAAGAATGAGAATGACGCACACAACATATTGTTATTGTTTATATAAGATCAGGCCTATTTACGGATAATTGGCAATGGGATTGATGACCGACACCATACCGACAGCTTGTATAGTTTGGTCCCTGATTTTATGGGCCTGTTTATTTTGTTAATATCGTTTATTTTAATGATATATTTTAATACTGAAAACACAATTGGCGTACAGTTGTTTTTTTTTGTCAGATATGCTATGCATAAAATTCGGTACTACCACTATAAAACACCTTGATCAATTAGCCGAATGTAAATACGAATATCAAGCAAACGCCAATTAACATTTCTTAACTTAATCTGCAGCTGGCTTGATCACATCAAACATGAGTTCAACTAAATATAGTAAATTGTTAGAAAATTATTTTAAAAGTACCGCCATATAACGATTATTCAACCGTTAATTTGCTGACTATAACCCCTAGCAACTTTAGGCTTCTATATGATAGGTTTCCTGTGTGGAACCCTAATCTCTACTTTTGTAATATGCTAAAGATATGTGTTCAAATAAATTCCTAATACACTGAGCTAACCGTCATATATCATGTCATAGTCATTTATTCCCATGCTTTGCACGGGAAAAACGAATGTGTACGGAATCGACAGAATTCACGATTTACATGTGTTTCGAGAGTTTCTACACAATATAGCACGCTTATTTTCAATTGTTTTAAATGGCTCCTCGATTATTGAATTACAGTACAAGCTTTCCAGAGCGGTTGTCTCTTAAGTAACAACCTCCCTTAAACAACAGCATGACTTTTCCACAGACACTTGGGGTTAGGAGCTCTAAAAAACAAAATGATTATATTTTTGTCAATTCCAACACATAAACTTACGATATCCATTTAAAAAAAAACTAAAATAAGCCGTTTTGAAAAAAATTGTTTTTTTTCAGAGCTCCTAACCCCAAGTGTCTGTGGTTCTTGTAGCTTACGCCGGTTTCTTAGAAGCAACTTTCTCCGATTATAGTTTCGCCGATAAGCGATACACCGTACTCGGTACTTATGAATCATATGTTCTAACTGACCATGTACAGTCAACCTCCACTTTATAAACAATATTCAATATTAGGACCACTTCATTATAACTATCACTTATTTTCGGACCCGGGTATTCAATATCAGGCCTACTTGTATAGTTCAGCCTCATAATGAGGCTCCCTCGTTATAAAGAAAATAAATGACCGTTATAATGGTTTAGTCGTTATATTGAGAGTGTCGCTTAACGTGTTATGACTGTATTTAGATCCATATACCATCACATGAAGGCGCCTCATGCATCATGTAATTAAGGCTTACTAAATCGAATAAATCTATTGTGACATTTATATAGGATTATAGAATTAAAACGTGTAGGCAATTAAATCAAGTGTATAACAGGATATAGAATTGACGCAATTTGAAATTAGTTTATTTAAGACTTTTAAATAGAAGGATTATATCTACAGTCCAGTATTGAGGTCACCTTGTTGGAGAATCACACATATGAACATGTGACTGACCGGTACATGGGACAGTTTTTCTATTTTCCCCATTTTTTATTATCCCCTCGTAAGATATTTTCAATTTAAGAATACATTCTATATAAGCATGTTGTTCTTATCAATCAGTCGCGGTTTTGACGAATTTTTTTTTAGGAATGTACTTAAATGATTGAAAATATTCCATTAGTTTACAAAACATATACACTGACTTTAAGGGCACCAACCCAATGTTGACAAAAAGAGGAAACTAATGAAAACTTATAAGAAAGTTTTGTGTCAGTCACAATTCTTAGTATTATGTATTGTAAAAATATCAGAAAATGAAATATGAACTGTTAAATTCATAGTAATCATTGGTTGTTTCTACCCTCAAAATACGCTTTATGTCATTTACACATGCAAAGTAAATAAATTTAAAAACCAATCGAGGGTTGACGACGCATCATCAATCATTAAATGCGACTTCCCCATGTTCACCAAAGGCGCACATCCGGGTAGAACATTCAACCTTCCGTAAGCGCCCTCACATGTGAAATTTGTCTTCGAGGATCAAATGGGATATGAACTCACAGCGGTGAGGGGCTAGAGATTTCTAGTCAGAGACCATTAACCATTCCATCATAGAGTGTTTTAGAAACAAAAACATTAAAGGGGCATGCCCAGGAACTGCTGTGTCTTTTTTTTCGTACACCAAAAATGCGTTTGTCATTTGTAAAACCGATTGTTACCGAAAAGTCAAAGAAGAATGTCCACTCAAAAATGACCCTATAACGCGCACGTCGGTATTTGTATGTCGGTTTGAATAAAAGGCTTACAGCCTTTTATTGACGACAACGATACTTCCGATACGTCTGAGAGTTTAACTGAGCATGTGCGCTGCCTTTCAAGTGAACATAACATGAGAAATACTTACCATGATTTCAGATTTTTTCCGCGATATTTTCGGTTTTGACAGATACCGAAAGGGTCGAGTTGTGAAAATGACGAATAATTTCTGAGGCCGAAATCGGCAGGTTTTGAAAATCTTGAAATGTGTATTTTGAGTAAACTAGCGGGATGTTTTGTAAATATTTTACAGGGCTTTCATTAATCGATTTAGGCATTAAAATGATACCAATTTGATTGTTATTTGAGACGCTTCAGTTCCAGGGCATGCCCCTTTAAAGTCCTTGGATTACTCTTATTTTAGAATTTGCCTTTCTACTATCGAATTTTCAAGAAGTTTATAATCATGCGCCTAATCCTTTAAAACAGGATTGTTCCATGTATTATTGTGTAATGGCATGCTATGTAAACTAACATGCTCACACCTTTAGTATGTGCAATCTTGTTTGTTAAATTAATTTCTGGAAACTGACGTCATACGACGACAATGAACCCTTACCGCTTATTTATAAAACACTTTTGTCTGTGAAGGTAACATTTTGATATCCATGTATTGTATAATCGGTCGTCTTGTGTCAAAGTCAATGTCCCCAAAAGTCTTTAATCTAAAGAACATCAAGGGAAGAATTCTTTTAATTGGGTATTCATATTTTGAATGAATTAGATTAAATAATCATTTAAAAACACTCAACAATTTCAATAATTATATTAAATGAGGATATTGGATTAAAGATCCGCGCTTACGTATTTTCTGTTGACTGTACATGCACTTATGGACAAAAGTCTCACCTGGTCTACAAAAGTTCAATAACATAAATATGGTACTATTGTAGAAAGGTGACGCTACGAGTGCTTAACCGGTTTTAATGAAAGGCATTCAATATACAGGTAAATAACGAAAGAATAATGCACATTGCGATATATCATAAAATATTGGTTAAGTAAACGTAGCCTGTGAATTTCAACAATGACCGGAAGTTGCTATATGTTTGTCCTGAGCAATCAATCATTGTTCCGCATGTCTGTTTCGACTATTGTTAATTGGCATCCACTTAATTAAATAGCCCTTTGTACGAGGTTTGCTTGACAGGTATTTAAATTCATTGTTTAATATTTATTTTATAATAATTAATACGATGACATGCTTTTAACAAAATCAGTAAATAATTGATATGACAGGTAGACACAATCAGCGACAAACATGAACTGGATTCAGACATTCATCTTATGACTAATATGAAAATAGGCTAAGCCTATGGAACGGGGAAGTCGAGTATATTGGAAAGGAACGACAACTCTAGGTAGAGATTGGTCGAGCACCTTGCGTAAACAAAAAGTGACGTCATTCTACTTCCTGTCAAGCGTTTATGCGCACACTTCATGCAGACGCTTTTCACAAAGTTAACCAAAAGCGTTTGTATTTTTTAACTAAAGCTTCTTTTTTTAAAAACTTCGAATATTTTGCTTTCTATTTCTTGTAAACAGATAGGAAAACATAAATGTAAGTGAATAATTATATTACGATGTAAAAAAATATGCCAACACGAGAACGAGAACTTAGTTGTTGCAAACAAAATGGCGGCCAAAATGGCGGCCTCCATGATTTGGAAATGAGATTTTCGGCGATAGGTAATACATTGAGAATTTGAAATTGTTTTAATTCACATTGAACCTTTTCTCACGTACGCATTGTCTATAGCCGGGCAAGGCCAAAGCCCGGGACCCGCTTTGCGGGTCCCGGTCTTTGACTTCCCCGTATAAACAAAATGGCGGCCTCCATGATTTGGAAATGAGAATTTCGGCGATAGGTAATCACATTTGAAATTGTTTTAATTCACATTGAACCTTTTCTAACGTACGCATTGTCTATAGCCGGGCAAGGCCAAAGCCCGGGACCCGCTTCGCGGGCCCCGGTCTTTGACTTCCCCGTATTAACTCTTTTTTTTCATTTTCAGTGAGTTAAACGTCTTTTTTTTCGAATATTTTTCAATTATATACGGTGGCCGATTCACCTAACCAGTTTTCCTAGACTGTATAATAACCAGTACTAACTTACCCTTCTACATGAAGCCGGCAATTTCTCCATATATAGAGGAAAATCGACATTTTTGTCAAAATAAGGCTATGACCGGTCGCGACCAAGATTCCAGTCCGGATCTCCGGGTTATCAGTCCAGCGCATTAGCCATCGGTCCACGATCAGTTAGCACACACTACATCACCGGACCACGACCCAATTAGCACACACTACATCACCGGGCCACGATCAATTAGCACACACTATATCACCGGGCCACGATCAATTAGCACACACTACATCACCGGGCCACGACCAATTAGCACACACTACGTCACCTGACCACGACCCAATTAGCACACACTACATCACCGGGCCACGATAAATAAGCACACACTACATCACCGGGCCACACTACATCACCGGACCACGACCAATTAGCACACACTACATCACCGGACCACGACCAATTAGCACACACCACATCACCGGACCACGACCAATTAGCACACACTACATGAGAACTGAGATTTTCATAAATAGATACATCTTAAATCGATGAATTCTAAAATACGAATAAACATTCGTGATACGTAAGGAAGCCCAGAACTGAATCATAAAAAAACATGTGATCGATAAAAGAAAATTAACTCATATCCGTGCATTCTATTTTAAGTGTTTATGTCTAATAAAAAGTCAATGTGGGAAATTAACTAATGTATTATAGAGCCATACAGTTAAATGTTTAACTCTGGAATGTTCAGGGTATCAAAGCCAAATTGAATGATTGTGACTTTATAAACTTTATCTCGGATTATGACCTTATTTTGCTTACAGAAACTTGGAACTTGGAATAAGTATGACATAAACAAATATATACATGTATTAAAGGGGCATGCCCAGGAACTGCTGTGTCTTGGTTTTTTACACCAAAAATGCATTTATCACTTGTAAAAACAATTATTACCGAAAAGTCAAAGAAGAATGTGCCTTCAAAAATGGCCCTATAACGCACGCGTGGGTATTTATATGCCGGTTTAAATAAAAGGCTTACAAGCCTTTTATTGACGACAACGATATTTCCGATTCGTCTGAGAATTTAACTTAGCGTGCGCGCTGCCTTTCAAGCAGCAAAACAATGATATTTACCTATAATTGATCGATAGATAAGCTTTATGTCGCAAACAATGAACATGACATGAGCAATACTTACCATTTCACAGTTTGTTGACATTTTTCCGCTTTTGACAGATCCCGAAAGGGTCGAGTTATGAAAATGACGAATATTTTCTAAGGCGTAATTGGCAGGTTTGGTAAATCTTGAAATATGTATTTTGAGTAAAAAAACGGGACATTTCGTAAATATTTTACAGGACTTTCATTAATTGATTTTGGCATTCAAATGATACCAATTTGATTTATATTCGAGACGCTTCAGTTCCAGGGCATGCCCCTTTAATAATCGAATAAATGGAATAAAAATATGTCTTTGTATCGGAAAATTATTTTCCTATTTGTATGTAGTTTTCGTCGACAGGTCTCATGCTGAAAGTCTGAGTACGTCGCCTTTAGTCCATTAAGTTTACAGCCAATGTCTTGTATCTAGTTAATGCACTTTGAAGTATGCCCGAATTGATTTGTACCTAAATACTGCTTGGTTTCACCATTATAAAAGTGCTACGACTCCATTGGAGACAGTATACTTAGTAAGAAAGAATAATAAGTTTTTACAACGGCTTTATCCTGATTGATCAAGCTTGTCTTGTGTGCAATGATTGGTCTAATGTTTGATCGGTCAATATCATACGTTTTTAAAGTTATAAGAACAAGTTTGACCTCTGAAACAAGATTATGAAACAAGCTAGCTTCATGGATAAGACAGAGTGTTAAAATTGGGCAACGTTTACGTAATCCACACAGAATTTTCTGATCAGGACCAATAGCCGAAGTTTGATGCTTGACTAATATTAATTTAGTGTCACACAAAAACATTGAATGTTAATGTTTGTTCTCGCTGGTTTATCTAACCCCTCAAGATCGGCGAGTGCCGAGCGGGCAGCTAAGTTGGTATACCAGCGATAACAAACATACTGAATATATTCAATATTCGGATTCATGTTTTGACGATAATGCATGCGCATCAAGGTTAAATACAAATGGAGTAAGATCCGATTGTTTCACCAATTATTCAATGAACAATAATATGATTAAATGAATTTAATCGGTGGACAAATTTGAAAAATACTGCGATGACATTGGTCAAAATATAAATCCGAACATTACTCCATATTAATAATCAGAAAACAGCACAGGAATATCTATCAAAACAGTAAATATTCTGTGTACAAAAATTAAATAGCTTATTATGGATTAATTACTTCGAACATAAAATGACATTGGTATTAATCAGTTTAACAGTTTACAGTTTAATTCGTATCAAAACCGGAAGGTCATAGTCCCATGCGGTCACGTAATATGTATAAAAAATAAGTGAATAATACACTTGTCGAGAGAACCTCGTCACAGAGTAAACATTAAATATGTATTTTTTACATTTGTTACGTAATTATTTATTTTAATCAATCAGTTAACAGTATTTACAGTGTGATGTATACAATGTATAGTATTATGTTACTTATATATAGTTGAGTACCTCGTGAAATATCTGTATTTTGTTCATCATGTGATTATTATAAAATATCTTAGGATAGCACATGACATGTGCATGTCCGAAAAAATAAATACAAATGCGTAATCAGTCACTAAAGTAACTAATAATCAATATATTTTTGTAATATAATTTTATGACAACTTAGTTAAAATATTAGATTTTACGATGCGTTCTTCACAAAATACAAGCTGTAAATAATAATAAAAAATACTTTCAAAACTTGATATGCGCAGATGCATAAATATACTATGACAATTTAATAAATTGCTTTACTATGACTGCTTGGACCTTTCTACTTTCAAACAAAGCGTTCATGGAAAAGGAAAAATTATCCATTAGAAAAATATAATACTGACAATATTGCATTTAAAAAAGATATTATGCATACGTTTTGCATTTTTAAAAAATCACATCTTAAATACCTTGACAGAGCACATTTGCCAACAATTGTATCCAAACGAAATTTCTTGAAAACCACACAGCCTTTTCTCCAACCCCTGTGCCCATTGTCATATCTGACAGGAATATGCAAACGGACTCGTGAAGTTGGATATTTATCTTATACAAGAAAATTGACCAAATCGGGTCAGCGATTCTGAAAAGAACAAATATCGATAGAATTGGTCAGATCTGTAAGGCCACGAGTTCAAAATGTGTTTGTTCATTACATGGTGTAATAACTGGTTTATGACGTACGATATCTATACAATGTATTTGTAATATTTTATTATAATGTATTTTAGCTGAGATAAACTTAAACTTAACATGTCGGAACCATGAAGACAGGCTTGTAAGGTCAAATCGTTCAGAAGACAAAATATTTGCGTATGCTTAATATAACCAAGTCAAAAACTATGTTTTTCTAACAAGTGTTTTTCGTCGAACAAATAACGATTTGTGAGAAAAGGCACGGGTCAAATTTCACTGAGGTTTTCTTTCGACAGTCAAAGTGCGCTTGGTATTTATATATGCAAGATCAGCGTCCCTCTCTTGAGCAACAACCGCCCTGCAACAACAGCGTGATCTTTCCACACTGCACCATTTAACTATTAATTTAATCTCTTTTGAGCAACAATCTCTGAACGGCAACATGGTTTTGCTACTCACAAAGGGTGTTGCTTTGGAGAGTTTGCACGGTATGCATCTTATATAGGGATATGTTCCTATGTGACAAGTGCGTCCCCATTACTTCTAGACTTTACAGAAAGAAACGTATGTTATAGATATTCGTTAATCATTTGCTATTACATGTATATTGGCTGTTTCTGTCCAATGTCTAAGCAATCAATACAAAGACATATTATAAAAGAATATACAAATGTAGGCCAAGTAGACAGAATGGAGTTAAAAAAACACAGCAATGCTGTTTTGCAGATTTACTTCTCACGATAACGTCTGTGGCGCCCACGGGAAGCCGCTTTAGTGGTCCAGTGGTTAGAGCCCTGGATTTGTAACCCTGCGATCCGCAGGTTCGATTCCCAGTCGTAGCAGGTCCTACCCTTCCATGTAAATTTGTCAACAATTTCGATGTTCCTCCACCATTGTAAAAGTAACTAGTTCCTTTTGGAAGGGTAAGTTAGTACTTGTTAGAATATACAGTCCAGGAAAACTTGTTAGGTGAATCTGCCACCGTATACAACCGAAAAATTGCTGAAAACGGCATTAAACCCAAGTTGATGAATTGGAACCCACGCGAATGACTGATAACATGGAGTATGAATGTGTGATTGTATTCCAACTAGTCCATGGTGTTTATATTTCATTTGGTGTCGTCAAACATTGATTGGTACTGTATGTGTCCTAATTATTGTGCTACAAGACTCCCTAGTTTGGATTACCTGTCCCTTAGTGCTATACAGACATAATAGTGTGAAAACGCCGGGAACCAGGCCAAAAGTCTCCCAAGCGGAAATCATTTCGGATGCAACTAAATGTGTAACAGTTGGCAATGACTTGCAGGCATTGGACAGTTTCCTCTTTTTGCGAATCCTTTCGTAAGAGCGTAGTTTTTTCTGATATGTAGAGTTATAATTCTCAATGCAAAATACAGTACTTTTAAACAGAATTGTCACATTAATAGTGTTAATTAATATAGTCATTAAAAATGAATAAATTGATCCAGAAAATGACTTTAACGATATAACTGGTGACATGTCAAAAGGGTACGGGCATTTAGAGAGAATATGAAAAAAGAGCAAGGTTTACAGAACGTAGATGCATGTTTGCAGAAAATGTTTGAGAATGACATTATTACACTTAGAAGAAATGCTTCGTACAAACACACTTAAGAAACCATTGACAAATCTTTAAGTTAAAAACAACTAATTAAAACATGGGTTTATAGTTGCGACTTTGAAGTCGTTTTCTATTCCAGTACAGTTTACTTAAACTGAATATTTAAAGTGCTGACCTCTCGAGGTAGTTTTTCTGTTTCTTTTGATAAGTTCTGGAGGTTATTTGAAGACTACTGACCTGTTTATGGTATACATTAAATCTAATTGCCCGAGCGTTTATAACCAATATCTGTGTACTTCTAACCTTTTAACGAACAAACACTAAAAGCTGCTTTTTAAACAGTCGGCACTTATATAACGACTATAGATTGCATAAAGCCAATTGAGATATGAAATACATCGCGGATATAAATTAAATAACCGTTTGTTTGATTTTATAACAAATGTATTATTAAATCGACCAGTGTCACGTTTTTTTAATTACTGGAAACATGTAAAAATAAATTGCCCATGTCAAACCTAAAATCGGAATGCTTATTTTTACCTACTCGTCAAGAACGGTGTACTGGCTAACCTATGCCCTATATAAATTGTTGTACCCAAGTTTCAATTCTATCATATATATTTATATGTTCTTTATTTTTATATAACGCCGTTTTTTCCAACATTTTTTTTCAGTTAGGCCATTCTATTTCATTATTTTCTTAACCATTCGCGTGCATCTAGGGTTTGAGCTCAGTCAGTCGAAAAACTTGAACAACAACATATTTCTAATCAACAAATGGGAGAAATTGCCCATTTTTTTGGGTAGTTTTGTGAAAAGATCAAACAATACCAACAAGGGTATAATTGATGGAAGCTAGTCACCAGTTATCATGTTTGATGTGAATGTTTCTGTTATTTAAACATCAAAACTGATACTTTTCTTTTATCAAAGTCAAGGAAGTTCATTTGCTTTTTAGAAATATTTGCATGTCATATTGAATAGTTAGATAGGTTTTAAAAATGAGATTGACGCTTACACTCGGCAGCCGAATTACCTAACAAGTTTTCCTGGACGGTATTCTAACCTGTAGTAGCTTACCCTTCCACATAAACCGTAAGCTCTCCACATGTCGAAGAAATATAAATATGTTAACGAATGGTTTTATATAAAACATGGACAACAGTTGATTCCGTACTACATATAAAATGAATAACAAATGCCATTAAAACGTTAAGTACAATGTATAAGCGTTTATTACGTACAAATGATAATATGATAATCAAACTGATATGTTTTAAATTCCGTCTTTGATGCTGATTCGTTGTGTCACCTGTAATACTGTATGTTTAGTAAGTCCTTATATCAATATATGTTCGCAAGTTCGCAAAAGAAGTCTGTATAAACTATTTGCATACACGTAGTTTCACAGGTAGGTGCTGACGATTTTATAAGTTAGCGTATGTACTTTTATGGTATCATTGTCAGGTGAAAATACGATACTGTTGAGTTTCACTCGTCATTCTGATGTCAAATTTCGGTTAAAGTTCTTTATTCTTACCCGGTAGTTACATATTCTTGGGAGAACAAAGCCTTGCTGATTTGAAAAAGACATCGACGTACTTTCTGTATTTTTTATTTTCTTTATCGTATGTGCATCTATTTAGCCCTTCTGTTTCAATCCATTTTCATTTTAAGTTTACTTTATATGCATAGACACTTTTTTAGCAAATCAAAGAAGAAAAGTGTAGACCTATATACCTTCTCCGTCGTACATTTTATCTTTTTTTGCCTTTTTCTCCATTTTCAGAAGTGAAAGTTAAGCGGAGATGTCTAAAGTGAGACTGTCAGTCTTCTAGCCATACATTCGTGTTGAAAAATAGAACCATTGGATGTATAAGTTAACATCGCAATTTGATACAAGTGGGATATAGTTTCATTTCTGTATGTATCGGTATGTGTATGTTCTTTAATGTTGCTAAACGGCTGCACTAACTTGATCTTTAATTGATGTTGACCAGATGCAATTTATTAAATCCATGTAATTATGGTATGTCACGACATGTTGTATATATGTTCACATAGACCTCCGGTATAATGAAACAATCCATGATCTACAAGGGTCATGTACATAATATTCAAATATTTAAATAAAATGACTTGACTATAATATTTCTTTGCAAAATATGACTCACGATGTTCATGATATTGTCGATTTATTCTGAATTTCCTGTTACTGAAATTACTCTGTGATAATTATGTTTTTTTGTAACTTATACACTCCCGAACGATTAGTTATAACATAAATACAAATAAGAGAATGCATATTTTATTGAAATCTAAATTGATAGAAAAGTATCAGGCGTAGAAGTAACAGCCGATATTTCAACAGAAAGACATTGGCTTATTACAGTTTTCTAAAAACAGATAGGTTCTACAATGAACACTCTAAACATTGCAAATATATAATATAATACCTTTATACAAATCAGAATTGCAACTCTAGCCTTTTTATCAGATAAGATTATATACATGATACATTAATCATCAGTTATAACAAGACACCTGTAATTAAGTAATAAGCAACTTGAAGTTCAATCTACCCATGTTCATGAACTACTTGATACAGACAAAAATGTGAACCCTGAACCATTGATATCCATAATCTAATACAAGAATATTTTAAAAGGACAAGCTATTAATATTATTCAAAATAATTTAAATGTACACTTTTATTGGTTCCTTTTAATTATTTCTCCATACAGCTTTTAATTAATTTATTTAAAGCCCTGTACGTCTATAAACATGTTATCTACGATGATTGCAAGAAGTATAGGGGGAGATGACCATCAATAAAGTTTCTTTTTCTTGTCCGTTTATATTTTCAAAATACATCTAAAACAACAGTAGTGTTAGTTTCTATACAGAACTAAGTCAAATATCATCAGAAATATTAATGTTAAAACGACACTCGATCATTTTGCTCATTCAGTACTGTAGCAGCACACTTGTTTCTGCATGAATTCTTACTTACAAATAAAAAGGAGGTAATGTAATTCATTACAATGTGACACTATGCGTATATAGACGTTATATTTGCAAAAATAAATTACAAAGGTTGCATAATAATGAGGTAACAAAACATACCAGACAATATAACATAGGTATAGTAGAAAGGAGATAAAGATTCAAACTAAATAAAAAGTTGAACTATCAACACATACAAGACTGTTAAATCATAGATCTTTAAACAATTGTTGATCTATAAATCCATATTGTGAAGACTGGTACCAACTGGTGGTAAAGGACTCTCCCTGTCAGAGACTGACATGTGAGGATGAGAACCTTCACGTCTCAATGAAGATACACTGGGACTCACAGATCTATTTCCAGTCTCACCGACTGGTTCCACCAAGAGCTTCTGGAAACTTTTGTAAGATGGTGAAATTGGGGGATCAGTCATGTCCGGTGAGTTCATTCTTAGGGAGAAATCAGATAATCCTGACACCTGGCGTTTTCCACCGATTCCTGTAGCAACGGGTGCGTTGGTCGTGGAGAACTTCTGTTTAGCACTTGTGTCATGACGGAAGAGGAAGTCTTCAACTGATTTGTCTGATTTCATGAATGTTCCCTTACGCCAGTCTGAAATCATTCATTATAATATAACATTTTAATTGGTCCAAAGTGTAATAATTTTAGGTAACAATTAAAACTAGATCTTGTCATTGATCGAGTGACAATATAATACTTTAAGGTGAAAACTTGATTTCTTTCACGAAGCAGTTTTACCTTGGGTCTTACGCATGACAAAATGTCATATGTTAGTAAACATTCTGCCAAGAATTTCCGAAATCCATCAATAGATGACAAAATTACTGACCAGACACAAAAATACCAAATTTTCTACAAATAATCAATTAGTGTGACCTTGACCTTTTCTAAGTGTGACCTTGACCTTGGAGGTATAGACCTGCGTCTTTCACAAGACACATCGCTGAATATATACATAGTGGTGAACATTTCTGCCAAGTATTTCAGAAATCCGCTCATAGATACCAAAGGTACAGAGCGGGCACAAAAAATAAACCCAATTTTTTACCTTTCACCTATAAATGTGACCTTGACCTTGGAGGTACGGACCTGAGCCTTTGAAAGACACAACACCACATATTGGTAAACATTTCTGCCACATATCTTAAAAATCCACCCATAGATGACAAAGTGAATGAGCAGAAACAAAAGAAGGTACTGGTTTATTACATTTAATGTCTAAGTGTTACATTGACATTGTAGGTATGGAATCGTTCAAACTTGCCCGGGAGAAATTCCCATGTATAAATGAACATTTCTGTCAAATATCTTTAAAATCCACCGATGGACAACAGAGTTGTAGGTCCGGATGCACGCACACACACACACACCAACGCACGCATATGGATTGGAGGACGGACGGACAAGGTGACTCCATACATTATATGTTTTTATACCCTCGCAAACAAAGCTTTGAGGGGGTATTCATAACAAGTAACTCTTTTGGAAAATATGATCCTTTAAACAACTGGAATTGATCAAACAAATGCTTATCAATTTCTTCTATTCCACTGACGGCACTGACCTGATCTTGAGCAATTATTTTAATGGCTCTGCGTGAATTCTGCTTAGACTGCATACATAAATATTCACTAAACCATTGTTGTGCATAGTATGCATAACTAACTGTGATATAACGTCTGGTGACAATATACTAGGTACTACATGTAGGTATATATTCTTGCGTGCATTTTGCATTTCTTTATATACCTGAGTTCACATTAACAAATATCAAGGCTGGTGTAAAATATCATTTCTAATGGAAACGACCCATATTTTCCAAACAAATTTTCCAAGTAATGCAACAACTGAGCTCAAATATGCCACCATATAATTATTTCATTATTCAATACAAATGAAAGCTAATAATAAGTAATTCACTGAAGCAAAATATCTTTCCAATTAGCTAGTTCGTACCTATTGACATCTTAATGTATCTGGCTTGGATGTCAGGACAAGTCAAGTTTCACCAATTTATAGATTTAACAAAAACTAAACCATCATTATATACTAATATAAATCCACTGTATAAAGTGCATTGCAAGTAATTTGAAACAAATATTACATTTGATTGGTCTTCTATAAACAAATATCGCACGTAATCTACAATTTTTTGAACAACGATAACTAGTCTGTATATAGGAATATATTACAACAAGTATAGCCTTAATGACTATAAATGTATAAAGCAGAGAACCGTGCCTCATATCAGTTTTTTATGAAGTCCTCCGTTCGTTAGATACTTGACTTTAAAGAAATTCCGTACCCAGAACCCCGCTGTTTATTTAGTAATACTCCATAGATACAAAAATGAAAAAGTATCATAATTCGGAGGCACGGTTCCCTAGATCAACATTTCCGCTACAAAATACCGAAAACCGCTTTTAAGCTGAGCAATTAACAATTAATGTGTCGGATCATTATCGTCTCATGAAATCAACGAATTTGACGCACCCCATTCAATTATGATATCCAATCTAAATCGCTTATGTTTACGGTTCAATAATTGAAACCACGCCCAGGTTTGATGTCTAGTAAGAGATTTTATAACAATTTTGTCATTAATGAATTTATAGTATCATATCTTACCAATACAATACACATTCCGTTAGAGATGTTTAACGCTGATAAGGAAAAGTCGATGAAGGGGTGCAGTATTTATCGCTAATAAACACCATTTTGAGCGTTCTGTTAATATTTTTTTGTTGCTTGGTATTAAAGAGTGATATTTATTCTTTGTAAATAAAGTAAAATATCATTTTACGTTTTTTCGCGATTTTAACAAAGCCAGATACGTTAAGTATTGTCAATTTTTTTATAATTAACGAATATTTTTGTATTTGCTGAAAATGTGATAGTCCTTATTTTAGTTCAGAACAAAAATGATTGAAATTATAATTACCATTGACTTGGTTGTTTCAGTAAAGATATTATGCAAGGATAAATACATACAATAACACAAAAACATTGCATTTTTATTTCAAAACCAACACACATAAGAATATCAAAAGATTACAAAACAAACAACAAATGATTCAATTACAGTCAAACCTGTGAAGAAAGGCCACCCTTTGAAAAGGCACATTGCAGCATTTATTGACAGATTGCCTTTATTTGGAGGTCATTTTGTTCTGAATAATCAATGACAGTTTTTGAAAACATGGCCTTTATTCACATGGTGACCTTTATTTGGAGGTGAATGCTAACACAGGTTTGACTATAGGTAGCAAAAATATCTTCAATCAGGTTATGAGTATCCAAATTTCACTAAAATCAATCATTACATGAATCCGGGATGTTCATGAGAAAAGCAAACATACATTGGTAGAAAGATATATTGAGGACTGGCCCAGATGCACGTTTCCAGCACCTTTCCATACTCGACACCCCATTTTCTGCACCAGCATTATTTAGAGCACTTTCACAAATATTATGAAAATATAAGGAATAATATAGTGATTATTTTCTTGCAAAAATTTACCACTGCAAATCAAATGATCTCTGAAGTATGGCTTGGGCAAGTACCAGTACTTGATAATAGAAACAAAATACATGTACAGAGAAAATTGTCCCCAAAGAATGATGATAGTCATTTCAAGTCAAAGACATTTAGCGAAGACTTGCAAACAAAGAAAGATTTAATCAACATTTTATTTGATACACAAGTTATAAGATGATTTCTATTATCATCAAGTTAGTACATTTTGTATCTACAACACTTATATAATTTCACAATTCCCACAAAAAAAGATTTAAGATTCGTGAGCGGGTAATAAAATAATACTGATAAATGAAGCATACATAATTATTCAGAGAATGTAATAAGAAGTATGAAGAATAAAAGTAAGATATACAAACACTCAGAAGTACCATTCTAAATCAAGTCAAACCAATAATTACATGAAATCAAACATAAACAAAATAATTTTCACTATATATTAGTGATTAATAAGATTTTATAACCATTTTTTCAAGGGATTTATCTGTGTTTATTACAAAATAGTTCTTAAATGTTATACACAGTAAAACAATTTTGTGATATCATTAAACGGTAATCTTTCATTTTACATTTTACAAGTGCTAAGTTGTTAACTAATCAAATATTATAAGAAAAAGTATTGTTCAATTTCCTGGATCCACAAATGTCCATCGTTAGATCTATAAGTTATTTTAATACAGCAAACAATAGATGTTTTAATAGAGCTACAACCAGTCAAAGTGTAATCTATAAGTCGTTAGAATTCACAGACTTTCCAACAGGTGGAAGATGAGTTTCTCCATCATTCATTGGAGTGTGAGGTCTGGATTGGGTAAGCTGAGATGCTGACATTACATCAAGGAGAGACTTTTCAGGTTTCATGTCACGAGCTGATACCATGATGTTAGCTCTTGGAGTGGTTCTTCTGATGCAAGCTGGTGTTATCTGTGCTGATGGAAGTGAGGTGTTCATCTTTGGGCGATCATATAAATCGTAGTCAGATGGGATTCGCTCTGGTGTGCCCAACTGTAGTGTTTGATTTGCAAAGCCTGTGCGTGGTGTTTCATCGGCAAAGCCTGAGCGTGGTGTTTGATCAGCAAAGCCAGAGCGTGGTGTTTGTCCAGGGGAGATAACTCCCATGTAATAATCATTCTGTTCAACATTACGAATATTGGTAGCGAGAGGAGCTGCTTGCACCTGCTTTGTGTTTCCATTTTTCATGTTGGTAAATGATGCATCTCTGAACAAGTAATTCTCGATTCCCTTGTTATCACTGTAGCCGAGGTACATTGGCATATCTGCTGCAAAAAAGAGACGCAAAAATAATTTCAAAATAGACAATAAAAGCAAATAAGTGGTCAAGATATGACATTTTTAGTGTAAAATCATGAACAGCAAAAATGAAATAGTACTTGAATAATAATCACAGTAATGCTGTTATGTTCCTGATGCCATAAATCTAAGAAGACACATCATTTTTATGATAAAATTCTAACAAATAATAAACAATCTTTGAATAATTATGTTATGTTATCTACAATGAACATAAAACAAACATTCTTACCTTACAAAGCAATAATAATACAATAACATGTTAGTCTCCACAGTGAAAATACAACACACATAACAAAACAGCGAAACGGATAAAACATCGATGCGTCAAAACATGCAGTGTCAAAACGTGCAGAAAAACTGGTGTCAAAATGACAGGGAAAATGGTTCTGCATTTAACAAACAGCAAGCTACTTAATTAACACATTGAACGAACTAAAAGCAATACATAAAAGCCGACAAAAACACAATTAGCAACTGAAGAATAAGCAATGAACATTTTAAACTAAACAGACAGGGGTGTATAAAAATTCCTAATTTTATGATTAATCAATTTTCATGAACATTAATTTTCCCGTATCATTCTTAATACCTGACATTGTAATTTAAAAAAAAGATGATCTCTATTTGGTAAATATTAGTACATGTTTTAGATATCAAATTGAAACGGACAATCAATGTTAATCAGGCAACACTCAGTGAAATAGATGTACAATGTTTATGTGCAGTTTGATGTAAGCAATAGATGTGCCATTATGAAAATGGATGAAATTATCACACTTTACAATAAAATTAAGTCATCAGTTCACTCAATGTATAACACATGAGAATGTATTTACCATCAAGTGACTTCCTAGATTTGGCTTGCTTAATAGTGATATTTGCTGCAATAAAAAATCAAACTTCTTTTAACTATTGATAACAGTTATCAAAATCATCAGTCATGTACATGTCAGAGGCCATACGAAGTCTTTTAACTTTCATCCTTTAATTCCTTGCAATTCCATAAAAATGTAGTAATAAAGTATGCATTATATATTGGTATGGTATAAAAACAATTGGTATGGTTGAAATACCAAATACAGTAAAAGCTCTAAAAACTGAACCCCTTAAAACTGCATTAAATAAGGTCTAGTTTTAAATTGTTACATTTATATAAAGTTATCACCCAAAATTTGTGTAATCCTTGGTCTTATTTCAAATCACTGGTATTTGTATTTTAGATTCTTGTGCTATATGCAACTGTGATTTAGAAACCATTTATGTTAAACAAATGTTGTTTGTAACTATTTATTCATGTATGTTGTGAACCATTATATGTTAAACATGTGCTGAAATGAATCTAATCATGATTTAGTTTTATACTTATACTAATACTTTGATGTTATTCATGTAACAGAAGGCAAAAAACATTTAAACACTTCCTCATTACGCAACTAAGACATAAAAACCTCAACCATAGCCAATAAGACATAACAAGAATATTAATAAACTGTTTATTGAATTCTTAATATCTCATTGAAATGTTTCAAGGACAACGAAGTAGCTTACTTCTTAGCATTCAGGATCCGAATTAAATTCTAGGGTATAATAAATATAGTACATGGTATTAAACAATAGATATGGATATAAAAAAAGAATGCATATATTCTGCTATGTATTAAAATTGTCACTAACCTGCAGTTTGTGTCTTTGGTTTCAGAGCGAATCTCCAAACAATAACACCAACAATGGCTGCCACTATGAATATACACAGTATAACAATAATTGCTATCAGGTAAGCTTCCATTCCTTCATCATCATCTTCTTCCTGTAATAATTAAGTTTTAAGTACAGTGTAACCTCCATCAACAGTCACCTCCAACCAACAGCCACCACCTTATTACAGCCAGTATACTAGTAATCCAAATTACTCAATTTTCACCTTCTCAACAACTGCCACCTCCTTACACCAGTCATAAAGGCCATTTTTGTCTTACCCACAGGTGGCCTTTGTTCACAGGTTTGACTGTACATAAATATGGGTAAAATCTGCAAGATGATCAGTTACAATTAAATCAAAACGTTCTTAAGAAGCCACATCAAAAGAATGGCATACATACCTCCACACCACAAGAGACCCCATAGAAAGTCTGATTGTTAATAGTCATATATTGAGTCAACTTCAAATCATAGCCATTGTAAGAATAACTGGTACCATTGGTGATAGTCTCACACACACTGTATGCTGTAGCATTCACGTCAGTCTGTGATCCACTGATGACGAAAGTGACCACAATACTTCCTGTACAATTCAAAAATCAAAACAGATATTCACTGTACATATCAGCAATGATCAAACCTTACATCAGAAGGCAATAAATGGATTATGAAGAATGTATTTTGTCAAAGGCTACTTAAGATAGTAAGGATATATTACATATTGTGCTGTAAAGATACCATTGCATTAGTTTTATGATTATTAAAAAATTGATTTTGTTTGTTTATATCGAGTTTTATGCCCCTTTTCAACTGTCAGAGTCACATGATATTCACCTAAACATTACTCCTGGGAAGAACCACTACTAGTCTACCATCCTCCATAAGCAACTGCCTACTGTTTTCACATAAAGAGACATGGTCGGTAGCGGGGCTTGAACCCACGACCCTCTTATCAGTGAGAGGTTACAGTGATTTGAAGTCAGCGACCTTAACCACTCGACCATGGAGGCAGGTCTTTAGATTTGAACACGTTTGAATTATACACCACCTTTCAGACTCTTTATATAAATGTATAACAATAATTATATATGAATATAACTGTAAATAAATATATTGATGAAAAAATCCAATATTTCAATCTAACAAGAGTATGACATTAACAATCGCTTACCTTCTCTTATGGAACCAACAGAGAGCTGAACATTTGGCCAAAGGTTAGCATACTCTGTGAGAACCATTTGTTCAAACTCATTCTGTTTGTCTTCAGTGGGCAATACCTTGTTAAAGTCAACATCAAACTTGACCTGAAAGAGTGAGCAATAATGACCACCAACAAATAGACAAATCTGCCAGCAAAGTATCATTCAAAATCATAAGCTCAAAGATTTAAGAAAGCAAACCAAACAGGTACGAAATAATTGTATCTGGATATTTTATCACTTTTGACCCTTTTCATATTTCTGTTATAATGAACTGTTTCCAAACTCAAAAATTAGAGATACATATTTGTACACAGAAACATTCATGAGGGAAATATGAAAGATACTGGGTTACTACTTTGTATGAAATTATTATAGGACCTCCATAACACATAAACAATTACACTATCTATAAACACATAACACATAATACAATATGTATGGCATTGTAAGAAAGTAGCATAAGAAAATATGAAAAATGCAAAAGAACATAAATAACATATTTTTCTATTTGGAAGAGGTGATGATTATATGCAAACAAGATATACCTGCACTTCATATGTCTCTTCAATCGTCATGCCAACATGATCTGGGTTCATAATGTTCAGTTTATGATTCAGAGTAAGATCGAAGTCAGCTGGGTCGGATACAACACGGAATTGTAAATAATACATGCCGAATCCTGTAATATTCAAATCTGGGAACATTGCTTGTCCAGATAATATATCGAAGGAACTGGTGAGAACACCATCAAGGGAAGCATATTGAGAACTTCCGAGCATACTAACTTCAGCTGTCCATGTATGATCCTGTAAATGTTCAATGTCATGTCATAAATAATCATTACATGATATAATACTTTAAGCACTGTATATAGAACTAATAAGACACACGTGCTTATAAGACACAAATGTAAATTGGACTGGCAGCCTGAGATATTTTTGCATTGAGACCCTTCCACAAGACAAGGTCAAATTTTCACATCAAGGGGTGGTATTTTTAGACACTTGCTATTTATTTGGTAGTCTGCATCTATAGTATATCAAGCAAAAAAAAGAAGAAAGTAATTATTTAAGTTGGCTACTTAGGTTACAATAAATTAACCACATTTTAAATAAGGAAATTACTCAAACAGACATTATCTTTATTAATTCTAGTGACTGGAAATCACCGAAGCAAATAATTCACATTCAATTTCTTGATGGGAATTCAAATACATACCCTCCATGTAATATCTGAGATGATTTCCTCCGTGTTGCCATCCATTAGATCAAGTACAACTGAAAACCTTGAATTCTGAACAATATCTCCAATACTTTGATCACATACATGAACCTGCAGAGGTCTTCCGGCGACATCAAAACTTGCCGATTCTAGAGTAAAGTTTTCAGCTTCAGCGGGGTATGTTACATTAAAGTCAAGAATATAACCAGTTCCCATGTGTGAGACTTCAAGGTCTGTAAAGTTGAACCATCCATCAGTACAGTTGGCTGTAAATGTTCCATTCAGTACAGCATTAGGGTGTCCAGTTCCAGCACGTAGACTTGCAGTTATCTGCCAAGGAAACTCTGCTGTTCCAAGCTCAGTCACCACAACATTCTGTAAGTAAAGAATGTTTGTTTATTGAGTAGGGAAAAAAACAAGTAACAACCAAGCTTCATCATTTCTCGGCATAAAATGCGGCTTTCATGGACCTAACTAACTCTAACTTTTACAGCAAACCATAGACATTTTTGGGGGTCTCTGTAATTCTTTTCCTTGCCAACATTGTAATATTCAAATATACTATATCCTATAACTATTAAACAAACAAGAAATGCGGCAGTGCCACAAAACCAAGTTTTCCAAGGCTTTAATACCACAATACTCTATAGAATTCTTTGCTAAGGCTTCATCAGTGGTTCAGTTTCCAGTGCGACTAATAAGTTAACAGTGACCTTTACCCTACTGGCATAGAATGCAATCCCAAGCTTGTTTTCTATGTAAGCTACCTCCACATAGAATTTTATCGCAATGTCTAAATCCTTAATTAAGTTATTCACCGGAAACTGATTTTCTATTTCTAGTGACCATGACCAAACTGACCCCAAATACATTTCCGAGCTAAGCTTTCATGCAAGTTTAGTCAAGATTAGTCATTCTAAACTTAAGTAATTGACCAGAAACTGATTTCTATATTTAGTAACAGTGGTCTTGACCCTATTGACCCTTGATTCAATACAAAAGCATGGCCTGGGTGTAAGCTACCACCACACAAAATTTCATCGCAATACCTCAATTCTTTCTTAATTAAGTTATTGACCAGAAACTGAATTTCTATTTTTAGTAACACTGACCTTGACCCTACTGGACCTAGATGCAATTCAAAAGCATGGACTGCATGTAAGCTACCTCCACAAAAAAATTCATCACAATATCTTAATCCTTGATCAAGTTATTCACTGAAAACTGATTTTCTATTTTTAGTATAGTGACCTTGACCCAACTGACCCAAATACAATCCCAGGCTAGTTTTTCATTCAAGGATCCTACATACTAAGTTTGGTCAAGATTGGTCAATCTGAACTTAAGTTATTGACCGGACACCGCTTGCTTGACGCCTGCTTGAAAACCTGGTTAAATATATACATTTGCCCTACTTAAACCCTTCATTTTTTGGGGGGGAATTACTGGAAACTAGGTGTTTTTTTCACTTATTCATATGACTTTCAGAAAATGTCGATTGTATAATGACATGATCTTAGCAATTCTCAGTTTTATATGAATTCAATAAACCAATACATATTAAGTGGTATCATTTTTCAATAAAATTACTCCAGTTGTCATGTGAATCTATTTCAAACAGAACCAAGGCTAAATGATTGCACTTAAATATTGAATAAAACACTCACTGAAATATCAGCAGCACGGATTTTCGGTTGCTTCTTCAATAAGACACCCTCGTACTCAGGTTCTGCTTCTGTGTGGAAAAACAGATGGTCAGGTGAAGGTGTATTGTATACGATAGGCTCAGAACCTAGAGAGTCAGCAGTTACTTCTACTTGTTCACATCCACCAGACACGTTGAATGCCTCAGAGATGTT
Organism: Lutraria lutraria; assembly: GCA_964023205.1. Taxonomy (NCBI): domain Eukaryota; kingdom Metazoa; phylum Mollusca; class Bivalvia; order Venerida; family Mactridae; genus Lutraria; species Lutraria lutraria. The sequence continues at coordinate 15,405,571 of OZ026843.1, read as the reverse complement.
GCCAACTTGACATTCATTAACAATATCTGCAGCAAGCTGTTGTAGTTCAGAAAAGTCAAGTTCATCAGATACTGTGTCATTGATATCTGAAAAAGGGTTAATAATAGTACAGTCAACCCTGTGTCAGCAAACACCTTCAAATAAAGGCCACCTGTGAATAAAGGTCATTCTTTGAAAAAAACGTCATTATTTTAGAATAAAATGTCTTCCAAATATAGGCCATCTGTCAATAAAGGTCATGTTACATCTTTAGCAATGTCGATCTTTGTTTACAGGTTTGACTGTATATATGAAGTACTGTATAGTTTATTTTGATTCATTCACTATTATTTCAATAAGGAATCTATTACGAGAAAAATATGACTAACTATCCACCAAAATAAATAACTAAGACAACTACAATTATCATTAAAAGACCTAGGATCTGCTTTCTGAATGAATCTTGAATTTTATTAAAAAGTTAAAAAGTGATTTCTATTTTTTGCGCTCAAGAACAATTATTTCATTATCCATAAGAATAGAAATTAGCATTAAAATGAAACAGCTAATTAAAATTAAACACACTGCCATTTCATGAGTATTGACCTCCGGACTGTCTACATTAAAGATAAAATTTTAACTTACTTTCGGTTGGAGGGTCAGTAATTTCAATCTGGACAGTAATTCCATCAGATGATCTTTTTCGCCTCCTTGCAGATGCACTAACCACGTTCACTACACGGATTTTGTTTAATGGAATACTCAAAAAGTTAGCCATGTTCTCGACGATATTATCCCCAAAGAAATCATCAACACTTAGAGCTGGGATTCCAAATGTGACGATCACTGACTTCTTGGACACAATATCAATTTCGTCTCGTCCCGCCACAATGAAAGTAAGGTATCCAGTGTTTTTGTCAAAAAAGTTGGTGCCCGTAACGTTGTCAAGCTGGGGCTCAAATTCATTTCCTGATATATATATCCAAAAACAGAAGTTAGAGCAAGAGAAATCATGTAAGACGAATTGACAATAGAAAATTAGGTCTAAAGTCGAAATAGATAATAAATAAACATTAATTGAATACTGAAACATAGATTTCCATTTTGGAAATTTAAACCAAGACCAAGTAAATCTCATAGATAAGCCTCAAGTGTAAAGGTTTACATAGGCAAATAAGAATGTATAAGTACATTTTGTACATGAACATAGTCTCAATAGGATACTTAATTAGTTCCTTTTTTGTGATCCTTTCACAAACTAAAAGTACTCCATTAAAATAGATCACTCTGTGAACTCTAGCCATACTTAAAAAAATGCTGGTTTATTGATCTAGCAATTTGCCCTAGTGATCTAGTTTTTGAGCGAAGATGACCCATTATCAAACTTGACCTACGTATTATTAAAATAAACATTATGACAACGTTTCATGAAGATCCAATCAAAACAGTGATTTCTAGATTATTCACAAGGTTTTCCCTTATTTGGCCCAGGTGACCTAGTTTTTTACCCCAAATGGCCCATTATTGAACTCGTCCAAAATTTTGTCGATATTAACATTTTGACCCAGTTTTGCGAAAATTGAGCTAAAAATGTGGCCCTAGTGTCTTAATTCACAAGGTAAAAGTTTGACGACGCACGATGCCAAATACTGATCACAAAAGCTCACCCTGAGCACAAGTGATCATGTGAGCTAAAAAACTAAAATAAAAAAACTTTAATGAGTCAGTTGCTTTACTGCAAACCAACAATTTTTTAAGGATGGTCACGATAATTACAGCAATATCTGTCAAATATTTAATTATCATCTCAAACATATGTAGAAAGTACAAAAGTGTTACTAAGAAATGAATAAGAGATCATAAATACAACCTTGTGCTGTTTTAGTGACATATCTTCCATTCTCCAGTATTGTATCAGTAGGCTGAACATAGCTGCCAGCAACATAAACATCAAGTCGGTTAGACCTTGAGTACCAGACTGAAAGCTTAACACTTTCATTTGAATCAACATTAAGCAGTCTGAATCTTAAATCATCTGGTGTTACACTTGAAAAATGTATACGATATGCCTTATCTGAAAGAGATATAGAACAGTTTTAAACTGCCAATCATTTATGACATATACAGTCAAACCTGTGACCAAAGGCAACCCTTGATAAAGACATATGAGAACTTTATTGATAGGTGGGCTTTATTTAGAGGTCATTTAACTGTATTATGTTGATACAGTGCAGCCCCTCCAAAGCAACACCCTTTGGGAGTAGCAAAATCCTGCTGTTGTTGCAAGGAGGTTGTACCTGAAGTGAGGGCAGTTCTGGAGAGGCTGTACTGTATACCGGAACTGGTTCTAGACTAAGAGGATTACTAGTGAGCTGTTAAGCATATCAGTGACACATAGTGTGTTGGTTTATCATAACTGCCCTCACAAGAACAACACATCATGAGAAAATTATGATATATATGAAGGCTTGAGATCAATGAATTCATTATTTCAAATAACAAGTCACATCTTATCTCAAAGGGAAAGTCGAATTTAAGAGGAAGATGAAATTTTGCACGAAAATCAGCAAAAAATACCCCAATAAGTCAATTGTATCAGGCATCATGATGAAAACTGTAACTTTTACTTAAATGAGACTTTCTTGCCACATAAAATGCTGACAAATATATTTACACACTTATATTAAAGGAAAATCAATGTTTAATTGTGTAACAGTCAAAGCTCACAAAATGACACATCAAATACTAAAATAAAATCTTTAACTCAAGTAACTGACTACAAGACTGGGTTGATTCTTTCGAATGATTCTGTAAACTTACATACAACAAGAAACTAAAATATTGCTGATACAGCATTAATAATTTAATACAGACATAATGTATTAAAGATCAAAGCGTTTATTATACAAATCTATCAAAAATTTAATGAAACATAAAAAAATAGATGTGAATTTAATTTCTGCAAAACAAAACTAAACCATAAAATCATATAAACTATTTCCTCAAAATAACAACATAAATATTGAACTCAATCAGAAGTCAATAGTAATTAATGTTTAATTGATCAACAATTTGTCATCATTATCATCCTGTCTCTTACCTGTTGCAACAAGAGCGTGGAATAAAGACACTCGCAGTCTGCATGTATAACCACTACACCATCCATGATCTTGTGGTCCATTAATCAAGTCAACATAACCATCACCAAGCACTGCAACAGGCGACAGTCTTCGGACTTCTGTATCTTTATCCATACTCTCAAATGCCAACATTTCATAATTTAACTCTTGGTCACATTCATATGCATTCCATTCATCTTGATATGTACAATCTTCATTCCCTATAATACCTGTAGTATACACGAATATTAAATTAAAAGAGAAGATTTATATATAAATCAAATACAAGGAAAAATGAGAAAACCACCTACTACAATATAAACTAATACAAGTTATATTTTTTCTGAGAAACTATAAAGTTATAGACATTGCATTGATATAAAAGAACTAAACAGACAGCGACAGGCCTAATTTACAGTATGTCAATTAAGTATAAACCTTGACATTCATGTACATCTGGACAGAAAATAATGCAGTATTTTTCACATGTGATACATCTACATACCACACAGCATGACAATGGAATACAGAGCATTTGATATTTTCATTTGAATTTTGGATATATGCACATAACACGTAAACTGTTTTGAGAGAGAATTTAATGTTTCATTAGTGACTAACAAGTTCACAAAGACAGACAGACCGACTGTTAAATGAACCAGACACTCAGCAAAAATAGTCACTAGATTAATACGAAACTAGATTGTATGTACTAAATTCATATGTTCAAATATATATTCTACCTTTATAAGGAGCAACGTCCTCGTATGGTATTCTGTTACCATCCAAATCAGTAACCAATTCCTTTGGTATTCTGTTATCACCAAGTCCATGAACTGGATTACCATCCCACTCGTATTCAGACTGTGGAATAACAGACCCAACGTGTCCCAAGAATGTACCATCTAAGTCTTTAAACAATGCTTTCTTTTTGGCATCACAATCCATATCAACACAATCAGCTGAGTTGATTTTGCTGTAAATCAAACACAGTAATGATAATCGGGGCTAAACAAATATTCTAAGGCTACTCATCCTGCTGGATAACAGTTCAGAATTTCAACTAGTTTTACAGCAATTCAAACTTGTCCTGGGTTGATTTCTACTCGTAGTTACGAGCTCACAAGTGAATTTGTCAAGCCCTGATAGTCAATTGCATGTTCACAACATATAGATTTAACATTTAGATGCATTAAATTTATCCAATATTGGCAAGTTTCATCAGCTCAGTATCATCACTGTGTAAATTAAATCCATAGATTTAACATATGGAACAATCTTATATTTTTGCGAAGACTAAATGGTTCATACAAAAATACTGTAATGATGACTTGAGTAAGAAAACAGTCGAGACTGTACAAACTACATGTGATCTAATGGAGATGACTTTCAATTAATTAATCATAAACAGAAGTTAAATGGTGTATGCCATATATATGATTAACTTATGCAGAAACATACACAGATAACTGAATAAATATAAAATTCAATAAAAACAGACATACCCTGTATTAGGTCGGTGATAGAATATCTTGTTGCTATCAGACACATCAATCAATGTCGATCCTGTTGCTTCAATTGGGTGCTGCAAATCATCATTGCCATAATTAGTTGATATAGCATAATTCTTTTTACAAGCTGTTGTTGAAAACTTCGCAAATGTATTACCTGACATTATCATTAAACCACCAATTGAGTTATAGGCCATGATATTTCTGAATGGCTTTTCAGGGGCATTATTGGTAGCTGAGTAAAAGTTTGGAAACACCATTCCTACAAAACCATCACCTGGTAGAATACTAGATCTTGCAAATGAAGACAACTTGTAGTTATCATCATTTACAGGTTTAACATCATTTGAGCAATCAAAACCATCAGTTTCACCAACAAATGTAGATCGTTGCACTGTGATCGTTTTTTCAGCAAACCCATGTTCTAAGGAGTCTGGATGTAACACAATGGGAAAAAGTCCGTTTTTATTGTCAATGTACACATTATCTTCTGTTACAAGACTAGGAGAATTCTGGTAATACAGTCCGTAATCAAGACTCTTCCAAATAGTAAAGTTTGCTAACTTTGCACAATCAGACAAACTTAGTTCATCGGTGGGTAGAATTAAAACACCAAACATATTTGCAAATGCTCTATTGTTTTGATATCGACCAGATGTATCATCGCATTCTAGTGGTGCGACATGGTAACCAACTCTTTCAGATCCAGTCACTAGATTGTCCTGTAAGGTCAATTCTGTAGCAGAGATAGCTTCAATACCGGCTTCATAACGGAAGTTATATGGTTCGAATCGATCCTGATAGGAATTTGTAGCTACCATCAAAGCAACAAGGTTATTGATCAGCCTTGTACCATTGGAACTTGTTCTTAGCCCTAGAATGGCATAATATAAACAAATCAACTTATTTCTTAGACTTTGAGAACATACTCATGTATTTCTACATAAAGTAAAAAAGCTACAAATATTTGGTACGTTTCAAGTTAGATCAAGCTTTAATCAAATGTTCCTTGAATTTTCTACAACATCAAATGTGACTAAAGCTTACAAACAGGAAGAAAGTCATATAAACTGTCTTCAGGAAAATCAATACAAATGAAACAACCATACAATGTTAGATATGACTAGCAGAATTACTTAATTACTTAGGAGAATGCTTAAAAATGGAATACCAGTAGAAACTTCGAAAATAGATTTCTAAGCTCCAAGTAACAAATATGATACTTACCATGCCCAATACTACCAAATACAACATTGCCTGAAACTTCAAGGTCACCAGTTCCAAAAACACCAACAGCAGAACTAAATCCATTATGGAAGGAACATTTTGTAACAACAGATGGCTTAACATTATCAACATTTCCTGCGGCAACGTAAGAAACTGAAAATCGTGGATCATACTCTTCCGTAAATCCTTCTTGACCAGTGTGGTAAAATTCCACATTAGATAACCTTGCATATCCTGAAAGTATAAATTTCAACAATAATTTAAAAGTGGGGGGGAATAAACGAGACTTTAGTTGGTTAAGTCGAAGTTTGATTTTAATTTTTTAAGGAAGAATTGAGTGAGGGACTTACTTGCCTTTTCAGGACGAACAAAAATTACAATATAGGAATGTGACAAGTAAGCCATGATACATGTTGAGGTATCGGTAAGCCGATATCCAGTAGGTACTGCAAGATACTCCTGGTATAGAAACATTCCCCAATGATCAATTACAAATATATTTTATAATTGAAGAACTCTACAATAAATGCATTTAGATCAATGCAATAATGAAATGCAATGAACCAGACACAAAATAATAAACTTATACTAGTATTGTCTGAATAAATAGTAAACGAAAGTACCATGAAGACCAAAATATCACATTTATGCTCACATTAAAGGCCGGAAAGTTGTTCGTACAGCCATATAGTGAAAAAAAGACTCAACACACAATTTGCTGCAATAATGTCGACAGCTTTATAAGGTTATTTTTGCATTACATATTTAGACTATGAATTTATACTAGATTCAAAGCTACCCGCAAATGTTATTCCTTCGTAATTACGGGGAAAGAATTTAATCCCTACACTCTGGTTTGTCAACAATGCTCTTTGTTAAATCAAACTAGCTTAACTGAAGGGCAACAAGGCAACAATTGTGACTTCCATTTACTGACAATAAGTAAACAAGAGGTGTTTGTCAAACATGGATGCCACTAAGCGCCAACTGGGTAGTAATGACCAGGATTTTACAGCTAGTGTAACTGAGACCTAATCAATAGGGTCATCTACATTTGATTACCAACCTCCCATTTAAGTTTGAAGACCTTAGGCCAAATCATTCTGTAGTTATTGACTGGAAAATGTTTGGTTACGGACCAACCAACCGACGGACAGACCAACTAATATGTGCTAACCAATATACCCTCACTTCTTCAAAAAGGTGGGGGCATAATGAGTGTCTGATTAAGGTGCTGAAATATTTATTCAGTCTCTGGTTCAAAAATTTCCTTAATAGAATAAAAATGTTTGATGCATTTGTTAACCTGTATATGTTTGTCCTCTAGATGTAACAAGTCCTACAATGACTCTTGCACCAAAGGAATCATCGTACATTAGAGGATAGTCTTCACCAATAATCTTAATATTACGTGACAACAAACCAACAGCTGCAGCAATATCAATCTCCTTGCCATTGGACAATGTTTCCTGGTGAGCTGAAATAAACAATAAGATAAAAGTTAAACCTGATTAAGCTGCAACCTCCGAAGATAGGGCATCCGTGAATAATGTATTTCTTTAAATACTGTCATTGATATTTAGAACAAAATGACCTCTGAATAAAAGACACCAATCAATTATGTCTTACCAAAGTCTTCCCATTTGTTCAATGGTTTGAATTATATCACTGTATCTTAATCACTGCAATTGCTAATTACATGCCTTACAGTGTCTCACATTTCCCTCTGTGTTCAATATTTGATTGTATTTTTGTAGCTTCTAATACACTAAGGTGTTTTTTAGAACATACAACACAAATATAATTCAGTAAAGTATTACCCATATGTCTGTGATTCAGAGTATCATTTAGAGTCAATGTGACATTATCAGAAGCCACAGACTCAATCTTGAATGATTCTGTTTGCCAAGCATTGAAACTTGTCGTTCCAAGCACGATATCATCACCAGCTGACCATTGTACTGGGTCTTTAAGCACTATTTTATTGGACCCGGCCTCAGCTATTGTTGCTATCTGTGTCCATGTGGTACCAACATCTTTCCCGAATAAATCCAGTCCTCCAAATACACCTTCACAATACAAACATAAAATTCAAGTATTACGAAACAAACAATACAAGCAAAATTCAATGATATAGAAAAAAACCATTAAAACAAAAAATCAGCGGGCGTTCAAACAACAACTATACGAAAATGAACCAAGCAATATGTGACTGAATAAAACAGAGAAATAGGCATCACATGAAACATCGTAAAGTTAGAACACACGTGGGAGACATAGACTATGAATGAAAATTTACCAATTGCCTTAGAACCAATTGTTGGTCCATCACCAGCATCAAAGTAAGGTGAGGAATGGTTTCCACAAAGAGTTATTGTCGCTAGGCCATCAAAAGCATCATCAGGCCAACCAATTATTAAACGTCCACCTTTGATAATGATGAAATCAGCTTCAATGTTGTACTCAGCACCAGGAGTGTCAAAAAATTCTAGTACACCCTCCAGAATAAGGGTACCTAGTTTGTTGAAAGTTGTCGTTCTATTCACTACCACCCATGTATCTGTAAATAAAATGATTAAATGTATCTTTTACATAGCCATGCAGCACAGAGATAATCTTGTATAACAAATGGAAAGTAATTACATAATTATATTGACATTCAACATCAGCAAAGAAGGTAGATGTTCATACTAATAATACAATATATGACACTGCATAAAATTTTTATCAGAAACTATAGTCAGTAAATTAGTGCCAACAGACTTAAGGCATTTAATGGTTTCATTAAGGACCTTATTATATGAAAGAATCATACAGAAATCACAATATTTTACCAAAAGCAATTTTAACATCATCATAATCTCCAGGTACTCCACTTGAACCAGCGCCATTAGTCATATAACCATCGTCAGACATATTCCAACTTGTAATATCCCAAATTTCATAATCTAAAGGTCGACTAGTTGCAGGTGGAAGTGTATCAGGGTCCGGAGGAGGAATACAGTCGTCATAGTAACATTTGTAGCTTGAAAATGCTGTATTCCTGTCTACATCATATGTTGGCATGCTAGCTCCTCTTCGGGATCGAGTCTGTCCACTAACTAGAGTGAGAATTGTACTACATTGAAACATTATGACACACAAACTGAGAAAGACCATTTGAATAGCTCAGTGTAAGCAATTTAATTTGCTTCCTTAACAACAATATAAAAATCATCAAGTTGTAAACAGACAATGAAATGGTAGTATAGTGTTCAAACTAATAAGCAACTACCGAAAATTTCTACAACCATTATATATCACAGATTACAAGAAATGCTATCAGAGAGGGCCATCAAATACACCTTCACAACTGCTATTAGGTGGACAGCTAAGAACTGCTAAAAAACTGTTTAAAATTTTATAAAAACTTGTGAAAACAGCTAAATAACTATAATAATAATATCTTTATCTAAAGAAGGTGAACATTTCATGTAAATTTTCAAAACATAACTGCTAACATTAACAGTTCTTTTCACTTGGGTATATTAAAAAGCAGTAGTCCTGTATGAATTTAACATAAATATCCTAGTGTGCTTACTTAGGAACTTTATTTTAGAGTTAGTATTATCCCATTCCCAATCACCATGGTGTGCTGTGGTTGGATCTATTGCACCTACAGTGGCATTGATGAATGAACTTCCACCATTTAGAGAAAACCTGTCTGGTACTTCAGTTATAGGAAATTTAGCAAGTAAATAGTCTTCATTCTGAAAAAAGGCAAATAATTGGTAAAAGTAGTATTGTTTAATACAGTGTTTAGTATTGATACGAGTATTTACAGTAATACACATAAAAATGAATCAACTGCTTTATGCCCGAAAGTTTAATGATCATTGTGTTCTATTTCAGCAAAAGGACTCCATGGATAGAAACAGGAAGCAAAACATTAACTTTTACTATTATTATTATGTAAGATTATTTTATCAACTTACGTCAAAGGCGTAAAATTGTCCTGTAAAACTGATGTTGGTAATCTGATCGGCAAATTCAAATTCGAAGTCATAGGTCGTTGAATCCAGTAAAGAACATGCCCAGCCATTTGGGTGGGAAATTCTCTTTTGGGCATACGGAACAGAGCTGGTGCCAAAAGAATTTGTAATTAGAAAATTCTTGCCCTCCAAAGCTTCTGGTTGAGGTTTATTAAATGAGAATCTGTGCCATTTGTACTTTGAGGGGCACATACTGGCAGGAACACCTAAACTGAATTCTGGTGCACTCTCACAATCAGATGGTACAGAACCACTAGTCGGAAGAATTGTCCAGTTTCCGGTCTTGCCTGTAGTTGAACCATCTTTATCCACTATAATGCCTTCCCAGTCCCATTCAAATACACCTTTGTTTGGTGCGTTAACATATCGTAAAGATTCGGTGTGGTAATTGTAACCACCACAATAAATAATACAAGTTCCATCAATTCTAGTCCATCTCATGGCTGCACTTCCTGAATCTGCGAAGTTTACAAATCTGACATTGTCTGCTCTGAATCCATTTCCATAAGGAAATATGAGACCACCCCGGGTGCAACCCTGTTCACCGTTTGGTATAACAGTAGTCTTTCCAACAATTAAACTGTCTGAAATCATAGGAGCTGCATCGGTGTATTGAGGAGCATCCATAACCAATTTACCTTCATAGCCAGCCAGTTTGTTTTGAACGAGAGTGAAATCTTTAAACTGAAGAGCACCACTATTCACAGCTTCTGCTCCTTTGTCGCAATTCCATGCAAACAATTTTTCAAAAACGGCCGGTTCGAATTCTGTCCCATGACATCCATCTAGCACTGGAAAATAATCAGGAAATATCCACAATCCAAACCATCCAAAAGAGTGTGCTGAATTGTTGTAGAATTCACCAAGAGGTACATTAACTGGACATACATTAGGTGTGTAGGATGGACCATCTGGATGTTCATGCATTCTGTACCAATAACCAAAGTGGGAACCACCAGCAGCAGCATTGTGACGAATGGTATTATTTGGATTGGTCACCCAGAATGAGGCTGGTGTGATGTCATCATTTAACAAACTTGAACTTTCTCTAACAAAAACAGCCAAGTTGTACTGAATAGTGTTTCCAGTCTCAATGCCATCTTCTAAGAAGAAAGCGCCTCCCATAATGTTGTATATAACAGTTTTCTCTATTAGGGTATTGTGGGTACCATGAATGTTTACAGCTCTGTTAAATGTATGATGGATACCGCATCCTCTGACATAACTAGTTGACATGTCACCATTCAAATGGAAATGTATTGGGTAACGCCCAAGTCTAAATGCCTGGCCAGCAAATGTAACTTCTGTATATGAGATTCGAGCCTGGGCCTCGTGTGTATCATAAACAGGGGCATGGACAAGAATCATTGCACCGAACTGACTACTACCAATTTCATCTCCAAATCGTCCTTGGAAGCAAGTCTGCGTGGCAAATTCACCTAGAAAATATGTAGTAAGTTGGTGAAACTATCACGAAAATGTAAGTTAAATCATATTTAAAGGCTCCCCTTGCAGCCATGCTTAACTCAGTTATAAGATGCATGAGCAATATTTCACATGAAATTAACAAAATTAAGGTAAAACTAGAATGTCGAGAGGACACGAATTCCCCCGCTGAGAGTGGTACATTAACTCATAAAAGGGCCATACTCCTGTGAAAATGTTCAGATTTTAAAGGAATTCAAACTTGGCCTGTGTTTTATTATCATATACCATTTAAATCTAAAATCAATCCATGAAATGTTTATTGAATTATCGCTCGGAAACATAATTGAACGGACGACAGGGGCATAAAAACAACAACATTTGAATAGGTACAAATGGTACAAACTTAATGTACCTGTATCAAAACCATCTTCACAAGCTTCTACCTTGTCTTCCCATGATGGATTCGAGTTACCACGGACAACTACATTGTGAGTCAGAAGACCAACCTCAGCTCTGAACTCTACAAGTGTTCCATCAAATGTTTCCTCAGTTCCAAAATGTTCAGCTTCCAAATCTGAGTCAAGGGTTAATGTTCGACCATCACTTGATATTGCAGAGATTGTTTTCTTCTCATTCTCACTCTGAGAATGTTTGTGACTGGTGGAAGCTATGACGATTTCATCTCCAACATTCCATTCCACAGAGCTCTCTAGTTCAAGAGTATCTGAACCAGCTGCAGCATTGGATGCTAAACGTGTCCATGTAAGGGGAACCTCAATTCCTGACAATAAATATAAAGTAGTGATAAAAGTGGTATCATGTTCAAATAACATAAAATGATCACTCTGGGGTAAAAAAACTTTACCAAAGAATCAAAAGGCTTACTACTCACATTGAAGCTTAAATTCAAAGATTCTGCAATTTCTGTTTAAAAAGCTTTTTTCAGCACTGACAATCTAGTATTATAAGATAATTATGAACTTTCGAATGTTCCATTCATAAATCAACTGATTAATTCTCAAAGGAAATTTCAGTGTTCTTCTAGTGAGATAAGACAAAGGAATGCCAACATGCTAACATCGTTGTGAAAAAATGATTACTGATGCATTTGATTAAAAGCTCACCATGTAAGTCCAATGTTCCGTTTCTTACAGCAAGAACTTTAGTACCATATATGGGCAACTCTTTACTTCTATGGTGACCATGAAGGGTTATAATACCCTTATGTTGAAATGGTTCTTCTTCTGTTCCCACTTGTAACAATCCATTATCAGTAATCATAATAATGTTTGATTGCAGTTCAACATCCTTGTTGTCAAAAATGAGCTGTCCACCTGGAAACACGGATCAACATTCAAACATTTTCAAGCAAAAAAAGCAAAAAGTAGCAAAATGAATCAGTAAATATAATAATATAGAGAAACAAATTAATTGTGTGAAATTATGAAGGCATATATTTAAATGGATCATAGAAAATAGAACATAAAATTTATTAAATGCTATGTTGCATAACACATGAACAACATACCTTGTATGAGAAGGAAGCTGAGAACAGGTGTGTCTGTGTCCAAGAGAAGAGTCATGCCAGCAGGAATGATAATAAATTCTCCAGCTTGTGGCAAAGGTCCTCCACCCCAGGTGAATGATGAAGACCAAACATCAATATAATTAAAATCAGCATCTCCAACAGAATCCTTCAGATAACAGAAAAATGAACTGTATTAGTAATGCAGACAAGTTTGAACAACTTAAGTAAATATTTTATGCTTTTGTACATACATGACATAAAAATTGCCGATTATAGCAACAATATTATTGCAACAGAACAAAAGAGGACTAGGGAAACTTATGATACTATTCAATAAACAAGTAATTAATACAGGCAAGTCAATTTTCTTTAAGAAAATAGAGCAATCACAATTCATTTGTACACAGAAAATGACTACGTGCAGAGCTTAATGCTATCCTTAGCCGGTACAATAATCACGGTCTTTTTACCTCTTTAGCAATTCCATTTCCTGAAACCTGCACTTCAACACTAGCTTGGACTGAACCCATATGTGGTCCTGTGGAACAAACAATTTCTAAATTGTTTACCGTGGAAACAACACACTCAGAGCCATCTATTAAAACATCAACACTGTTAACCACAGAACTGAAATGTAAATAATAGACAAATGAAAATGGCTGTATTCATTGAAGGTCAACAAAACATAAACTTGTCATCACTTTATAACAAATAGTCTTTGCTACAGAATACTAATACTTTTGATCTTTTGAAATTTTCATTCAAGCGATATATAACACCATACCTACTAGACCAATTGTGCTGCATTAAATCTTAGTCATTTCATTCCTTTTAAATATCATATACTCCTACATGTATATCTGAGTACATTCGAACAACTTTTTTTATTGACTACTTGCCCAAATCCAGATCCTGTAATAGTGATGCTTGTACCACCACCGGTACCTCCTCTAGCTGGGTTCACACCAGATATGCTAGGTGTTAGTGCATCGTTGTATGTGTAAGCATTAGATAATGTTCCAGTCAAACCATTCAAAGACACAACAACATCACATGATTGGGCTGAAATTTATTTAGAAATGCATTTTATTGTTAAGAACAGATTGACGGTCATGTCATTCAGTTAGTTTTAATTAACAAATAAATCTCCTTATTAAATAGTGAACATATGGAAGATTTTTTCACCTCTCATATTTTCCAGAAGAGAATTTAGACTGATAATTATATTTCAATGTATTTACCAGAGTTTACAGGTGTTTTACAAGTATAACTTGTAGACGAGGTATCCACAAATACACAAGTTTGACCACAGATTGTAACAGAAGCTGAATCATCAAATCCTGTACCAGATAACACAACAGTCTGACCACCAGCGGTTCCTCCTGAAAATACAACGTACAGAATAACAAGTTGTTTGTTATAAGTAGGTTTAATATAGAGTAACAAGTTGTTTGTTATAAGTAGGTTTAATTTAGAGTAACAAGTTGTTTGTTATAAGTAGGTTTAATATAGAGTAACAAGTTGTTTGTTATAAGTAGATTTAATTTAGAGTAACAAGTTGTTTGTTATAAGTAGATTTAATTTAGAGTAACAAGTTGTTTGTTATAAGTAGATTTAATTTAGAGTAACAAGTTGTTTGTTATAAGTAGGTTTAATATAGGTAACAAGTTGTTTGTTATAAGTAGGTTTAATTTAGGTAACAAGTTGTTTGTTATAGGTTTAATTCAAAGTGTACGAGGGTTAGTCAGAAATAAATGATCACTGTGTCATAACTTTTTTTATCTTTTGATGTATGTTACCAATACTTAGCATGATTCTTAATTAGCATCTGTAACTTAATTTGTGAGGTACAAAATAAACTTACATGCAATTATTTTAACTTTGCCCCATTTATCAAACAAACATTATATTTTCTACTCATATCAGAAATAAATAATAAATGATACAGTAACCTACCTTCTACTGGGGTGATACTGTTCAGAGACAATTCGTATTTAAACTCGACATCTGTATTTGAGGCTCCGAGGCCAGCTACAAAGACTGACACTGGCACAGATCCAGTGGAATGTCCACCTAATGTACACTGTATCTGGGAGCTTGAACTTGTAGTAACCACGCATTCAGCATCATTCAGTGTGACTGAGGCAGTTCCTGGACCTAAATTTGACCCACTAATAGTCAGAGTTTCACCCGATAAGCCAGATGAAGGACTTACAGATGACACCGTAGGAGACGATGCAGTGGAATAACTAAAAGAGGATGGTGAGTAGCTTTCACCATTAGATACAACATTCACTGAGACAGAACCAGCAGCATGAGATGCTGTGATACATGTGACTTCTGACAGACTTGTTGACACAATCTCGCAAGGAGAGCCATCAATTGTAACAGAAGTTTCATTAAAAACGAAACCATTTCCACTGATAGTAATAGTTGTTTGCCCATGAATACTACCAGAAGAGGGTGAAATAAGAGAGATAGTTGGCAGTCCAGACACACTTAAGCTTCCTGAAGCCTTGCCATATTGAAGAACTCTGACAGTAATATCATTGTTCCCAGCTGGGATATTATCAACACTAGCAGTTATGTACCAATCGTGTGCTGAAATGACTGTTGCGGGCTCACCTCCAAATGTGACTTCTAGATCAGCAACGTTGGTACCTAGAGATGAACCAGTGATATTGAATGTGGTAGTTGATGACATGCTATCAGGGTTAATGGTGGAGATTGCTGGTGTCCATAATGAGGCATATGAGAACCTGCATGTCCTAGTAGAAGTCTCACACTCAGCTGGTAATGGATTACCATTGACATATGTTGTAACTTCAATTTCTTTTTCACCTTGGGAAGTCGCTGGACTTTCACAAAGGATTTCTGAATATGAACTCTCAATGACATCACAAGAGTAACCATATATTGTAACATACGGCGAATCACCAAACCCAAAGCCGGTAATAGTAACCCTGGTACCACCTGCCATAGAACCGTATGTTGGTGATATTGTTTCAATATTTGGTATCAAACCAAAAGACTTATCTTCAGCAGAAGAGATAGAAACCAATGCATTCCCACGATTGCCGACTCGTACAGCTAAAGATAGTAAGACACCTAAATCTGGCTCACCAGACTTGGCAAGGCTACAGGTGATCATGGAGGCAGTGGAAGAAGAAACATCACATGCGAAGCCTCCAAAAGTGACCTCATTCTGACAGTTTTCAGTGGAAAATCCTTCACCGTAAATTTGGATACTTGTTCCAGCAGTACCATTACTACGATCAACTTCAGTTACAACAGGTGTGCTACAAGTCCAAAATGCAAAGCTGAATCTAGTATCATCATCATCTGATGGCTTCGAGTCTGAGCAGCCGGCTTTTTTTGAAACTATGGCTTGGCAGCTGGAACTGTCCACTGGATTACTATCACCTGAAACATAAAACAGCAATTTCAACATGGAAAAGGACTGAGGATACTGCGCTGGAGCACTTTTAATTCAATGGTATCTTTTTTGATGTTCAAAAATTGTATGTACTGGTAAAGTCATGATGATAAAGAAGAACAGAATGTTATCCAACGAAATATATATTGCTATAAAATTATAGTCGAAAAGTGGTGACGACAATTAAGTATATATAATTATATAAGTACTTCTGATGTAAACATTCATCGATATTGTCAAATTTGATATGTGGAAATAGACATTAAGTAGAAAGTCATCACAAACACTAATAAAATACTCTACCTCCAACATTGTACAATGCTTCCACTCCAGAAACTCTCACACTGACCTCAGCAGCATGTGACGTGGCAGAAACAACATTTATTGTTCCTGCATAATGTTTGATACTCCATGGGTCAACATATCCACTCCAGACATAATATGTACCTGTCTCAGTGAACTGGTGCCTGTATTGCCCTGTCAATCAAATGTTTAGAATGAGTTTGCTATGTCAGTTTGATAAGGGATTTATTGACAGCATATCAGATATGTTGTGTGGTTAGGTGATCTTACTATTGGTCCAACATTTAGCAAAATGTTTCTCTGCAAACAACTCAAATCTTCACAACTCATTCTTCAGAAAGTTAAATCTGATATCTTGTCATCTCAGTATACAAAATAATGTGATAACACAATCAAATGCTAAGTGATATTGTACTTTTGAAACCTTCTTGACATGTAATGATATTGTACTTAACCACATAAAAAATTGGATTATCACTTAAATTATTAATCAAAGACATTTGTGTCTCAAAACACCACAACATTAAAAATACTAAAAATCCATATTCTGAAAACAAACCAGTTTTCAATGGTGTTCCACTGCTAAATCCACCAACTTTAGCTGTAGTTGAGCTTGGACTGTCTACTTGAATTATAGCGTGAGCGACATCATTGACAAATTCTGGAGTCTCCCATGACCACTGTACGTAGTCACCTTGGCTTATGACAAGGTTAGGATTATCAAATGCATAGTAAATTCCAAAAGCTGAAACAATTTTAAAGAAAATTCATAAAAACAAAGGCTTTTGAGAAGTTGTACCAAGCAATAGAAAGGTGCAATAATCAAATTCCTTAGACAGAAGTTATGCCATTGGCCTAACTATAACTAAAATATCATATTCTTCAAACAATGCTATCTAGAAAATAAAACCAGAAACATGGGTTGCATCCAATTAATCCATAGTGTGTGCCTTATGTCAAAGATAGAATGATTAACTGCCTACGAGAACAGAAGGATTCGTAAATATCGTAATTTATTCACAAAGTGATAGCCATGGAAGACAAATATGAAAGTAAATTCATCTCCTGAAATACCTGGATCTGCTCCTTGGTTAGTAACTCGATGAGTGGTACCAGCATCAGCAATCATACACTGAATTTCATCATCAGATACATCAGTTACATCGCAGCTGACATCACCAACTTCAACATTAACCTCAGTAACAATAGACCCAAATCCTGAACCAGTTATTGTAAGTTTTGTACCACCAAGCAGAGAACCATGCAATGGGTAAACATTGGAAACACTTAGATCTACAGTAACACTTGGAATGTTTGCAGATCTGAAATAAATCATGAATGAAGTTAATTGAATCTACCGATTACAAGAGTACTCAATGGAAGAACAAGAAAATTACAACACAATTCCATTATGTTATTTATGTAGCACAATTCCAGAGTGCAACTTTATTAAAATTACATCACAAATATTCCACCAGTTTTTTTGTTAATGATCGATGCTTACTATCTCAAGATGTTTCATCATGGGTGCGTTCATTGGGTTTATTTTGTTATGATGATTTATATTTTTCTCTTTCTAGGCTCACTTCAATATTTCTGTGGTAATATATTTCATAGGCACCAACCTAGTGTTTTCAAATCATGTTTTAGTTCCTCGTAATAAAGTGATAATGATTTAAAATAAATCAGGGTGAATTCCATTCAAGTTACTTTTTATTTTAAAATGGTCCAATGTTATTGACCAAACCTCACACTCGGTGTATATGCTATTCTATGTATTGTGCAATTGTGTATGGACCAGTGACCTTATATATCATCATAAAGAGTAGTTGAATTGAGTATCCATGGTTCCAGCCTTTCCATCAAACAAAGAATTTCTAAGCAATTACAAGCACATACCCATCAATAGCCATACCATAGGCTGCTTCTACCAATAGATCATGGGTACCAGCAGATACATCAGATACTTCAACTACTATCTGACCATCAGTCCAAGAAATTATTTCAACTTCAGCAGAACCAAAAGTAACACTTCCACTGGATGCAAATGATGAACCAGAGATAGTTAAAGTACCACCTGTAAAATAATAAAAGGAAATCAATAAAACTCAAGAGATGATATCTAATAATGTTTAAAATCGTAACGTTCTTGATGTCATTACTTCAACCTGTTAAGATTTGTTTGCCTACAGAGGCTTCGATCTGCTATTTCGTCCCCATATTAAGGACTAGGACACCTTCCCCAATTTGCAAAGGGAAGTCCTGGTTAAACTAAATAAGTAGATCATGCTTAATAAAGGTTATCTATTTAGAGTATACATACAATTTAAATGAAGGTTAATAAGTTATCAAAATATTAGATTTGTTTTGAAGTGTACAATACAGAGCATGAGTCATAAAGCATGCATGGTGTACATTACCTAGAACTCCTAGAGTTGATGGAACAATCGTGTCAATAGTTGCAGTTAAAGCTGGATCATAATGGTAGTTGGAAAATGATAGAGAAGTTTGTCCTTGATTAATTACAACATCATAAGTGCCCTCTTCTCTCTGTAATATTAGATAATCAAAAATCTAATGAATGGAATTTGCATGTGATGCAAATAAGATTTAAGATGAAGTGATTTTTTCTTTTATCTTAATCAGCTGAAATTTACTTGCTCTTACCAGTTTTTCAATTTATCATATATTTAATATATTAAATAAGCAAATTTGTGTTAACACATGAGAATTCCAGTTGGTTTATTAGATTACATTAAAGAAGGACACAAATTACTGTTTTATCATATTCCAATAAGTTCATTAGCAAACCAATCATTTACAGCTAAACATTCTCATTTGACATTTTTTAACAGGGAGGAGGAGGATTTCAAACAGCTGTTTACAAGTCATACACAAAAACTGCAACACATTTAGAAACATGCATTTTTTGTTGTACATTATAGCCCCTGAAAACCAGACCCTTTCAGGACTCAGGGCCAAAAGTCGGATCTTCTCAGAATTCTTGATCACACAGAGTCTGGTTTTCAGAGGTTATACAGTATATATAACAAGTAGTAAACCATTGTAACATACCATAGCTGGGAGAATACATTCAATCTGATCAGGATTGACATCAACAATATCACAGACTTCATTATTAAGTGTTACAACAGCAGAATCCTTCAAACCATAGCCGGTAATTGTTAACAAAACACCACCTATGGTAACAACACAAATTAAGAAGTATTTATGGTCAATTAAAACAAGAGACAGGAATTGTCACAAAACCAGGTTTTCATTTCACAGACCCTTACCCAATTCCAACCATTTTTAAACATAACAATACATGCTATCAGTCATAAGTGAGTAAATGAGGATAAAAGCTATATTCTGAAAACTGACACAATAAACTGCTACATCCGAAAATTTGGTTGTATTGAAAAATGTCGGATGAATATTTTTCTGTCTATATATTATCCACTGAACTCCAACAATATGTGCTGGGCCACATAAATACAAAAGTTTACGAAAATTTAATCAAAAGAAATGACGCACAGAAGAGTATTTCTCTATTTATTACATGTGCTCAAATAAACAAACAGCCATAATTCCAATATTAATGATCAAATCACAAAACCCGGAAAATTTGCACTTATTACTTGGGGACAATAGTTCTGTGAAAATTTGGTCGAAATTCTTGAGAAATGTACAAGGAGACTTGCACACAGGAAAAAATGTGTATGTATATTGGACCATAGATAGGCCAAATATATGTTGGGGTACTTGCAGGGTACAATAATCAATAATTTAGTGTGTGATACACAAAAGCAATATCTCCAGTAGCAAATTAATTTTAGCTTCATCTATCCAAAACTTATTTTATATACTTTCATTGAATAATAAAAACAAACCTCCCAGACTTCCAGCAGTAGGAGAAATGTTCGAGATATCAGCAGTATATTCAAACATTACACTTCCGCTTGAATGCTGAGCGTCTCCTTTGCCTTTTACATTAACTAACACTTCATGGTCACCTACAGGACCATTTCCAACATCACATGTTATTGTAGAAGTTGTTGCTGCGGTAACTGTACATTCCACTCCACCAATAGTTACAGTGTTCTGTGCAGAATCAGCATTGAAGCCAGACCCACTGATAACTGCCGAAGTACCAAGAGCAGAGGTTCCTGTAATATTATTTAAATTAAAACAATTTCTTAGAACAACAATTTGATGTAACACTAATACATGTTAACTGCAGATATGTGTGTACGTAGCTGCTGTAGATTCAAACAACAAATCTTGGTCAGGGTTCTAATTAGTCTTCAAAAGTTGAGAGTAAAGTAAATCCCTTGGGTGATTATGATATAAAGAGTCAGCAAATGTATAATAGAAAAATTTAACCCATGGGTACAAATTTTCAAGAGTCAGAAACGTTATTTTACTGTAGGTTAAATTATAATCCTAACAAAATACATTCACAAATCATTATAAGCCAAATATTTTATATTCGAAGATTATCATCATGAGCCAGATATCTTTAATATTTATCAAAATAACAAAAGATGACAACTTAAGATTTATTTTACCTGAGGAAGGTGACACTGAAGTAACAGTTGGTGTTACACTTGACTGCCATTGGAATGAACAATCTCCATCACAGGATGTTGGAACATCATTGATAAACAAACGTACTTGGGGTGTATCGTGTACAGTAGTTACCATATCTCCAGTAAGAGGATCGTAGAAGAGACCACCATCAACACTAGTAGAAATACTTCCGCTAGGATCAATACCAGCAAGTTCATCATAGGATACCTGAAATGATAAAGCTTGAAGTACAGTACCAACTATACTGGACATGAAATCTTATTGTTGGAGTGACTATATTGGTTGTTGTGTAAGGATAAATTATTTTGTCAAAGAGCTTCAGTTATGTAGCTGCTTACATGCCTTTCCAGCACTAATTAATCAACCAATACTTGCTCAAACACATTCCCATTTATTGTGTGCATCTGCAGTCCTGCATCCTACTGGATGAGCTGTGAGTGACTTTAGCAATAATTTATTTTTGTGTTCTCTAATTCATACTCTTTAATTGAATATGTAACAAAAACATTGCATCAGATATGGTGATGAATAATTGCATAAGAATAATACACATGAAGTCTAGAAATTAGAGAAAAACTTTACTAATTTAGTTACTCATGACTTGTGCCATTTGATAGTGATTGTTGTAGCTCTAGACCCCTGAGGTTGAGTGGTTATGGTCTTACAGAAGGTCAGTGGTATAACCTGAGGTCTTCCTCCACTATTAAAGCCGGAAAAGTCACAAAATGACATTAGCTGTTGGTGTTACATTTAACTCCAGAGAAAAAAAGAATATAGATACAGCGGAGCTATAGACTTACTGTCATCTCGGGAAGATCACCAGGCAATGTTAAGAAAGTCACAGTAAGATCGAAGTTGGCACAATCTCCTGTCTTCTCCACAGACAACGAACCAATTCCATTCAATGACTCCAGCTCCCTGTCAAACTCGTTAGGGTCCAGAGAAATATTCAAACCTAAAATAATTAAAGTGTATGTACTACATTCATAACAATCAATAGATGATACATCAATATGAAATAACAAGTGCTTTTAAAACACAATAACCCCTAAGGATGACCTTGGCCTTTGACATACTGACCTGAAAATACACAGGTCCTGTAGATGTTGTCTAACAGAACCAACATGATGAAGTTTGATGATTGTAAAAATGTTTTATAGGCACTAAGGTTAAGATTTTGTACAAACAGACAGATAGGCCAAAAACAATATGGGCATAAAAAGGTAACAAAACTAAAACTTGAACAATGTAAATAGTAACAACTACAAACATATACCAAGGTTAGCAAATAAATGGTAATGAATCGCCTGTGACTAAGCAACATGAATACAAAATAATACAAACTTTCTGCATTGTATTCTTTTTGCATTTAAAAAACAAAACAATATTAATTAGTAATAAAATGATAAGTTATTTACCTCATAATTCATTGAAATTGAAAATAAACTTGCACAACTTTGTTACGAAATTTGTGTATGTATGAAGTTTACAGTAAAAGTGTTGTTTCTAAACCAGACAAAGAGAAAAAAGATAGCATGCCAACAGACAGACATTCTTGAGAATAATGTGTCATATATATATGAATATTACTTTGAGTAACAATTTTAAGATTACTTAAAGCTATAATAACATAATATAAATAAGAACGAAATCTTCCCGTCCCTTAACATACCAGATTTTGATAGTCCATTAAATCCGACTTCAATGAATCCTGTAACAGGGGGTGAAGCTGCCGATGTTCTTCTTACACTCAAGTCACCATTACCATTAAATAATGTACTTTTAACAGAATTACTTGGGCTAGCAAGTTGGCCAGTTACTGCCTGAAATTAATTATAAATTTCAATGAATAAAATATCTCATTAATCACACAGAATGTTATATTTAGTAAAAAAAACAATTAATGTGCTTTTATAAATTAAATATATTATTCACAAAATAAGTACTGAAGGAATTGAATTTCTATTATTTTTTATGAAAAAGGTTATATACATCAATTCATTTATTTAAATTACTTACTCGAGCATTGCCCATAGTAAACAATGGGAATGCATTTCCACATTCAAATGGTTTCAATGTAACATCATATTCTGTGGCAGAAATTGCAGTCACAGAAACCTCATTTATTAAGGCATCATTTGGCATTGATGGAGGTTGACGAAGTAATCTTGGCTCTATAAAAACAAGATTAAACCATTGTAATGGTACAAAACCAGATATAAAACCTGTACATGAATAAGGCTATACTTGGATGAACATTCCAGATTAGTTAAATATGTAACTTCCACCCAAGCAAGTGTGCATATGGTCCCTTTAACCAAAACAAATTTATATTCAAAGTCAATTTCAGAATTAATTTGATTGAGAAATGTAGAGATTATTTTGTTTGCATGGTTAATTTAGTGGTTAGAATGATCTACTGATCAAGAGGTTGTGAGTTCGAACCCCTGGGAAGGCTCACACTCATTGTCCTTTACTCTGAATTATGTAGAGTAGCTTGGTAGTGGCTTGCAGATGGAATGTGGTTGGTACTGGTTAAGGCCTAAATGAAAACCAGGGAAGTTGGTTAGGATAAGTGCCTGTCACAATATGACTGGAATAAAGTTAAATTTGATGGCGTTAAATCTGAAAAATACTTTTTGCAAATATTTATGATGGTCATCAAGACAAGCGACTAAGGAATTATTGTTTGAACTGACTCGAAATTAGCCTGACATGACTGGTGGACCAGCATATTTTACAAAGACTGAAAGAGTTTCTGAAAACAAATAAAATGATTTTACCTGGGTCACCAGTGGTTGCTTTACGTCCGATGAAAACGGAATCAACATAACCAGACTGTTCTGTGTTTAAGCTGTAAATTCGTAATTCATCCAGACGATGTTCAGTATCAGAAGAAAACATGGCAAGTATCGGTTCATATATATTCTCACATGTGTAATACCAAGTATTAGATCTGAAATCAAATTTTGATTATTAACACCAGATTAGATATCAGACAAAAGAGAACAAAAATACAATTGATCTTGCATTTAGGTTTAGTCTAAAAAAGTGTGCTGCTTTTTTCATTAATTCATAAAACTTATCATCAAACAGGATGTTATGATAAACTGCAAGTCTGCACAATTAAGGTCACCATGGGCAGATTTAATTATAACTGTAATTACAGCGATACAAATGTACCAAAATTCCCCTTATTAGATTATTCTATATACTTTGTTTTACACTAAATTCTTTTTTTTTAATACTGAAATTAGGAATCAATCCTTCAACTACTATCAAACCTTAAAGAAAGGCCACCATTTGGAAAGACCAAATGTTGTATTCATTAACAGATAACACTTATTTGGAGGTCATTTTGTTTTAAGTAATCAATGAAGGTTTATAAAAGAATGGCCTTTATTCACAAGATGGCCTTTATTCAGAGGTTGCAACTAACAGAGGTTAGACTGTAATCAATGAAGGTTTTTAGAATTATGACCTGTACTTACTCAGTATCAGAATCAGTATTAAAGGTTTGCTGAATACGTCTCCAGACAGTTTTTACTTCATTGTCAGTTGATTTGTACGAAACTTTTACAAGAAAATAGCTTTGAAAAAATCCTTTGTAAGCAAAGCATAGCTGAAGATAAAAGAAATTATGACATCAGTTGATATGTACCAATAATTCTGTATTCATATAAAAGTTTCATATTTAAAAAAACAAACTAATAAACAGTTATAAATAAATATCAGAAAAAAAAACAGTTGGACACTATGTACAAGATATTACATGTATGTGTGTAAAATTAGCTTTTGGTGTCATGAAATAGACTGTGACACAAGTATTAATGGTAATGGAACAATTCTTGTCCATCAAACATATAAGTTGATATAATACCGTAGGGTAGGTTGACAACGTAATACCAAAATCATCTTCAGGTTTCCTGTAGATAATGACTGGATCTTTCAAAACATATCTTCCACAAAATGGTTCAGTGTCTTTCACTCTCGAGCCATAGAAATCATAGGAATCGGATTCAAAACTTTGGTAATACTTTCTGATGCTGGCACTTTCAAAAACCTCTGGGCATTTGGCCTCAAACATGCCATTGATGACTCCCTCCAGCTGAAAGAATATTGTTCTTTCTTATTAAATCTTTTTAATTTTGTTGAGAATAGATATTTTCATTCATGTGCTTATAAATATATATATATATAAGTGCCTTATGTTTTAGAAGAAATATCTACATAATTCTTCAAAATGATAAAACCATTTGGTTTTATGTTGAAAACATGATAAATTGCTAAATTATTTCCCTATATAAATATGCCTTACATAACAATCATCACCTGAAATACTGATCTTTCCATAACTAAATTGTATAAATTACACCAATAACAAGATGTTTTTTGAGGAACCAACATATGATCTATCAATACAGGGGCATAAAAACCATGCATATAATCAACACATATAGACAGTAACCTCAAACTTTAAAACACAACGACTGAATTGACTTACATTGGAAGCAGACAGGGCAGCTACTGAGAATGGTTGAGAGACACTTCTTGCAAGAGACAGAGCAACAGTATCTTGATCAGGTGATCCTCGTACATCTTCAGTTACTGTGTAATCCAAACCTGAATTACCGACTGCAATGACCCTTACATCTTGAAAATCCCCTAAAATGTATACAATTAAAGCTACAGTTGAAACTTCAATTAAAGGGGTAACAATGCGCACTGTAAAACAACAAATGAAGATTGATGATAATTTGTAATAATGAATTGAGTTCATAACTCTACTATTGGTCAACTGTTTCACTTATACACAAACATGTAAATTAGCTTTTAACAAAGATACTCAACACAAATTAATTGAGAAGATGGAAACAAAAAACATAGTTAAACTAAGCTGTAACAAAGATATTTGTGATAATGGCTTTACAATTTGTATTACTTGTCATTGTGCAATCAATATTCCATGTTAGTTGCTGTCAAAACCCATCATTAATGCACTAATTGATCATCGTAATGCAACAAATAGTTACATTATAATGTCTTTGTTACAGCTCAATTTCATTTCTTTTAAAAGTTTTAATGTTAAAACAAGACATTTGTTGACAACAAGTACGAAAAAGTTCAATTCATGGTCCAGCACCTCGATTTGAGCTGAAAGTCAGAGTGAATGTTGGTGTAGAAACTTCATTTCTGGTTACAAGAACTGACTCCTCACTTCCAAATACTGGTAAAGCATTGATTGCATCCTGTATTATTCCTTCAGCTGTGCTAGTGGTCAGTGGCACTGTAATATCAAAATAAATTTTCTAAGTATGGATGTGTAACAGGAGGAGGAAAGTTATGTACCTGATACAGGGTTAGAACCTGCTACTTCAGGCATGCAAGTCAGATGCTCCACAAACAGAGCTTATCGAACTGGTTTATATCACAGCTAATTTATTAATACAAGTACTGTAATCAATATGATGCCACAGATAACTTTTATCATGAAAGTCAAAACCATATAGGTATAGTATTCAAGCTGATTTTGCACTGACAGAGTTAAATTGTGTAAAGACTCTTTAAAATGTTGTGGATGATAGAACTGAAAGAACTTTGGAGCTGATGTAAGCCTGCTTGTAGTGAAGGTCAATGTGACCTTAACCTTGGACATTCTGATCTCAAATTAGTAGGAGCCATCGACATGTGATGACCAACCTCCTTATCAAATCGGAAGAGCTTAGGCCAAATCGTATTCTAGTAATTGGTCGGACAAGGTTCAGCTACGGACGGACGGACCAACCGATCTGCCGAGATGTGCAAAGCAATATATACTCCTTTTCTTCAAAAGGGGGTATAATAAATACTATTAGAGTACCTTTATTCCAAAGTTACCTACCTGTGAAAGCACCATCTAGACCAATTCTGAATTCTCCAGATGAAGAAATTTCTAATATCTGAATCTCATCCACAGCTTCAACACTTTCAAACTGACTGAATTTTAATCTCTGAAATATTATTTGAGAGATTTTACATTAATTCATTGAATAAATTGGACGAAACACAATCACAGCAGCAAACAGCATTGCAAATAACATACTATATATTAAGCTTAATTTCTAAGGCAAAATTAAAAGCCTTCTTTCTGGTAGGATCCACAAAAGTATAGGGTTGATGGGTCGGCAGCACTTTTTTTCAAACACACAATTTCTTGGATACAAAAACAGTTCGCATGAAAATGAAATATCGACATGAAAACCCATGATGGCCAAATTGGCCAATTCAGAGAATAGTCCAGGCTCACCAAAAAATAGGTTTGGTTGTTTAAGTGAAAATCAGGACATTTTTTTATCTAAACTTATAATTTGTTGCATCATCCATCAGGAACTGCATCATATTTGATGTGGATACTGTAGTTATATATCAATACCTGTGTATCATACACCACTGTGGATTGTATGTCAATAACTTGAACTTCTTGTTCCGCTTTCCCTGTTGAAGTACTTGTGAACTTGGTCTCGTAATATTTAGCTTTTAGATGGACAAAGGAGTCTCCAGTGGATTCATAATGCACAACTTCCAATAGATACCTGAAAAAGAAAAAAATTCAGGCGAATTAAACACTTGAATAATTAAATATGCAAAATGAAATAATCGAGCATGTTTGTGAAGAAAAATGTTTTAAGGGAAAACTCTGGCCCCTGTGTAACAAAACACATATAAAATAGAGATAATTATTCCTGGTCTACCGCTCGAAAAAAGGCAAGCAGCACCTACTTTCTCATCAATGCATGTCATGCTGTTTCCAGTATCAACAGATACACTAAGTATCTTGAAATTTGTGACAATTAAGTGTATAAAATTTGTCCAGAGCTAGATATATTACCTGCTATTTTCATTAAGATCCATTCTTGAGGACTCTTCCCATGACATGGATGATGTTACGGCAGCAGTCTAATCAGAAAGATAAGAATGGATAGAACAAATAATTCAATAAGTCAGGCCACTATTTACTGATATATTTTTTCTCAGACTCATCAAACATATTTGTTGACAAAACTAAAAATATGGAATTTCAAGAACTGAAACTTATCTAAAGTTTTTTTCTCTTATTGCAAAAAAAAGTTATTTGTCTTGAACCTAAAATAACTTATTTCTACTAGTTTTGACAAAAAATAATGAAGGCTTAATTAATTCTGGAATGATAAAAAATAGCATCCCAGACACTGCGAGGCCTTAAGTTACAAATTAATTAACAAGTAATGATACTAAATTGATGCATGTAATTATTCATATAGCAGTGCATTTGTATTATCTTTGAGTTTTATCTCGCCAAAGAAATAATGACAGACTTACACCATCAATATAAAGCTTAGCTCCATCATCGGCATTAAGGAAGAATTGGTACTCTCCTGTGTGTGGAGGTTTAAATAATGTAGTCATCCTACTTGCGTAATTGTCCATTGTATCATTTGTATCATAGAAATAGGTTTCATCTAAGGTTTCAGAATTATATCCAGAATCTCCATTCCCCAATGATTTGATTGTATCAATGGTACTGCTATCTTTGCTGGTTCCTGTCCAGTACTCAAATTTAACTCCACGATTTCCAGCAAACTGGGAACCAGAATATTCAGGATCTGCTGCAACCTTACATACAATATACTCATCAATTAGTACATCAGTAATCTCACATTCAGTGTCTGAAAAGAAGGTATAAAGATTTTTATAAATCATAATTATAAACATAGCTTTGCAGCACTTTTTCATCATATTTTTCATCACACCAGTTCATCATATTCATGTAAAGGTAAAACATATATTCTGTTATCTGATTCAAAGAAATCATTGTAACCAATGAAACCATATTCTACTTTTTTTTCAAAATGTAAGTCCAAAAGTTGCATACAGTACTTGTTGAAAAAGCTTTTGTCCGCTGATAAGTATCAAACAATTATCTCAGAATAGCACTAATAGTGTGGCTTTCATGAAAAAAAATGTTTACAAAACATTAAGATGAAACTAGAGCTGTCACAAGGTGACAAATGCCAATACAATTTGCTGCATAGAGCTTGGGGCTACAGCCATAGGAGTTGAGTGCGACACATAGTCTAGTGGTGGTTAACATTTCAAGTAAGTTATTTCAAAATCCTCCGATGAATGAAAAGTTGAAGAGCGGACACACAAAAAAGACCGAAATTATTACCTTTGAACTCTAAATGTGACCTTGACCTTGGAGCTACAGCAATGGGACTTGCATGAGACAGACCATCCAGTGGTGGTTAAATTTGTGGTAAGTTATTTCAAAATCCGCAGATGAATGACAAAGTTACAGAGCGGACACGACAGAAAAAGTGACTCCTATAAAGTGTACACTATTCTAGTGGGAGCATAAAAATATCAGCAATACCGTGAATGTTGTGTTTATAAATGCAAGTTTATAGTCAATAAAGCATTCAAACAAGTAACTAAATATTATTCAATTTCACTTTTTTCAATCACACAATCTACCAATAATTCTGATGGTTTAAATTTCCATACCTCCAACGTAAGCTCTTGGTGACACATACGGAGCCCTATCATCAAAATAATATCCATTTATAGTGAGAGCAAGTCCTCCAGCCAAACTACCTGCAGAGTGACTGACAGAGGTGATGTCTGAAATATCAAAAATTGTGTTAATTAGTAGATGAGATGATATTAGCCAAATTAAGATCAGATTCATCTACAATTAGTGGTGCAGCATCATATGGCATAACCAATATTGTGAAGTCAACCCTGCTTGAAATCAAGTGAGCTAATCGGGCTGGTGAATATACCAACCAAATTATAAATACAATATACCACACCGCTAAATTGCTCTGTCCTTTTTAAATTCAAAGCAATTAATCGGGACAACTACATGCTCTTTGGACTAACCCAGCCTTTCCTTAGTTCTAGGATTCCAAGGCTAGTCACACACGCACCAAATGTAATAGGAGGAGGAAAATAATGCACCCGATGTGGGGCCTCGAACCCGCGACCTCCTGCTTGCAAGTCAGATGCTAGATACCAAGTGAGCTAATCCGGACTGGTGAATATCGTAGCCAATTTATAAAAACAATGTACCACACCGCTACAAAAGTATTGAGAGAATTTAGAAGAGAAATTGCTTTGATACATTACTTGTATATGTCTGGAACAGATATATCTGGTCATTGGAAGCCACTCTGTACAAAGTTGAATCAGGCAATGATCTGAAGAAAAACATATCAGTGAAGTACTATAGTTATAATATAGTCTGTTTTATTATAGACAGATGAGCATAAACACAACATTGACCAAGCAAAATAGCATTAACCTCAAATATACTAGTAGTCAAATATACTGTACAAAAATGAATGATGAAAATTACAAATTTGTGACAAGTTTCAAGTAATATTAGAAATTATATCAACTTACCTTCCATAGGGGGATTCAAGAATAAAACTTGTGTTGTAATATCCTGTAACAGAGTAATAAAACATGGAATCGTCATTTCCAGTTAGCCCAAAACAAATGAAAACCCCGTTCCATTCATATCCCCACGAAATACAGGCTTATTCTTGTTTCAAATATTTTTTTTTCAGTTTGCAGAAAAATTCTCATACATGAAAATTATAATATTGTCAAAAAATGATTGAGACCAAAAGAGTTTAGGGTCGGCTGAATTAACTAGTATTAATCTGTTGTGAAAATGTCTACAGCATGGCCCCAAACCTTCGGAACTGTCTCCGTGCTAGCTCAAATCTTCTAATATTTCTAATATCAGTTACCAATATCAGAATGTGTTGTTTTTTCCCCACATGTTTAAATCTGGATAATACAAGAAATAAACCATAAACATTCATACTAACCAACGGAAGTGCCTTTATGTTTGCAAGTCAGAGTTCCTTCATCTGTGTCATCACCATCCAAACTCAAACCATAGCTGAAATACCAGATATTTCATTTCTTTAACACAATAACAGTGAATAGGATTTTAAAGCAACTTATATCAATACTAAATATCGTAAAAATAAATTAATCAAATGTTTTAATGAACGTGAAAGAAAGTGCTTTGATTCAGGTAAATGAAGGATGCATTGAATTTGAAACCAACTCATACTCACTGACTATATATAAGGCTCCAAGTTTTCATCTTTTTGCTAATGTATTAAAGTAAACAATGGACTTTCATAACAATAATCGATGGAAGTTTTACATGAATTGTCAATGAAAAAACTAACATTCTAAGCTGTCAATAGGAAAAAATAAAATTGGAAACCATAGAAGAAAAAACTAATCGCATCATTATTGATAGCTGGAAGAAAAATGAAACAGTTATATTAACTTACAAATTGTCTCCATGCTTTAAGCTACAATCCTGAGGTCCAGCGTACACTCTGAAAATATAAGCTTGAAAACGTTACACCAGCACATGGCTACTAGACGAGGATGGCCCGTCCGAATTCGTTCATGAAATCGAATTATATAGGCTATGTTCAATCTAATTTATTATCTAGATGAGATAAAAAATGAAAAAGAATGGTTGTTTCGGGATATTTACGTGGTAAACGGCTTCTTAGGCCTCCCTTTACAAGAAAACTTCGCGAAATCTGCCAATACTTGGATTTTTATCGCAAAACGCCCTGATGACCGAGATGACTCTGCACTGATTATCTGATATGACATTAAAGTCGAAGTCCGAATCCCTTAATACCTCTGTCCGTATTTAATGTAAAGCTTCATATATCCTATCCATAACTCAGAGTTTATTTGATACGTCATGACTGTTTTCCAGCTGACAGCTAGGAAAAGTTCCAGATATAACAATTCAACTGATAGTTCGACTTTTTGTACCTTAATTTAAATAAAATTTATATGTAACTACAATATATTCTTTAAACCGTGGAATGATCGACTAATACGAGTACATATGCAGGGTAACGACTACATGTACACTGGTCATTTTTTGTTAAAAAATCACAGAGCTGCACGAGTTAGTCTACCATTGGACTCGCAAACAGCAATTCGCACAATATGTGGATAGTATTTTTACCTTAGAAGCTTTTCTGTCTTTCCATTGGTTGCGCTAACCATATTACTTCCATATCTGTCGCTGACCAGTCGTCCATTCATTGTTATAAGTGTTCCTGTTTGAATAAGGTTTGATGTATAATAGTTTTTTTTCAGATTAAGTAGACTTGCGGTACAGACAAGAGATCAAAATGGACAATACCCCACTGTGATTAAACTGTAGTACAGTATTATAATGTGTTAACCTTCAGCTGGAGTACTTTCCAAACAAACATACGTAAAACACGAAAAATGAAAACAAATAAAAACAAAGAAAATTAACAAGTGCGAATTTGAACTCATGATTAATAGCTTACCTGGAAGACCACTCTGCGGTGATATAGTCCGTATGGTTGGCGTATTGTCTGTACTTGGCTATTAACAATTAATAAAAAGAGAAAGAATAATATTCATAAAAGCACACATATAAACGAACAATATATAAATTGCGTTACGATGGAACTGATCGACATTGGTCATTTATTTAACTTTTTCTCTCTACTGTCTAATTACTCTTTCCCTCCGTACAAACCTTAACATATGAAGATCAAACTGAATCTTTCAGTGAGTTTTAAAAGTTAATGTATACTAAGTGTACATACATGTACATATACAAAGATACATACATTGTAACAATGTATATAATCACATGGTGTTACTCCTACCTTGAATGTGCAACTTTCCGACGTTGGCTCTGCTGAACAAAGATCATCATCTGACACCGGAACACCGTCCACGACAACTTTTACATAATGATCTTCCTCTGGCATGCCACTGGTTAGAAACATAAGAAATATAACTAATGACAGCTGTTATTTAAGGTATAAGGTATTGAACAATTGCATGTGCTTCGAAATAATTCGTTTCCGTAACAAAACATCCGGACTGTTTCACGGACAAAGAAATCGACACTGAGTGATGTTTAGAATACTAACCACGAACAAGACTAGCACGTGCTCTAAAACAAAACTTACCGTGGTGTGTAACACATAACCTGTGTCTCTGTGCTACCATCTTTATGGACAGGGCAGGCAAATTCAGTGCCGGATATTCCTACCAAATAGACTTTATTTCCCTTGTTAGGGTCGTCATCCTGACTAAACTGATCCGCAGAAAACCCTGAAATTATTAATTTCAACGTTTCTTTAGAATGATTTATATAAGTACATAGTTTATTTATAAGTACATAATAAATTATATAGCCTGTATATTGATGTTTCTACAATCATAGTATTAGAATGCGTTTAAAACTTTAGCATTCATTGATTCTCGTAAAATTATATACTCTAGCTAATATCAGTTACCTCCTCCAAATATTGTTAGGCGAGATTCACCAGCTAAACTTCCATACTTAGGGGATACATTAGAAACAGTTGCTCCTGAAAAGAGAAAAAAGACTTGTTAATTATCACAGACATGACTCCTGAAGCAACAGTAATTTACAAACCGGTCTTCGAGTTAACAATCACATTCTATATTTATATTCTTAATAAGTTAGAACAGTTTGTACTTTATCTATCTAGGCCGTGGTCCTTTGGTTTAATAATGTGCTGGACTCGTAACCCGACTTTCCGAGTTCGATTCCAGGTCGCGGCACGTTATACCCTTTCCATGATAATTTGGCAACAATGTCGATTTTCATCCACGTGTGGAAATAAACCGGCTGGAAAGGTAACTGGTTAGAATAATATTGTTCAGAAAAAAAAAACTGGTTGGGAGAATCGGTCGCTGTATATAACTGTAAAAGCACGATGTTAAACTCTTGGAAATAAAAATCGGTTTTTTGGCAATTTATATACATGTAATCGTCAAACCGGTTTACCGTAAAAGTTCTAGACAATAAACATTATCTTGCACTGTTACGATAAACCAGTATGCCGAATATAAAATTGTGAAAAACCGATTTTTCATGATCTTGCCAGTTAGACAATTCAACCACCATATTGATGAAAACTGGATGACGTAATTACATATAGGACAAAACTAAGACGCGGCATCCTTTGGAATGGATGTCTTAGTTGCCAGTACAAATGATTAGGTTATACGCTATCAGCTTTGTTTCATCATTATATTCATTGGATACATATATCAACAACAAGTTTAATAATTATACAGTTCAACATTATAATCGGTCAACATTGTCTATTCTGATTTTTTTTTTCAGGACAATCACTTAGAAATTATGATACTTTGTTTATGAACTTCAGAAGTGTATACTGTCAATTTCCTAACGTACACTTTATTTAAAAAATTTAAATACATGTATTAGAACGGTTTACATTTTGCATAGTATATGTCTTTCATTGTCTTACTTTAATGATATAATGAATTAGAAAAATATTCATAAATCTAGGTGACCGATCATAAAAGTTGAGCTGCACATTTATGAAAGGCAATATACAAACTTTTTAATTATTTCTTGTTTCAGTCTGAGACGTATTCCATCTAAAAGCACCGAATAACCTTTGGCTTTAATAACCTAAATTGTACTTTTCATGTTTATATAAACTTTAATTATATAATCCATAAGGAATACCGCGTGACCTGTGTCGAACCGAATAAGGTCAATTAAAATATATTTGATAAGTACATTGTATATAATACATCCATTTACCAAATGACTGCAAATATTTGTTGAGTTCATACAGAATGTGTGCCAATGAAAATATACACAAATTTATTTTATCGTCTGAGCGTGAAAATCTATGTGATAATATTTTAGCAATTGCTAAAAGATGATTTTTGGGATTAAATACAAGATAATCAGAATTTGGCATTAGTGTAAGATCCGTTCAGATAATATTTGTTTAATGAAATACAATATAGAACAATCATTGAGTACCATTCGGTAAATTATGTTGAATTAAACTATTGTATATTTTTTAGCCATAAATGGGTCGCAATAAATGTTGATTGTACGTGGATTATGTTAAGCCTAAATATACTGTTTATATTAAGTTTGTTTCGGTACTCTGAACTTTAGTAATGGTAATAAGGTGATCATTGTCCAAGATACTGGATACTAAGGTAACTCGGTGTAAATCTGTAACAAAGTATTGCTTTATATAAAAACTGGGTCAACTAGTTTTTTCAAAGCGCGTGTTAATGTGCTGATGTAACTCGAAAGGTACCAATTTTTTCCTAAAGGTTTGATGATATTCCGAGAACAGACCCTAATAGAACGAATGAAAATAATTCAAAGGGACCAGACATGAGACTTTTTTAGGTTTTCAAAACGAGTTTCGATTTAGACATGGCTAAAATCACTGGTTAATCTGTTATTTATAAAAATGATTTCAAAATGTGCCGTCAACATATCTTACGTATTTTGCAACCATTGCAAATGACGGCACTCGCTTGTACCATCGCTTTTTTATGTACACTATTATCGCAAGGTACATCACATTTCTATTTTCTGAAGTTTATTGCATATCTGTGGAGAGTTTGGTGCTCTAAACACAGGACAGTATTATCGTGTAAATACGACACGAGCTGGAATCTAAAAGGCAACAAGAAGTTTTCATTTCCATTTGTTTTTGTTGTTGTAAAAATTCAATGTTGTAAAACCGTGAAAAACTATCAAATTTTCACTCTTTAATTTCTTGGCGTAAAACGTAGCATGATTAAGCACATTTACGGTTTTGCGAGTAATGAATAGGCATTAGTTATTCCACAAAATTAAAACCGGAATTCTGACATAAAAGGTTTGCTTCTATAATGCCTCCAATGCCTGGAATTAACACAAAACGGCACCAACCATATTCTGTCACATTACCATATTTTATCAGTATGTCTTTTTAACAGAATTAATCTTAAAATTAGGTAAGAATCGCAGACAGTAGTTACTGAACTCTGATGGTAAAATTGAATTAGATTTCATATGAAACACCACAATTTAACCTAAAATTATTTTAGATGAAAAAATTGTCACATAAATTATTTCGACCCCGTTCAAGTGATATATATGTATACTATATAAACGTCCCGGTGAATGCGCTGCGCGCCTTCAATTTAAAACGATACCGGCGAATTCTCAAAAAACAAAATTTGCTCTCTGTAATAGGTCTGACATAAGTGGTCGTCTTGCCATTCTTAACAAAGCGCACTTCAACAGTTCTCACTTTTAGGTCAACGTCTTTTAAGACCAAAGTTCCTAACCCGATCCGTTCCAGAGAAGCCTAACAAGATACGCCATTATCAATTTTGACCCGAATAAATGAGGCCACACGAAAATGACCTAAATTCACATACTAGTGGTATTGACCTAAAAGAACAATTAAAAATATCAATACAGATCAATTTAAATGACGCAAATATTAACAATTAAGATCAAATTGATTAAACGAATGACTTCATACACATGTCCAACTTTGGCGGACATGGCCTTATCGAGTATCTGATCAATTTTCAAGGGAAACAACTACAATTTAGGGGTTTATATACAGTCTACCTATTGTTACCCTCCTTGCTTGCGTTATGCTGACTTTATTAGGGGTCATAAAGTAATAAAGTCAGTCACGCGTATCAGATAAAATATGTTATCTTAATTGAACCAAAAATCGATATTTCACTGTATAACTTTTGGATTTCAGCAGCATGTCCCAACTATTATGTACGTCGTTAAAATGGACAGAAACGTATGATATTGACATTAATTTGTTTCACCAGTAAAATCAATTTTGCAAATGCGAATATCATGAAAAGACAAATTCAAGAATCCTAGTAATAATTTTGTTATTGTATGCACAGTCAAATAGTAATTTGATTCTATTCTGCATATAAACACATTAGCTTACAATACATTTATTCTCACTACTGAAACATGGCTGTATAATGTTTCATCCATAACTGAACATCAATGGTTAATAACAAAAACATCTTTCAGTTGTGCAGCATTTATTTCAAATTCATACAAATGCATTTTATTTTAAAGTTTACTGATATCATTTACTTCACTGAATTCATGTTACCAAGGCCTGATACAATTGCATGTTTACTGGTAGTTTTAAAATAGCTTATACCTGTATTATACTCTATTCAATACACTGCACAAAAGAATAATTAAGTTATAATTGATGTTATACTAAATTCACAAAGAAGTACTGGCATGCATGTGCTTTCAGCTGGAACAAACATATCACAATATGGGCATTCACAACAAAATTTATACAAGGTAATAAAGATTTAAGATTATACAGTTGTCCTTGGATTTCATGTTCATATCAAACATTAATACAGCAAAACAGTGGCTGAATATATTTACACCCAAAAGTGTTCATGTATACGTAAAGCAATGTTTATCTGTCTAAATGTTTATCACATCAAAATCACATTAATCACTGATATCTGTCTTTACTAATGTCACCATAAATTGTTTAACGACAGAAAAGTGTTTAAAAGTTCATAATCCAAGAAATCCGGAATCTTCATAGATATAGAAAAATAATGAGTTCGACCAGAGATGTATTATACGTCTCTGGTTCGACGAAGCATCCATTTTCGTTTTGTTTTTATCTAAGTTAAGACACCTCGTACCTTGACTAAACTTTTAAGATAAAAATCGTCGATCTAAGAATTTTTCTAAGAATGTTTTTCACTCTAAGACGAAAGTTAAGAAAAATCTTACAAAGTTAGCAAAACTTGGCGAAAACTAAGATAATTTCGGGATTCTTAGATAATTTTTCATCTTAGTTGGTTTGTGAATACGGGTCCTGGTGTATATAAACAGTACAATCAATTTCTGCAATTTGATTGAAATGATATCTAACAAATATAACTCGACGTGCCCAATTGTTTGTGAGTCAATGTGAGATGCGTATAAAAAATCAATAATCAGGTAAAGTTAGCAACCATATAAAGGGATCTCAAAAATATGATTTTATTATCCGTCCTTTGTTTACACATCATTGAAAAAATAGATATACAAAGTAGGTAATCTATATTATTTTATGACATGTTTTTATAAGTGACATGTGGACGTATGCCAAAATGATATATTTAGCATATAATTATATTATCAAAAATGAATTAATAATAAATTTCATTTAATGAAATGTCATCGTCTATTTAAGGTCAATTAGAACAATAGATGAAAACATTAGAACAATCGTAAAATATAAGAAATATATATTACTTGAGCTGTAAAAATATTTACATTATGCCTTCCATTAGGCATATCTCATAAAATAGTTGTCAGATGCCTTTTCTTATTTTTTGCAACATGATTAAAAAATACTCTGCTGTATTTCTATATATACTTTGTGATAAAAAAATTGGAACGTTTTTATTGCAAGTAAAAGTCAGTTTCACATCTGTCTAGGTAAAATAAGACCTACTTCAATTTTAACATCCAAAAAGCTAATGGGGCTTTAACAATAGTGAAAAACATTTTTTTATTTATGTTATTTTTTTTATAATATCAACAAATTTGGTTATAAATATCGATTTTGCTTTTATACGGAAGTAAAGTAAAATATTTCACATATTCTAATATTTTCATCCATGTTGTAATATGTTTTAGTCTTCAACCTCAATTATCCTAAAACTTGTTTCAACGCGTCCAATGTTTATTACCCTGTATAATACATCATGCTGTGGCTGTATATACATAGATACCTAATCAG
Organism: Lutraria lutraria; assembly: GCA_964023205.1. NCBI lineage: Eukaryota > Metazoa > Mollusca > Bivalvia > Venerida > Mactridae > Lutraria > Lutraria lutraria. The sequence continues at coordinate 15,366,735 of OZ026843.1, read as the reverse complement.
CAGATATGATCTTCGCCAAATGATCGTTGTTTCCGTAAACGTACGTAAATGTCCGAGCTTTGCCGAACGACTGACGAATTGAACTTAACAAAATCTAAGGGGTAGTTTTAAAAATCATCAAAAGGGTCGAAGAAGATATTATTTGATTGTTCTCATATTTTACACGGTGAAAGAAATTAAATTTTCAAAACGAATGCAATGAGTACAAATTAGATCACATTTCCCCCAAAAAAGTTATGATGCTGAAAACATCAAATTTTCATTGAAAAATCTACCAATTTTACGCTTTTTACATTGAATATAGAGGGAATCGATAGGTGTCTTTTTCAAACGCAAAAGGGTCGAAGAAAGAATTAATTCAAAATAATAAAAAATACACCATTAGAAAGATAAAAGATTAATTAAATTTTTGTGATGAGTACAAATTTCGTATTTTAAATAGAATAAAAGTTATGACGATTATAGTGAAAACCCCCTTCTTTGTTTAATGTAAATTTTTTATCGATTTTCCTAATCAGCATGTCCGCGAAAGTTGGGTATGATACTTTAAGACAATAGGATCCTAACCAAGTCTGTATCTTGTTTGAAAAAATGTTATCAAATGTATATGTATATCACCGTAAAGGTGGAATTAAAGAGTACATAGTAAAAGAGATTTTAAAAAACCAACGACATTCCTCTGAGTTATGTTCCCTTTAAATTTGCATTGAAGCCTATGGAAGTAAACTTTTTTTCAAAGATAAAAGACAAAAGAACAGTTTGTTTCATCTAAAACTCAAGGTAAAAATATGATAACTTGATAAAGAAAATATAGATCAATATGCAATATCTAAAAAACATGTTTTTATATTTTTCAACAAGGGCAACAACGCTAACATTTTTTTCAAAATTTGTCTTAAAATGAATTATGATATATATAACTTTTATTCCTCTATTTTCTGAAGAGTGACATGCATATACAAAGAAACTAGAACAAGATTCATGGTACTATTCACACACACGCTCACCCACAGACTACATATTTCCATACAACTATATATATACAGTCACAAAGTATGCGCAAGAACAAAAACAACAACTACAAATAACATATACAAATGCACACATAAGTTCAAATAAGACACATGACAATTATAAGTACTAATTACACGCAAATACAAAGTACACCGAATTAAACATATAAGTACAAATTACACATGCAGTGTATATGATTACAGATATCGACGAACGGAGTGAAAATACAAGTACAATCAAACAGTACTCCCTTAATGCTAGCATCGTTAAGGTAAAATACTATTATCGACTTTCAGATGATATTAAGTAATATGCCATTTACAATAGCTTAAACAAGAAGAACGAAATGGAAGCTGAAGTATAGAAATATTACATGTAGAACTCAGTGCATTTAAAATGTTAATTCAAATTTCAGATTCATTTGATATGAAGTCAATACTGTGGAGTTGCATGTAGGCCTACATAAAGACGTTTTCGGTAGTTCGCTACATTTTTCACATAGACAAATAGGCAAAATGAAAACTAAATAGATTTTTTTAACTTTGCATGATCGTAGCATATGATAACAGAAACATATTAAGTGAAAAAAATTGGAGGTCACTGATCTTGTTTTTGAGTTATCTGCCCTAGTCACTATGTGTCATGTTACAGGGCATTAAATTTCTGTATTTGTCACCGGAGTACAGCAAGGTTTCCACCAGAAAAGTCATGAGTTCGAAACTGTTTGGCTTCATTAGCGTCACTCGCCAAAGGTTCGAAGGTGTAATGTCATAATGAAGTTCACAGAATCTGCTGAATTCTGGACACAAGTACATTGTGCAAATACATCAGAAAAATTGGGAGTAAGGAGCCTAATAATGTAAATGCACGTGCATGCTTTAGTTGCATCGAGAGGAGACGTGACTTAAGATCATAATTAGAATACAATCATAATATAGAATAAAATAAAAACTATTTCAAAGTTTATTGACATTATTATAACCAGCAATAATTATTTGCCTTTTACAATATAATATAATTTTATGGCAAAGACATATTGCATAGTTCAACGTGTATAATAAATTAAGCCATGTCTCTTTATGTACGAAAGTAGGCAGCTGCTTACGGAGGATGGGAGTCTAGTACTGGTTCTTCACAGGAACAATGGTTAGGTGAACTGTCCACCTCATATTAATCTGATTGTTGAAAGGGGGCGTAAAACTCAAACAAACAAACGTATAACAAAAATGATTAAATAGTAAATAGAACTAAACAGAAAAACATTAACCATTTGAATACTTGAAATTTGAACAATATAAATACGCACATATAAAACAGTGTCATTGTACGGCGGCCTTCGACCGCCGTACTCTCTGGAATGCTTATTTTTAAGTGGCAATGCAAAATCGCAACTTCTTGCGCGAAGCAGATTAGTGACAGTGCCCGAAATATTCCGAAATATCCGCAATGGTCATCACGTGATATAAACAAAACAGAAATAGAGCGAGGTCACGTGTTACTCACACCAACTAGTTTTAGCTTGATGACGCAGTCGCTATTTATAGTCTAAGAATGGAGCGAGCTCGATATCTGCCCATCTGTCAATAAATGCAGCCGAAAATCTTTATATCAAAGGAATTAGGAAAAATTGTTCGATCTAAATGAACTTCGATGTATAAATTATTAGAGAAATTCGCTGTGTTTATTATCGGTGTGTTGTAATAATCATTTAATCGTGTTATAAGATACGGAACACGGTATTTATACGTTTCCATGTATTTATTTTAGCTGGACACTGACTTGTTTACGCAATTGTCGTTAATTAAATATCGATTTCGGAGCTCAATACAAAAAACGTCCGATCAGGTGAGAAATGATGACTTAATTGGTTCGACATAGACGGTCACTTTATGGTTCGATATAGATGGTCACTTTGCAGTTGAAAATCTATGTTTGGGACCGTTATACCAGGTTTTTACGACAACGTACCCTCAGACAACGGAGTATATTATTTTTGGAGACTTTATTTAAATATTTTATATGCATTCCAGCAGATATTGCAACGTCTGATACATCGAGGTGATAGTTTCCCCTGATTTTAATTTTAGGGTTGAAACAGGGACTACATATAGAGTACCTCGTGAACTGTAGAACCATATGACCAGATTCATGAGATTCATGAAACATCAACGGCTTGTATTTTTGATGGAGTAGATGATCACTTTAGTTTCGGGATCAGTTAAGTCAAAATAACAAATTCGTTTGATCTGAAACTTCGCACATCCTGATAAAAAATGCTACATAGACCACATTCTAGTATTGAATTGCCGGATGCGATTTTGCGCCGTACAAACATTTAACTTGTATTTCTATGGTACTCTTTCTTTGAGTCATAGCTCGGTTAATAAAATTTGCTAATTTTATTACATGTATTTTTATTTTATTTTTAGATGACATTAATGTGACATCCTCAACGACAGTCGTTTTTATAAAGAAGTAAGAAGGCTATTATTAAATAAATCGTCGTGACTATCTTTCTGTTTAACACACGAACTGTATTACTTTCACAAGTGTTTGTTTAATTTCTCTGCCGTTACATGAATATTTTTTTCATTTATTTAAAATAATAAGTCAATGGTCATTTTGAAGTTTAAAAACTACAACCCTTCGTTTTTTACGGCCTCTACTTTCTATTGTAAACTCTAAAAAATGCCAATTTAGGTACATTGTATCTATGTTCCGTTTTGTTTCAAATTGTGAAAAATTATTAATATCAGGCCAGGAAAAATTGTCCTAGAAATCTTTCTGATATGACATAAATATACCTTTGACAACTTAATAAATATGAACATTGACATTGATTACGACTTTAATAAATAAATAAAATACATGTACATTGTATACAAAATTCATTTTTAAAAGATTTTAAAAAATCTTATTTGAATGTCTCTATAGACGTTTTTAATGTGTATGATCAGCAGAAAAACAAATTCAAAACAAAAATAGCAAAAAACTTTTCTACACAACATCAGTAAAATATACCATCCAATAATTGATGTATGCAATATGTAAATAATAAATAGATAAATGCCAGTATTCGCTGCTAGAAAGTATCGTGTATTCGTCGATAGAGATTAATGTAGATTATTGAAATTAAAACTTATTCACTTTGTCACAGATACAGCACGTTTCGCGTGCATGTACAATTATGTAAATACAAATGGTTATCATATTAATAGTTTAGCAAATTAATTGTTTAAGAAATTATGCACAAACTCATGTAATGTTTCAACAATATGACAAGCTGATATGATTGTATAAATCATACTCGCGTCATGTCGTTTTTCTTTCAACTTCGCTTATGACGAGGTAATTATAAAACTTGCGAACATTTTGAATAATGTTTACAACAAGCTTGAAAATATAGCGATAAATATTTTAATAAAGATGTCACGGTTGTACGTATGTGTTGTGTTTTAACCGCGACCTGAATCTAAATTGTTTTACGATTCTAATAGACCTTTGCTAAATTGTTACAAACATGTTGTGCATGTATGCATTTCGCTTTATTTAATTGTTATCGGATTATTTAAACTAAAGAGTTTCAGACACTACATATTAAGATGTAAACGTGTGAAACTCACGTAATGATAATTCACATCTTTAAATAATAAGCGCATTATCAAGGCTTATATCATTTACGGCGAAGGAAATCTATACACAAATATAAGGGCGAAAACCAACTTACACATGTTGTGAATACCAAAAGTAATGTTTAATAATGATCATGTGTTTGTAGAAAGTTAAATTAAATGCAGTAATATTATATCTTTTAGTAATGACCAGCAAATATTTCTTTACCTTCAATATCACTGAAAGTTAGAGAAAAACAATGCCAGATATTTATTTTAATAAATAATTAAATAATTCTAATTTAAATACCTTTGCATACAACGTTTGTCAATAGATAGGTCCAAACGAAAGTTTTCGAAAAAAGGTATATCTTTTCTCGGAGGTACTTCTCCGCTGCCATATCAAGCAATTGTGGCGAGTAAGCACACATGGACTATATATATACGCAAACAACGGTCATGAGAATAAAGTCCCGTCAGATCCGACCGATTATCGATAATCTCAACTGGCACAGAAAACAGTTAAGATCTGGATCGGTTTATTTAACAATGGTTAATTTGAACAGAACATAATATATATTGTTTGACTATAAAAGCATAAAGCTGGTCGTCATTACGTATACATTATATATACGTATACAGTTTTATATGAACACTTGCATGCAACAAACGTCAAAATACGCGCTAGTGCAGATTTAATTGGGCAAATCAGATTAATTACGATAGAGATTTGACAGAAAGTAACAAATCCTGTGTATAATTATAAAATAAACTTCAAGTTAATGATGAAGAAAGTTAGTATGTTGTTTAGAAGGGAAAAATGATAAATTTATGGAAATATACATCAAATAAAATTCATGTTAATCATGGCTGAATGGAAAAATCGAAAATACATTAATTGAAAAGTCCCTAACTAAGCTAATCGAATATGTGTTTCCTATCGACAAAGCATCTTAATTGTATTCAGGTAAGTTAAATGAAGTTTATTTTCGGAACTAATTAAGCAATTCTATAAATTTAAACATCGAAGGCAACCAATATACATGTAATATCGTTTTACAGAAACACGTCTTGCGCAATGTTTTAAATTTAGAACATAATATACAGATGGAGTTGTATTCATCTTTTACGCCTGGTGTATGACATTTAGAACAAACTCTCATATTACGGTCGACGATCTTCAAGTTTGGAACTTTAGTAGGTGAACAGTTAATCTCAAAAACATTCTGTTATGAAAAATTAAGCCCCAACAGCAATGGCCAATGGTCAATTGCCATACCCGGGAAGACTCCCAAGTATGCACCGGTGTAACGTTTCAAGCTCCCCCCCCCCTTTTTTCAGTATACCCCCCGTAACTTAAAAATGATTTCAGATTACCCCCGGAAATTTTAAAACGTTTTTAAGTTACTGGGAGGGGTACAATTAAAAGGTTTTGAGATTACCCCCTCCATTTTCAAATGCCCCACCCGGTAATCTGAAAACGTTTTCAGGTTACCCGGGGGCGCTTTGAAAACGTTTTCGGATTACCCCGGAGTTGCTTTGAAAACGTTTTCAGGTTACCCCCGGGTAATAATATGAAAATTCATAATAAAAGCGAGCTTGCACACGAATAAGGAGACAACAATTTCAAACACATAAATGCATACATGTACTATAGTTATATGAGACTATACATGCGGTCCTAATGATGAAATCAAATGACGTCATATACTGACAAGTCCATTCCTCCATTATGGAATCCTATGAGCGTTATTGCGCAAATACCACTGCAATCTTGAATCATTTTGACAAAAAAAAGATAAAAACAATCATGTCTTGCATTTTTGTTTATTAATTGAATAAAGGCGCGTACTCTCCATGAGCCTAATAGGATTCCATAGCTTAATATAATTATTGCGTATATTCAGTTAAGAAATACAGGAACTATATGTCAATAAATCATGTTGACTGTGAATCATTTAGTATGACTTATAACCTGAAATATAAACTTTTTCGCCACGAAGAATCAACATAGGGAGGGGGGGGGCTTGAAAACGTTACACCGGCCTTCCGAAGATTGCTACATAGCTTCCTCACGTATAAATTTTTGCCCCTGACGGAATTTTCCGACATGTCATTGAGCAGGCTTCCCTATTCATATTCTTTTGTTTAAAACATGATAGCTGGTTGGCAATGTATTGGCATTCTTTATAATATATATTTAAATGCTTAAATGTATAATTATATATACAGTCAAATCTGTGAACAAAGTCAAAGGAACAAGGCTTGTGAAAGACAAAAAGTGGCCTTTATTAACAGGTGACCCTTATTCAGAGATGGCTGCTAATACAGGTTTTACTGTATATACAATATATAACAAATATAAAGCATGGTTGTGCAAAGATGACTTCCAGACACTTACAATGTATACAAATACATGTAGGTACATACAAATGTACTTCAATTTAGCCAATTGAAAGTTATGAGTCCAAAATTAAATGGATGAAAGTGTTCGTTACGAAAGTCGTTTATATAAATATGATTTATGGCGTACAGATCAGGTCGAGATTATTGAATTACAGGTAATTCCACTCTCAAACAAATCAAGAATGACCGACTAACGACCAGCATTAGACCTAGTATCCAGTCAACTGAATTATCGGATAATGTAGTGACGTACTTCTGCATAGTTTTCATGCATCAGAATTAAGTTTAAAATAGATTTCAACTTAGTCAACTGTCGGGGGATTATGCTGTACGTACGCTTGTGAATAATCCGGTCAAAGAGTTGAAAAAATCTGTACGTTAATTCTGTTAAAAGTTTTATTGGTTTAATTCTATGTCAGTCAAGTACTAATAGGTTTTTTTGCCATCCTACATTGCCATTGTACATAGGAAATATATTACAGAAAATGAGCATATAAAGTTACAGTGTTCAAACAAAAATAATTCATATTACTTAATATACAAATTGAAATTGTAAAATTATTAAAGGTAAATAATATCAGTAAAAAATTGAAACCATGTTACAAACGTTAAAATACAAGGGTAACACAAAAAGGAAGTAAATCCTTATTTCCATTGTGGTCCTTTATAAAATTAATGTAAATAACCAAGGAAACAACAACAAATTATATTAATATGAAAAAAAGAAAAGAAAATGTAATACTTTATCTAAGAGATAATTATTATCACAGAATAAAATTACTATCACAGGATTTACATCGTTATCTAGGAATTATTGATATCTAAAATGTTTATAATAACAACCTCAAACGCTAGCAAGCAGATAGGCTTTGACAGTGGTCTTAAACCGAGAGAGGCTCTTAACTTCTCTTATAAGCTGTGGCATTTCATTCCAGAGGGAGCAACCTTGATAAGCAATGATCGTTTACCAAAACCCGTAACCTTGGGTAGACATAATCTTCCAGTGTCTGTAAATGAATCACTGGACGTATCAACTGACACTCTGAACCTAGTGGAATAGTTATGAACTGAACTCAGTGGAATGAAATGCTCATTTATGTAACATGGTGCTCTACCACTGTAGATTTTGAACACACGGCACAACATGATTTAATCAACCCTTTTTGAGACAGGTAGCCAGTTCAGCTTGACAAAATGACTTTGATCAATATGAGCTCTTGCTTCTAGATCTAACACAAATCTGATCATTTTGTTTTGGGTGACCTGTAGCTTGTTCCTAAGCTTCTATACCAAACTGAACAACCATAGTCAAAATAACACTGAATAAGGGACATTGCTAGTAACCTTTTAGAATGTGGATTAAGGAACTTACTCTTCTTATACAAGGACTTCAACCTAGTATTACCTTTCTTGAGTCTGAGACTTTGGCTTGGAATCCTCGAGCTAGTGTGAAGCAAAAACTGGGTTAGCCTAAAGAGCATGTGGTTGTCGCGATTAATTACATTACAGGAAATAATGTACTCAGTAACTGGTTAAGGTTATATTTTCTCATTAGCTAGGTCAGGAAATCCTAAATTTGTGAAAATTACTGTAAAAAATGCTCATGTAAGCAAAAAAGACTAATAATTTTATTCTGATTAAATTATTAATAGTAATGAAATTAGAAATATTATAATCTACAGTCAGGTAGATGTTGCTCATAATGTCATATTTGTTTTTGTTTAACATACAAGCACACTAGTACCTCGTTCCATCTATATATTCTTATCTTACGTAAGATTCTTTCTTACGAAGACACTTACGACAAAAGTTACGAGATTCTTAAACCGTTTTATCAATTGTTCTTATCCAAATGTGTAAAGACCACGATACAGTCTACACGGGTAAAGTGTATTCACCGGCCCCAGCTACGTAATGTAAATAAGAAAAATACAATTGATTTTATACATATATTATATAGAGAGTTTTATTTTATTTCTCAACCAAGTTTTGTAAAGTATATACCAAGGTAAAGGTGAAGCTCTCATCTTCCAGAAAATGTAAACTATTTGATATACTAGTCTTACCTGAAAATACATTTTAAACAATGCGAACATTGGCTCATGATATATGTGTTTTGAGCATAGGCACTCGATTCCGTGATTTTTATACGTTTATAGACATTATTTTCAATTTAACACCACACCAAACAACGCAAATCTGTCGAAAGAAAAATCTTCAATTTTTTCCCTTAATGAGTGTATAAAAAACACCAAGGTAATGCACTCGCCATTTTTTCGATTGACGGAAGTGACAAAGTAAGCGTGGGTCCCGGCTTTCCTTCTAAAAGCTGTCAAAACGTTTAAAGTTGGGGCACACTACAACGAAAGCAAGGTTCCCGAAAAGCACGTGCAGATTAGAAGGAAAGCCGGGACACATGCTTATTTTCGTCACTTCCGTCAATCGAAAAAATGGCGAGTGCATTACCTTGGTGTATTTTATACTGTTAGAATATATATATAGTTGTTTGGTAATATGTACTTATACTGTGCGAATGTGCGTAAGCGGGTTTGCGGGTGTGAATAGTACCATGAATCTTGTTGTTCTAGTTTCTTTGTATATGCATGTCACTCTTCAGAAAATAGAGGAATAAAAGTTATATATTTCATAATTCATTTTAAAACAAATTTTGAAAAAAATGTTAGAGTTGTTGCCATTGTTGAAAAATATAAAAATAATTTTTTTTAGATATTGCATATTGACCTATATTTAACTTTATCAAATTATCATATTTTTACCATGAGTTTTTTGTCTTTTATCTTTGAAAAAAAGGTTTACTTCCCTAGACTTCAATGCAAATTTAAAGGGAAAATAACTCAGAGGAATGTCGTTGTTTTCTAAAATCTCTTGGTGAATCATTTTCTATTATAGACACCTATAAAAATCATAAACATCTACAAAATCGGTCAGCCCTATTTAGGAATAATAATTTTGTGACTTAGGATCCTATTGTCTTAAAGTATTGTATGAAGTCATTTGTTTAATCAATTGTTAATATTTGATAGATCTGTATTGATATTTTTAATTGTACTTTTAGGTCAATACGACTAGTATATGAATTTAAGTCATTTTCGTGTGGCCTCATTTATTCGGGTCAAAAATTAATTATGGCGTTGTTAGACTTCTTTGGAACGGATCGGGTTAGGAGCCATGGTCTCATTTTGTGGAAAATGTGCATGTATACCTGAAATTGCTGCAAATTTTGTTTATAAGAATTTGCCGGTATTGTTTTATAATTTTGCGTTTTGTGAAGGCGCGCTGTGCATTCACCGGAACGTTCATATAGTATAAATATATATATCACTTGAACGGGGTCGAATTCTGTGACAATTTTTCATCTAAAATAATTCTAGGTTAAATTGTTGTGTTTTGTATAAAATTTAATACAATTTTACCATCAGAGTTCCGTTACTACTGCCCGCGATTCTTACCTAATTTTAAGATTAATTTTGTTTAAAAGACATACTGATAAAATATGGTAATGTCACAGAATATGGTTGGTGCCGTTTTGTGTTAATTCCAGGCACTGGAGGCATTATATAGAAGCAAATCTTTTATGTCAGAATTCCGATTTTAATTTTGTGGAATAACTAATGCCTGTTCATTACTCGCAAAACCGTAAATGTGCTTGATCATGCTACGTTTTACACCAAGAAATTAAAGCGTAAACTTTTTACAACATTAATTCTTTACAACAACAACAAGAAATTGAAATGAAAAATGTTGTCTTTTAGTTATCAGCTCGTGTCGTATTTACCCGGTACTACTGCCCAGTGTTTAGAGCACCAAATCCTCCACATATGTGCAATAAACCTCAGAAAATAGAAATGCGATGTATCTTGCGATAATAGTGTACCTAAAACAGCGATGGTACTATAGCGAGTGCTGTCATTTGCTACGGTTGTAAAATACGTAAGATATGTTGATGGTACATTTTGAAATCATTTTTATAGATAACATTTAGCCAGTGGATTTAGCCATGTGTTCGTCACGCACGCATTTAATGTACTCTTTGATCGCAGTTTTTGTTCTTCTCAATGGCGGTCAAATGTATTATCTATATATATATATATGTATCGTAAATCTAAAATGGTATGTATTACGTGCCAAAGAAATTATTATACATTTCCTATCTACATCTCCAAAAGTTATTGGGTCGTTAGGACGGCTGATTTTTTTTCACATATACATGTATTGTTTTAGTTCGGAGATGTACATATTTGTACATTTGAAATTAAAAATATCCACAAGAAAAAAAGACAGACACCGAAAAAATCCAGGGACCGCATAAATTTGAACGATCTGGTTCGCAAGCTTATGCTCGGCAAAATCGAAAACCGTTTTTGAAAAGCTAAAAAAAAATCTCATGTCTGGTCTCCTTGAATTACAAAAAAAAAATGTATGTTCATTCATTCTGTTAGGGCCTTTTCTCGGAATATTATAAACTCATTAGGAGAACATTAATACTTTTCAAGTTACTTAAATTCGATCAGCACATTAATACGTGTTTTGAAAAAGTAGTTGAACCAGTTTTTATCAATCATATCTTATTACAGATTTTCAGTCTCAAAAGTTGACAATGATACACCGAATTACCTTAGTGTCCGATATCTTGGACAATGCTTACCTTAATACCATTACAAAAGTACAGAGTACAGAACCAAACTTAATATAAACAGTACACGTACAATCAACATTTATTGCAACCCATTTAATTACAGCTAAAAAATATGCAATAGTTTAATTCAACATAATTTACCGAATGGTACTCAATGATTGTTCTATATTGTATTTCATTAAACAAATGTTATCTGAACGGATCTTAAACTAATGCCAATTTCTGATTAGTTTGTGTTTAATCCCCAAATCATCTGTTAGCAATTGCTAAAATATTATTACATAGATTTCACGCACAGACGATAAAATAAGTGTGTGTATATTTTCATTGGCACACATTCTGTACGAACTCAACTAATATTTGCAGTCACTTGGTAAATGGATATGTAAAATAACAACGCCATTGTATTATATACAATGTATACTTATCAAATATATTTTAATTGTCCTTATTCGGTTCGGCACAGTTCACGCGGTATTCCTTATGGATTATATAATTAAAGTTTATTTAAACATGAAAAGTACAATTTAGGTTATTAAAGCCAAAGGTTATTCGGTGCTTTTAGATGGAATACGTCTCAGACTGAAACAAGAAATTATTAAAAAGTTTGTCTATTGCCTTTCATAAATGCGCTGCTCAACTTTTATGATCGGTAACCTAGTTTTTTCAATATTTTTTAAATATATTACAATATTTTACGTTAGGAAATTGACAGTATTACGCTTCATCTTTAAATTATCATAACTTTTAAGTGATTGTGAAAAAAAATCAGAATAGGCAAATTTGACCGATGTTGAACTGTGTAATTTCTTAATTGGTAAGGGAAGTAACCAAAATTATACTTTATTTTCGCGTTTCATCGGTTCTCTCCCTTATCTTATTAAATCGAAAGTGTTTTGTTTGTTGAAAATTCAAGCCATAAATTTGCTAAAATGAACTTTATCTTCACAATATATTAAGTGATTTATTTACAATCTTATATAGTTTTCCATACATGAACATAATGCAAAGTAAATAACGAAAAACATAAAATTTATATACGAGTACGAAAAGTCTTAGTGCGATGAATTAGTAAATACTTAAATTGGCAACTTAAGTAAGTGGTCCAATGAAGTGTTCCTGTCTGCTTTTTTTGACAGTCATATCAATATAACAAGTTTAAGATATTTATTTTTGAGTATTTTTTTACCTTTCCTTCCAATAATTTCCCAATAATTATTCGCTGCGAAGCACAAACGCGGACCAAGATGGCCGTCCAGAAGAAAAAAGACGGAATCCCGAATTCCAAATTTTTCGAATCTGTGGAGACAATTGCTCAGTTTGATTCAGTGAGGACATGGCTACACAAAAATTGTAAAAAGGTACAGATTCAAGTAAAATTGACCTCTTGTTTTTGGTTACATTTACTATGTGAACTGATTGTTTTAACGGATACACTAGCCGGTGTCTTTGTTTGAATTTTAAACAAGATGCTTGTCATCCCCATCCATGATCCTTCGCCAATTTAATGACGCGCTATTTGCATTGAATTGAAATGGCAGAATGCATCTACAGTGCATGATCTTTTCTCAACGCTTTTCTGTTTGTAGTCGCCAGTGACAATTCAATGTTTATGAATTGTGTTACAAGTAACTCCTTACAAATATAAGGCTAATATTGCTTCCAACTGCAGTGTAAGATTTGTTCATGTAATTACATAAGCATGTGCCTTTCTCCCCTTACCAATAGCTTTGATTTTAAAATCTTAGCCAACTGCATAAGGAGACATCATTATGATAGAGGAAAATAATGTACCCGATGCGGGGCTGGAACCCATGACCTCCTGCACGCAAGTCAGATACATGCTCTACCAACTGAGCTTGTCAGAGTCAGACTGGTGAATATCCAGCCAAATTATAGATACAGTATACCACACCACTGCATATGCAGTGCATACATTATAATAAATACTGCTAAAATGTTGTATAGTATACTATTGATATTTTTCATTGACCCCATCCCAAGTTCCTGTCAAGATGCTATTTATTATTATATAATAAAAAAAATACCCAGAAGACCAGTAGAAGTTCGGTAGCGCTGTTTTTTGTGAGTAGGTAGCATAATGCCAAACAAAAATATTGTTAAAGATGGCCCTTTATTGGCTTTAAATTATGATGCTCTGCACAGACTGGTAAATCGAAACTCAACCGACTCTTAATACTTAGACAAAGCAGAGACGTATAATACAAGACAAAGTTAGAGTGACTAAAAGTTTTCGTACATGTATGTGAGTGCAGATCTTAAATAATGTTGTTTGAATATCATAAATTTAAAATTATGCTGAATACATTGTTGATGAAATTCGCTTATATCTACATTTCAGTACACTCAAGCAGATCCACCAACAAACAAAAGTTTGTCTAGTTTAGTATTACAGCTTCTGCAGTTTCAGGAAGATGCATTTGGGAAATCAGTCAACAACTCACCTCTTACAAAATTGCCTGTAAGTTTATCTCATAACTTGTATTAAGCAATACTTATTACTACCTATTTTGGGGAATGTGAAATTCCTGGTTAAATCCTAGATCTGAGTAGGGGTTTCTTCAAATCTGAAGTTTTAAATTCAAATTCTGTTGGGACTGATGACTTTGTTTGCTTTATCAAATTTAATAGCATCTTACAGATATTTATGAACTTTCTTGTACTTCATTGATTTTCAGATGAAATGCTTCCTTGATTTCAAACCGGGTGGAGCATTGTGTCATATTCTCTCTGCTGTATTCAAATTTAAAACAGACCAAGGATGGTAAGGTTTTAATCCTACCTATATTTTTTTCTGTGGAAAGAATTTTTAAAAAATGTGCATTGTACTCACCTCTGTATACTTTTTCTAAGATTACTGTAGAATTGCTGCTGATGTTTAAAGCTTTGAATGATACTAGGATAATTTTTTCTCAAAGCTGCTTTATTACACTTAATGTAACATGTTCTAAAACTGATTCTTTGTTTCTATGACCACTGTTGGATGCATGCCCATACGATTGCTACCTTAGGTGGTATTTCCATTGTTTAGGAACAAAAAATGACCACCTAGGTAACTAAAGATCGTTATGGATTGAATTTAATAGATTTCTTTTGTGTTAGGCCACACCTCCAACCACTTAAGGTACCTTTCCTGTGTGCAGATTGTCCGACATTTGGTCTGAAAATCTTGAAATTACTATCTTGATGTGGGAATTGTGTCTATTAGTTATTCAAAGTAATAAAACCTGCCTGAGACTTGTTTAAAATGTTGAATGGTTAATCAGCCCTTACAAAACTTCAATTTTTTATGCTTGATAATTTATATTATTATTGTACTTTGTAGGAGACGGTTCGATTTTCAATCACCTTCAAGGATGGATCGAAATGTAGAAATGTTTATGCAAATTATGAAATCTCTCCTTGCAAACAAGTGTCACATACAACCTAATGTATGCATAAAGCCTAATCTAGACAAACCACTGATTTCAAGACTGAAAGAGATTGTAAAGAAACATCAAGGTCTAATATCAGACAATGAAGATGATGCTACACATGTTATCCATGGGATGCCTGCCAATGCTGGCCAGGAAGGTAAAATCCAGATTTTCCCATTGAAATATTACCAATATTTTGTCATTTATTGAATTAATATGTACTGTTTCTTTAGCAGCTGTGTGTTTAAAATAAATTGGTTGTTGATTAATCTTCACAGAAATCTAACAAATGGACAATTTAACACAGAAAAAATGAGTATGTGCCAGGATGTACTAAGCCTTTTCCTATTTAAAGCTATGATTTTTGTGCATTTAAATGGATGCTAAAATGACAATGCCTGATTAAAATTCTTTTAAGATTTATCTAGATTTATCTGTATATTCACAGAAGAATGGTGTAGACCTGTAATGAAGAGGGATAAGCATGCATTAGTACATTGGTGGTATACTCCAGACAGGTAACAATGCTCATAATAAAAATATGTTCAATTATAGTCATAATAGTGATCAATTTTACACAGTATTAGCTCTTAGTGAATGTTGTAGGTGTTACACAATGCAATTTATTCTGTTTTAGAGAAATTTTAAAATGTTTGCAAAAGGAAAAGGTCAGGATTTTTTATTAAAAGGTCAAATTTTATGCAATTATGTTCATTCTTTTGAGATAATTTTATTGTAACAGTTACATGTAGTAAAACAACATGGTAGGTGTAATGTGGAATTAAATTGATCATAATAAATCATTGCTTGTTATTTATTCATTTTACAGTTATGACAACTGGATCCCAGATCTTGGTTGTGAACAAGAACCAGAGCCATCTTGGTCTCCACCTGGACCCTGGGAGGTAACAGAACTCAAAATATTAATGTATAAAAGTTTTTTAAACTGTTGATAAATATTTAGCCATTATGCATAAAAATCTCTAACTTTTATCATTTGAGAATAAAGATGCGTAAATCATAGAGGAGACTTGTGTTTACCATTATAATGAATTAAAATGAAACTTTCAAGTTTTTCAAAACTTAGCTGTTAGTTATAAAATTACGGAGGGCCTCTTTGATCCGGTTGTTATGATCTCAGACTTGTAATCACTAGTCCCACATTGCTGTGAGTTTAAAAGGACCAATTTTAACAGGTGTAACTTTCCACTTAGCTTATGTGAGTAGTTCCAGCTAGGTGTACACCTAGGGTCTTCCTCCACCTAAAATGCTGGAGATGTTGCCACATTGGCCTGATTGTTGATGTGATATTAAGGCCCAGAGAAACAAATAAAGAATTAAGGTATTCGGATCCCAACTCACAAAATTATAATCTCAAAATGGAGCAGACAGATTTTGGAAATGTTTATAATTTCTATAGGTTTTCAAGATTGAAAATGGTTTATCATGAGATTTTCAAAAACAATGACAATTCTTTTGAGTTATTGTCCATTAAAGTCAATGGGAGTACTTAGCCAATTTTTCAAAGATTGAAGAAATAGGAAGATCCATTTCAATGAAAATTTAAATGGTAAAAAATGCAAAAACACCGTATCAATAAAATAAAATTTTAAGAAAATATAGGTCACTGTACAATATCTTTTTATTTTTCAACAAGGCAACAACTCTTACAATAGTTCAAAAGTGTGTCGAAATTTTTTTAGACTGTAGTGTCTGAGATAAATATCAAAGAAATAATGAGTGTTTGGCAGTACTGTTATTTGTGGTATTATTGTTTGTGTATAGAATTGAGCAGAATGTCAGAAAAGTACAGTAATATAATTATGATTTGAATACACTAAGGCGCATGTTTTAAAAAAGACTTTCTGTTTTATGTAGGTTACTGCACGGTGGTTACTGGATCTAGAAGAATATAATGAGTGGATGAATGAGGAGGATTATCTTGTTGAAGAGGAGGTTAGTGTTCCTGTAGAGAAAAGTCGTGTTCGCGTGAGTACCACATGGTTGAAAGCACTTGTAAACTAAATCATAACCACACAGTTCATGTTCATTGTTAAAATCACTAATTAATTTTCATTTTGAAAACAAAATCTATTTTCAGTTGTACAAGGTTATACAATTTTCAAACTAACAAATAACAAGGTGTCCCTTTTTTGAGCACAGAACTTTTCTTAGATTTATACAATCATTGTGTTCAGTTCAGTGTAAAAAAGTATTATTTTGTACTGTTTGTTCTAAATAAAGCTGGCCTGCCTCTGTGGTCAAGTGGTTAAGGTAGCTGACTTCAAATGACATTGTAACCTCTCACTGATAGAGGGTCGTGGGTTCTAGCCCAGCTACCAACCATGTCTCTATGTGAAAAAGTAGGCAGTTCTGAGTTGCTTATGGAGGATGGGAATCTAGTACTGGTTATTCACAGGAACAATGGGTAGGTGAACTGTCTGCCTCATATAACTCAGACTGATGAAAAGGGCGCAAAACTCAAACAAACAAATTAAAATGAAGCTGACAACTACATTATATGATTATAAGTTAATTACAATTGAAATAAACAATTATGGATAGATACATAGATACATTTAAAAAATATTCAATCTGTTTGATGTAAAGAAAAAGTTTAATACTGAACACATTGCTTACTTTCAAATTGTTTGAGTTTATAGACTCGAATCTATGTTCTAGCTAAAATCTTTCTCAAAATGGTCTTATTAATCATAATAATAGTATGACATTAGTCCCTGATATGCAACCTCCAATTTTACTTATGGATTGGTATTCTTAACATATCTTATGGGGTTGTTTTAAAAAAAGAAATGTTATATACCACCATGAATACATGAGTATTACACATGAATTGTTAAATAATAGTTGAACATTTAATTCTGTGTGGTTTTGTTGAAATACAGGTGCAACATGTGGTACTCATTGCAGTAAATTTTAATCCCTGTGATGATAGTAATTATCTATAATGTTTTGATTGTGGTTGAAGAATTTTGAAATTCTTCTAGTTGCAGTACTTCAATAATTTTAGCTGAAATATATTTTTAAATCATCAATATCTGTTAAATAGGCCAAAAGTCTGGTTTTCTGATAATTCCGGTTTTCAGAGGTTTTGCTGTTTTAAAATAAATGTAAGTATGTTTGGATTAATGGAATTGAAATATGCATTCACCATTTGTGTATTCACATTATATATAGTGACATATCATATAATTATGATGTAGATACACAATTTGCTATTTTTCAGTATGAAGGTAAAAAAGTGAAGAAGAAGTTGCCAACTAAATATTCCCCTGATGAGGTATGCTCATTAATTCACTGATCAATTTGAATGGATGATTCATTATTACAAGTACTCAAATTTGATGAGGCTTCAAAAAATATTCTAAAAGCTAATTTAAAATATAATATGTTCATCTGTTGTTTAACAGTCAAACAGTTGACAGCTATGGTCATATCAGGGTGACCTCAGGAGTAAGGATGGAGGTAATACAGCAGAACCAGACATTTGTATCCCTACTCTTATTTCAAATAGTTTTTTCTGGTTCTTTATCATGTCAGGTGTAAAGCACCGATACATGACTCTCCCATTTCCTGTGATATACTTAACAAAATACTTGGCTCGGTAGTTGGAATGGGGGCACTGAAAAAAGCGAGTGACCAGACCACCAATCATCTATTATTTGATGTAATTCATTTAGAGTGGCACATGTTTTTAGCTCACCTGATTCATCAGGTGAGCTTTTAGGATCGGTGAATGTCCGTCGTCCGTCCACAATTAGTTTGTTTACACTCTAGCAACCGCAACTCTTTACGAATCTTGATTAAACTTGCTCACAATGTATATGGCCACAATGTCTCGGCTAAGTTCGATTATGCGCAAAATCTGATAATAATTTCTAGAGTTATGGGCCCTTGAATTACAAAATTTGCTATATATTTAGCTTGTTTACACTCTAGCGCCTTCATTTATTCACCAATCCTGATCATATTTGCAGTAAATGAGTATAACCAAAAGATCTCGAACAAGTTCGATTATGGGCAATATCGGACCAGAACTTCAAGAGTTATGGGCCCTTGACTTTGAAAATTTGCTATATTTTAGCTTGTTTACACTCTAGCACCTACATTTATTCACCGATCCTAATAATATTTTCAGTAAATGTGTATAACCAAAAGATCTTGGACAAGTTCGATTATGGACAGAATCGGACCCAAACTTCAAGAGTTATGGGCCCTTGATTTTGAAAATTTGCTATATTTTAGCTCGTTTACACACTAGCGCCTTCATTTATACACCGATCCTAATCATATTTACAATGAATGTGTATGACCTTATGGTTTTGGACATGTTAAGTTATGGGTGGAATTGGACCACAACTTCAAGAGTTATGCACCCTTGGATTAGAAAATTTGCTACGTTTAAGCTTGTTTAACAGTATTATACCTTCATTGTTGGTTTTGATCTCAAAATCTACGTAAAAATGAGTTTTACGAGATGGAAACTGTATTACCTGGTCATTGATTATTGGCCTTGGTTCTCAGGTGAGAGATAAAGGACCAATGTGGCCCTCTTGTTTGTAATTAGAATAGGAGCATGTGTGTCCACTCAAGCATGAAGTGGTCATTAGCATGCATTGTGATTTCCAACATTTCTTGACAGATCTTCATGAAACTTGGTGATGATTTTTTTGTCGAGCCCGCCTGCGGTGAGCTTGACTTAGTCGCCACAATGGCGGTTGCGTGTCTGTACGTTAGTTAGTGAGTGAGTGAGTGAGTTAGTTAGTGTGTCCGTCCGGATCCTTGTCCGGGCTGTATCTCCCTTATGCATTGACACTTTTTAGAATAACTTGGCATAATTGTTAAACACCATGAGACGGTGTGCAGTGCGCAAAATCCAGGTCTCTAGCTCAAAGGTCAAGGTCACACATAGAGGTCAAATGTCAAAAATGAGCATTATAGACCTTGTCCGGGCTGTATCTCCCTTATTCATAGAAACTTTTTAAGATAACTTGGCATTATTGTTAAACACCATGAGACGGTGTGCAGTGCGCAAAATCCAGTTCTCTAGCTCAAGGGTCAAGGTCACACTTAGAGGTCAAACATCAAAAATGAGCATTATAGACCTTGTCCGGGCTGTATCTCCCTTATGCATAGAAACTTTTTAAGATAACTTGGCATAATTGTTAAACACCATGGGGCGGTGTGCAGTGCGCAAGATCCAGGTCTCTAGCTCAAAGGTCAAGGTCACACTTAGAGGTCAAACGTCAAAAATGAGCATTATACACCTTGTCAGGGCTGTGTCTCCCTTATGCATTGAATTATTTAAAAATGACTTGCCATAATACAATGCGACCATGTGCCTCGGGCAACACCCAGATTTTTATAGGTCAAAGGTCAAGATTACACATTCGGTCAAATATATTTTCCTTGTCTGGGCTGTAACTTCTGTTTGCATTCAAGGATTTTTAAATAAATTGGTATAAAAGTTTACTTCAATGAAATGATGTGTCATGAATATCACCCATACTTGTAGTTCAAAGGTCAAGATCACAAGCTGGCTAAACAGGGGCTCGACATGTTGCCCTTGGGCTTCTAGTTAACCACAAATTCTTTCTTTAATTCATAGTTTCATTTGCATTCATTTAAAAAAAAATTCTTTATAGTTAATTGGTGATGACAAAAAGGACAAGAAAAAGAGCAAAAGAAAAAGGTCACCATCTCCTCCTCCAAAAGGAAAGAGAAAGAGGTATTTATACTGAAATACATAAAGAAATTAAAATAATTGAAGGTTCATGTTTGTGCTTATCTTCATTCTTGAAACATGTCCGCTAGCCAGTCATGTTGCCTTAAAGCTTGAAATACTTGTGTTAGTGTAAAAACTACACATGTGTGTGACCTCCTGACATATCTGACAAAGACTAGATTTAAATTCAATTGTCAACTTCAATGATGCATTAACATTACTTACAATACTTGTAGGCTTTTGCTGCTGTGAATTTCTGTTTTCACATAGTGTTGTTGACTCAAAACACAGATTTTAAGTATTTTACAGATAAAGTACTATTAAATGTCCTAAACCCATCGTGCAGTTAATAGCTACTTGAAAAATACATGTATTTTGTATTGCTTACATAACTTATCCTTCATAAATATTTTTCAGTGGCCGAACCTCTGTTGCTGGATCAGCTATTAAGAAGAGTCGGCGAGATGAAGAGGAGGAAGATTTGACACAAGATATGGAGGATCCAACACCTGAACCTAACATACAGGAGGTCCAACTATCCAAAACAGGTAACTCATTATATATTAAACATCAGAAACTGTTGCTTCCTTTCTGTTCATATAATTGTCATGGGTCAAATAAACAGTAAACACCAGAAATGACAAACAAATAGAATAGTTTGATTTTTTTGCTGCTAATAGTAAATTTTATATGATTTTTTTGCTGCTAATAGTAAATTTTATATGATTTTTTTGCTGCTAATAGTAAATTTTATATCAATTGATTGTTTCGTCACTCATTTTATGGGATTGAAGTATGTGGATAAGCTAAAAGATTAAACTATGTCTTTCTTTGAAATTTTTGTAACTGGTCATAATTTGTTGAATTACTGACATATTTCCCTATTACACAGTAATTATTATTATTAAAGTAGATTTATTGTTTTACATGTTAATTTTATTTGTTTGTTTACAGTGTCTCGAAGTAATAAAGATAATGAACTTCAGCCTATTAAAGGTGGTACAGTTGTTGATATGGAAGAAGAACAATCTCAACAAGTAAGTGCTAGATCAGAAATTATAAAACTTGAGTACAATCTCTTTGTCAAAATGTCAGCTGAGATTCTATCCTAAAAATAGTAGGTATTCAGGTATAGTCTGAAATTCAGGGTTTTTAAAAGTCCAAAAGTCATTTTTTCCAATTCATGTAATTCCAGTTAGAAGTTTTTTAGTGGGAGTACCCCTTATCTGATAAGATTGATGGATGCTAACAATGTTGGTAATTTGATTTTTGTTATTGCGATTTTCATGCCAAATTTTCAGGGTTTTTAAAACCTCCAACTTTTATCCCTGATTATATATGAACTGTATTGTCTTGTAGGCTGGTGAGGAACACATGGAGGAAGATGGTGAACAAGCAGAGAAGAAGGAGAAAGATGAAACTGAGGATAGTGTAACTGAACAGACGCATCATATAATAATACCTAGTTATGCTTCCTGGTTTGATTATAATGGTATCAATGCCATTGAGAGAAGAGCATTACCAGAGTTTTTCAATGGAAAGAATCGATCCAAATCCCCTGAAGTGTAAGTATAACCAAAGATACAAGTTTTATAGATTTTTCACATGATTTTCAAATAAAGTTTTAAGCTTTTAACATTACTAATAATATTCATTTACATGTTAGTTCAGTTTTAGGCCCAGCTAACCTTAAAATATATATAATGGGAGTGTCTTCTAATAATCTTGATTGGACTAGATTATTTATAGAATATCTGGTTTTTCTTTATATGGAAAGATCTTTACTGTTTCCATGTCTTGTTGGTTGATAATTTATTTTTAACACATGAGTTTTATTAATTTTTTATCATTATTTTTCTTTATAGGTACATGGCTTACAGAAACTTCATGTTAGATACTTACAGGCTAAATCCTATGGAGTATTTGACTAGCACAGCATGTCGTAGAAATCTAGCTGGTGATGTTTGCGCAATAATCAGGTTTGAATTTATTTGTAATTTGAAGCTATTTGGTTAAGCTGAAGTTGGGATAGTACAAATTCACCTCTGTAGAGGTTATTGGTGCTCTGTTTTTTCATGACTATTTGACTGAAGATTTTAAAATTTGCTCTCAATTTTGCTTGTTACTCAGAGGGTTACTTTATGTTAGCCTACCCAAGGTACGGGTGATAAGTATTTTAAAAAACAGCGCTGTCAGATGGATTGACTAAATATGATGTGCATTTTATTACTGATATTTTTTCTGCATTTGACCACACTTTTGACCACATGATTGTTTATTTTTTTATGAAAAAAAGATTGCCTGGATTGATGCTAGTTTACTATAAAATGTGTGACTTGTGTATTGCCCTATGTGTTACAGTACTAATTTGGATTCTTCTTATTTTAAAATCATATTTTAGTCATTAAATTACACAGCAACGTTCAAATCTAAGTCTAGCTTGATATTCCGTCTTCATGTACTCCTTTGTTGCATCTGTAAATATGTTTTGTATATGACTACATGATACATTGATATGTTTCCAGAGTACATGCTTTCTTAGAACAATGGGGCTTAGTTAACTATCAGGTAGATGCAGAAAGTCGACCAACAGCAATGGGCCCTCCTCCCACCTCTCATTTCCATATCCTCGCAGATACACCATCTGGTCTACAACCTGCCAATCCCCCGAGATTAAATCAGGTAAGAAAACCTTCTTACTTGTTAGTTTTCATAAAAATTATCCCTTTAGTAAATACTTAACTATTTTTGTGATAGTTTAAGATAACTGTGATTGTGAGTATGTTGGATGGTTTTAGAATGGAAAATTTTCAATTATAATGATAAGCTACACAATTGCTTCAAGCACAGTTCTGATATTATTAATCCTTCCTTTGAGATAAATTATGGTTACTTTAATAGTCTTCATCCTAGTCATTCTATACAAATATTAACAGCCTAATGCATTGTTTATGTATTTCTAAAAACACCTAAGATTGAATTAATAGATATGTTTGAAATAATCTTTTCAGCCATCAGCTGCAAAACAGATTGTAAGCTTTGAGGAACCAAAGGATGGAGAAGATAAAAAAGATATGACTAACTTTGGTCTAAGGACAGATATATATGGCAAGAAATCTCTGAAGGTACTCAGTCTTGCAATGAATATTGTTTGTTTATTGTACATTCCCATCTGACTTGCCTGGTAAATTTTCTGAGCAGGTGGGGTGAGTTTGTTGGGTATTTGTCCGAACAGAAAAACTTATATTTAGCGAAGTTTTTATACCCCTGCAAACGAAGATTGAGAGGGGGTATATTGGAGCCACTTTGCCGGTCGTTGGTCGGTCCGTCCGCTTAAGTTTGTGGAGCGAACTACTTCCATATTTTTTAAGCGATTGCAATGAAACTTGAAATATGACATCACCATTAAGTGTAGTTTTTCATGCCCAGCGATTCACTCATTGCAGAGTTATGTCCCCATGAACTTAGTCATATAGTGTACTATTGCATTATTAGTGTCAAAGCAGCAGCAGGAGTATTAGTCACCTCTGTTACAGCTCTAGTTTTAACTGCTCCACTTTTGACCTTGTTCAGTTTCGAATTGAAAACACCAGTTGCCAAATATAGCCTTGTCATTGATTTCTAAAGGTTTGTATAACCAAGTTTTGAAATTGCAACATATTGAGTTGTGGTTACATGTATAACCAATAGAACAATATCATTGTACTAACTAGCCAAAAAATGTGGTATTGAGTTAATATTGTTTGATATAGGGAAAACACATGTACAATAATTTTAAAGGGACAAGATTCAAAAGTTAAAGAGAAAATGTATTAACACCAAAGCATAGATATTGTGTATTGTAATAAAATCAGTATATGTAAGAATGAAAATTTAAGTTCTTTTTTTACAGGACAAAGGTGCAGCTACACGAACACGAGACTGGACTGACCAGGAGACATTACTGTTGCTTGAAGCTCTTGAATTGTATAAAGATGACTGGAACAAAGTCAGTGAACATGTTGGTAGTCGAACTCAGGATGAATGTATACTCCAATTTTTGAGACTTCCTATTGAAGATCCATATTTGGACGAAGATTATGGTCATTTAGGTATGTAGCATTTTGTACTTGTATCCGTTTTAATCATATTTGTTAGAACTCAATTTTGCCATGTACAAATTCATAAAGCTAGAACATTTAATGTCTTCAGTAGGTTTACAGTGTCAGGTTTTTATCATTCTGTATTTGGAATATTTACCGACCCGCCTCAGTGGTCGAGTGGTTAAGGTCACTGACTTCAAATCACTGTAACCTCTCACTGATAGAGGGTCATGAGTACAAGCTCAGCTGCTAACCATGTCTCTTTGTGTGAGAATGTAGGCAGTTTCCAGAACGATGATAAGTTGAACTGTCTGCCTCACATAACTCTTGACTGTTGAAATGGGGAGTAAAAACCCTATGAAACAGTGGAATACTTACCTGACTTGATCCAGATTCATCACTAGCATGGAATGAACTGAATGGATCTATATATATACTCACTCTAGATCATTTATGGTCCTTCTAAATGATGTTGTGTAATCAATGATGTAGTGATATCACATTTAGACTTATGTCATCTCATACATTTCAGGTCCATTAGCTTATCAACCATTACCATTCTCCCAAGCTGGTAATCCAGTTATGTCAACTGTTGCTTTCTTGGCCTCTACAGTAGATCCCAGAGTTGCTAGTGCTGCTGCTAAAGCTGCTTTAGGTAAGCATAAATTAGTAAGATGTACAATGTCGTCAAACTCTTCTTATGAAGTTTGTATTAAGTTTGTATCCATTCTATTTTGAAGAGATATACTGATTGTGCTAATTTTTTAAACTTTCTTTGAGGCAAATTCTACTTACTGGTAGTTGAAAATAAATTATGATATATTAAGCAAGTCTGTCCACCAAAATATTCAGTTTCTTCTAGATAATGACCTATATTTTAATCTGATTTTACTGAAATAGAATCATTTGCCTTGGGTAAAAAGTAAAAAAGTTTAAATTTGAACTTAAAGGGAAATATTTTCCAGTTTGGTAAATTTGGCTCTACATTGCAGACAGTAAATCAAATTGTGATTTATATGTTTTAGTTGTTCAAATTAGAATTATTTGAAGCGCTAGTCTTTGATTAATTTCGTTTATTCATCATCTGTAATATAATTCTTGATTCTATGTATTAGTATGGAAACAACCACTTTATCATTTTAATGTCTATTACAGATGAATTTTCCAAGATGAAGGATGAAGTTCCTCCAGCATTGATTGATGCTCATGTAAAGATGGTTGAGAAAGCCGCTACTGATGGTAAATCTGTGGATGATGAATTTGGTTTAGATCAGTCTGGTATTGCTGGTACAGTACCAGAAAAAGAAGATGGTATGTATACTAAAACCACTCATACCCATTCCCCCAAATTCTGCCCCATAGGATATGTGTTAATCAGGTCTGTTTGATATTAATTGGTTGACTTGACTAGTACCTTACTTGTGACTTGTTATTATTAGCTTCAGAGCAGTTATCATGTTCTGTTGGTGTTTCAGTTATGACTCATGTTGGAGTACTATTTTATCTCACTATGCATTCTTTAGTCTTAAGGCCTGTCTTTATTTAGCTTGTTTAGTTATAAGTTTGAAGTTATTCATTTTACAATGATTGTAGAGCAAGTTCTTACATCTTACATTAAATACTCTCAATGACTGCTTCCTGAATCCCATCCAGTACTCACGCCGAAAATAGGGGTTGTGAAGGTTACGGTCAAATTCTGTCACTCATGGGATTTGAACCCTCAATCGCGGGTTAGGAGTCTAACGCTCTACACCACTGTTCCTCCTTAATTCTTCCTGTTGTAATTTGTATTGGTTGACATATCTGGTAAGATTCATTCCCGAAAGTGCTTTTACAACATGTGAACATTTTGTAGATGAGAAAAAAGAAGAAGGAAAAGATAAAAAGGAGGGTGAAGACGACAAATCAGTACAAGATAAATCTACAGAAGAAAAGGTCAGCGATAGTGTACATCATATTATGTTGCTAATGTTTAGCTACTAGAAAGAGTTTAAGATACTACTAATATATAATTTGCCTAAATGTGTAGCATTTTTAACTTTCCTCATTGTCATTCTGATCTGAGATGTTTAGCATGTACCTGATATAAGTCTAGCAACATGAAACTTCATAGATGGATAGATCTCACTGAGGCGATGAACAGATGAGCATTGACACCACTCACGGCGCTCTTGTTTACTTTCTGAGATTTAATGACTGTCTTGTTGTAATCAAATTCATCCACATAGCTGTTAATGTAGATTTTTATAAGTAGGATTTTCTGGTTTGTTTTGTATAGATTTATTACTGATTGTTTATATTTAATGTGATTGTTGTTATTAGTACAGTGTAACCTCCATGAACAGTCACCTCCGAACAACTGTCACCTCCCTGTTAACTTACAGCCAGCATACTAGCAACCCAAATTGACATTTTTCTCTATTTTCACTCTCTCAACAACAGCCACCTCCTTACAACAGCCATTTTTGTCCTTCCTATTGGTGGCTGTTGTAGAGAGGTTGCATTGTACTTGTATATAATTTAATGAGAAACAGATTGAGAAAAATACTGAATATTTAATGAATGGTAGCTGTATAATTCTTCTCTGTTTGTAGAAGGAAGAAGCTATGGAGACTGACCAAGGTAAGGTCAAGGTAGAAGAATCTAATAAGGAAAGCAAGGATGGTGAAAAGACAGAAGAAAAGAAAGATCAGGTGGGTTTGGTTAACATGGCAGATGTTTTTGGTAATGAAGCTTGAGATGTTCATGTTTGTTTGATCTAACTTCTAAGGAAAGACAATTGATTTTTGTTTCTTAGAAAATATAATGGAAATTTCTTTCAGCTGTGACTTGTTTCTACTCCATCTGT
The DNA here is from genome assembly GCA_964023205.1 of Lutraria lutraria. Classification (NCBI taxonomy): domain Eukaryota; kingdom Metazoa; phylum Mollusca; class Bivalvia; order Venerida; family Mactridae; genus Lutraria; species Lutraria lutraria. The sequence goes on along the minus strand of OZ026843.1, from coordinate 15,338,934 downwards.
GATGTCTTGCATAAAAAATTGGAAATGACTTGCTGGCAATAATGCATGATTGTTTCATGAGACCTCTTCTAGGCCTTGCTCCTGAACCCAATAAAGGTGACTCCAGCAAAAAAAGACTTTGCTCAGTCATCTATACTCTTCTCAATATCCTGTCTATGTTTGTATGTCTAATTTTATCTTACATTCCAATCTTAGTAATGCTTTATCAAGATATATTAAGGTTTATGTGGTTGATACATAATGAAATATTTTGCAGGAGGAGGCTACCAAAGATACCGAGAAGTCTGCAGATGGTGAAGAGAAGAAGGAAGATAAGCCATCCTCTGAGATTGTGAAAAGAATTGATGATAAAGAGAAGGGCAATGTTGCAACAGCTGCAGCAGCTGCCTTATCAGCAGCAGCTGTTAAAGCTAAGGTATTATTAATGTTGTTTACATTGGCGTTTTTATCTATATGAAATGCGCCATATATTGAATCAGGTAATCATGTTTTATCTGTTACATGAAATGATTCAACCAGATCTGTTTACTTCAATTCTGTGCATTCATTTGAACTTCTAACTTAAGAATTTGTACTTGTAATAAGGTCTAATTTCCTATTACATCAAAAAGGAAATTTTGTCAAATCAGTATCAGTCAAGCGTCAATCTTGACCCTCTTTTTTCTTGCTTCTTGTAAACTAGTTTGACAGTTTTGAAAAAATAAAAGAACCTATGTGGCCTTATTGTAATTCTTGTAAATTTTGGTTTTTACTTGTGACTTATTTTACTCTTTTAGCATCTGGCTGCTGTAGAAGAGCGTAAGATCAAAAGTTTAGTAGCATTACTGGTTGAGACACAGATGAAGAAGCTTGAAATCAAATTACGCCACTTTGATGAACTTGAGGCCATAATGGACAGAGAAAGAGAAGCAGTAAGTGCTTTTTATTAGGGCTGGGAACGAATATGGTTTATGATATTCGAATATTCGTTTTTAATATTCGAATATATTCGAATATTCGTTTTCATAGCTAGTTTGTTCTTAACCAATGAACATGTCTGTTCCTTATACATCGTGTCCGAAATATGTTGCGTCCGAATACTATGCATGTTTCAGAAGAGCGCTTAACTATTAACTTAATTTTTTATTGAAAACTAATTACAGCGGTATTGTTTATCTTTTTTATTGATTCTAGATGTTATGAATATTTCTGTCGACATTACACTTGATAGAAAAAACGTACATGTGTTTGTGTTCCGTTGGTTGTTTATATGTACAAGTAATGAAGGGAGGTAACTATAACGAGTGGCGAGTAACGTGCGTATATTTATCAACAGAAATTATGAGTCAAAACATTTCTTTTTAAAAGATCTACATTTGCAAGAATTAATGGTTTCCAAGTTGAGTTTTTAACTTCCATTGAGTTAAAACGAGCAAAACATGTCGTTATATAATTATGTCAATTTGATGATGATGTGTATTGGGCACAATGTTACAACTTGCACGGGTTATTTACTGAAACAAAAGGGCTCCAAAATTGGGCTAAAGAATGTCGGCATTCTTAATATCTTTGATACCGACTTTTAAAACAACTTGCAGTCATTGATTAAACCGAAATGATAATTAAATGAAAAAATAATTGGCAGCGTGTAAATTGCGTACGGACTGACGTTTGAAGTCCTTAACTCGTAACATAATTTGTCATTAACATGCAGTGATTCATATTTTTAATTGATATGCTGTAAGCACATCATTTAACGCAAAAGACCAGTGCATTAAGTGTTTTATCCTTGTCTACCACGTGTTTGGACTAATTACTGACTATCGACATCAGTTGATCGGATTAACAAATGATCGCTTCAGGCTATGATTATCTTGACGTGTTTATGGGGGTATTGAGAATGGTGCGAACAACAAACAGTTGGTTTGTGACATTTTGCGCATTTTGGACCGACTTTTATGGGATTTATTCACCTTTTATGGACCGTTTTTAAACATTTTTTGCTACTCAAACTGGCTCGAGACATTGAAATTTCATATTATTTTTTTTCGAATATTCGAATTCGTTTTTCATGTTCGAATATTCGTCGAAGTTCCGAATATTCGAATATTCGAATAAAATTCCCAGCCCTACTTTTTATGCATTGGGTGTTCTGTTAGAAATTTTTGTCCATGGAGTAAGTCCAATTGATGGCAAAAGATAATGACAAATATGGTTTTGTTAGATCTTCAATCATAATCTTTTAACAAGCTGACAGATATATTCATTAGAATAGATTAGCATGTTGCCTAAGTTGTTAAAAAAGTAAAGATTTATATAGTTGAAATATATAAGATGCTGCGACTTATTGTAATTGAAAACTATTACAAATGTATTTTCTGACATTAATTTTGATTTTAAGAATTAGTAAGAAAATAATTTCCTATGATTGGTTAAGATCCATGGTGCGTATTGTTTAATCCATAGTACGGTGGTTGCTATGTTACTTGATAACAAGTAACTATGTTGGTTAATAAATGTTGTTTTGACCAATCAAATTGGAGTATTGGTTGTTAACGAAAAACTAATGTTTGATTTCTTGTTTATATGATTTAATTCAGCATTAGGCGCCTATGCTTACCAGACGTATATTGTAATTTCTGGCAAAGACCAAATATTACATCTTGTGTGTTTTCAGTAACCATTACTGTCTGACATTATTTTTCAGTTGGAGTATCAAAGACAACAGCTGCTGCAAGAACGCCAACAATTCCATATGGAACAGGTTCGAGCTGCAGAGTACCGTGCCCGGCAGATTGCCATGCAGCAGATGACACAAGAACAGAAGCAGACTCAGGGATCTGGAGATGGTTGGTTGACCAGTCAAACTTTTTACCCTATACCTAGCTAACACAAAATAACTAAAATACTCTTTACTTCACAGGGAAGCAAGAATCTGTGCATTTTATATTCAAAATTTAACCAGCAATTTTTATAAATGAGTTTTACACATTTTTATTACAATAACATTTAATAATTAGCAACTGTCTGATACTTACAATTAGTATACTAGTAGTCGTGAATATAACTACATTTAATACTGTCTCTTAGGATGTATTTATCTAGAAGAATGTATTTATCATTTTTATTGAAATGAATTGTGCAACTTTTGCATTTTAGAGCTATGTAAGTCTAGCAAAATCACCAAAAATTGCACTTGCTTAGTTTTAGTTTTATTAAATAGCATTTTTTATTGTGATCACGTGTTGTCCGTTGTCCTTGCGTGCATCCATCGGTGCATCAACAATGGCTTTAAACAACATCTTTTTAAGCAGTTGGCCAATTTCAACATACTTTACAGGGATGTTCCTTGTATGAAGCTCTACCAAAGTTGTTAAAAAAATTAAAATCATTAAAAACTGGTTGCCATGGCAACCAATAGGAAAAACTTTAAAATTCTTCTTGTCCAAAACCACAAGGCCTTGAGCTTAGATATTTTGTGTGTAGCATTGTCTAGTGGACTTTAACCAAGTTTGTTCAAATTATGACCCCAGGATCCACAAGTCCCAGGGTTTAGTCTATTTGATATAGGAAAATTTTTAAAATCTTCTTGTCTGAAACCACTAGGTTTAGAGCTTAGATATGTCGGATGTAGCATTGTCTAGTGGACCTCTACCAAGTTTGTTCAAAATTATGGCCTTTGGGCTAAAATTGCCCCCCCCCCCCCCCCCTTGATTTACATAGGCTTATATAGGAAAATTGAACAAATCTTATTATCCAAAACCTCAAGGCCTTGAGCTTAGATATTTTGTATGCAGGGTTTACTCTATTTTATAAAGGCTTACATAGGAAAATTAAAAAAATCTTCTTGTCCGTAACCGAATGGCCTAGAGCTTAGATATTTTGTATGTATGCATTTTCTAGTGGTCCTCTACCATGTTTGTTCAAGTAATGGCCCTGGGGTCAAAATTTGCCACGGCCAGGGTTTATTTTCTGGTGAGCAATATAGGGCCATCATGGCCCTCTTGTATAGCTTAGTGAAAACTAGTTTTACGGGAATTTCACCAGAGATTGAAAAATTCAAGGTGTCAAATTTCACATCATAATATTCTTACACACAAAGGATTAGTTCCATGGCTCAAATATCACTACTCACTGCAAACGTCTGCTAGAAATAGACTGTATGTGACAATATTCCGTATATATATCCGGAATTCCGGATTTATCTGTCCTAAAAGTTATTTGATGAAAATATCTCAAGAAATGGCCAAGTTATCATCAATTGAATCTACGCTGAAGCATTTTCTATAATACAAACCAAGTTAAATACGGAAACAGTATTGTTGGAGGCCTCTTGTTTGGCAAAAATGGTCGCCTGCATATGTTTTCAGGATTTTTAATTTGGCGCTATTAACACCCCTGAGTTCATTAAAAAAAGCAACAGAAATGTTGATTTTTCTTTGGGTTGGCAGACTTTTAATAAGTGTATCACTGCCAACACTGGTCATTTTACATCATCTTTAGGCTTTTATTACCTAAAAATTATTTTAGTTGATAAAACTTTTTTGTTGATTTTAATTGTTAAACATGACTGGTATTTGCGAAAATATCAGGATTTTAATGCGAGTATTTAAATCATTATTTAAGAGTAACATAGGATCAAAATGCAAAATCCAATACTGTTTTTAATGAACACTTCATAATTAATTTCATAATAATATAACAGAGACATTCTATGTGAAGTGAAGCTACCAGTACTTACATGCTTTGATTTCTCATAAGTGGATGATTATATCAAATGAATCATTTAAATCAATAAATATGGATATATATGTACTTAATGGTGTTTATATTATGAAGTTTAATTTTAATAACAGGGTTAAAAATAGTTATTTTTTGTTGTACATTAAAGCAGGTCTTTTTCATCATTGTTACATTTTACAGATACCATAAAACCCTTGCAGTGGAACAGGATTAAATTCTTACTTTACGCCCCTGTAGTGATAGATCGGGAGCATATTGTTTTTGTTATCTGTTTGTTTGTTTGTACCAAACTAAAATTGATTATTCATTCAATAACAGCTGTCATGTGTAATAACTAAATGCGAAATGGTATGCCACATTTCAACAAAGTAATGTAAAAGATAGCTATGATGTTGTTTTATTTCTTTATCTAGAACTGTGGTAATTAATTACCAATTTCACAAATCTGGTTTCAATATGAAATTGTATGAGCTTAACAGTTTATGTTTTACTGGTAACATATGGTGTGTATATTGTTTGCAATACTATGGCTCTATATTTATATGAAATAATTATACCCCTAGATATGAAATATATGGGGGCTATATTGGATTCACGCTTGTCGGTCAGCCGGCGGGTCAGTCGGTCTGTCTGTGCGTCTGTAGACACAATTTGTCCAGAGTATTTCTCAGCAACTACTTACAGGATTTCAATGAAACTTCACAGAAGTAATAATTAGTCAGCCAAGTTGCGCATGCTTAAAGCATTTTTCGTTTGGATATATTTTCACTGAGTTATAGACCTTTGTTTTTTTCTATGTACAGTATATACAATAGGCAAATCTTGTCCGGAAAATTTCTCAGCGACTACTCACAAGATTTCACAGAAACTTCACAGAAGTAATCAGTAGTAAGCCTTGTTGTGCATGCATTACACTTGTCTTGGTTGGTTAAATTTTCGCTGAGTTATGGCCCTTTGTTGTTTTTTATACAGTGTATATATCTCAGTAACTACTCGAAGGAATTCAATGAAACTTGACAGAAGTTATAAAAAGTAAGCCAAATTGTGCATGCAATAACCAGATTTTTTTTGGATTAATTTTCACTGAGTTATGTCCCTTTGTTTTATACAATGGGTAAATTTTGTCCGTACCATTTCTCAGCAACTACATGCAGGAATTCAGTGAAACTCCTTAGAAGTGATAAGTAGTATGAAAGTGCATTATATTTCCCTCTGTAAAATGTAACAATAACTGTGTCAAGGCCACATCTGGGGGTATTCATCACCTTTAGTGATAGTTCTAGTTTATGTTTGAATTGTGAAGACAAATGATAGCTGATGTCACATTTGTTTTTGCTGTTCATGATATTGTCATCGTATGAAAAGTGATTGAAATATTGTTATGCCCAAATGTTGAAAGGACAAATACTGGTACATGGTATTTTTGCAACTAAATGTGTTTTCTTTTGTAGGATTGGTTGCAGGACAAGGCGCAGTGACTACTTTACCATCATCAGTTGGACAGCCCTACCCTACATCTGGATCCCCTATGACCCCTATGGGACCAACAGCCCAACAAGGGTCCCCAGCTCCACCTCCTGCCACCCAGCCCCTCCCTCCCTCCAATCAAGGACCTGGTTCTGCAAAACCAGCAACTCCAGTACCATGTTAGTAATTCACTATAATATATACGTACAGTGGAACCTATCTAATCAGGACTTGTCTGAGCCAGGGAAATGTTCAGATGAGAAAGGTTTCAAGAAAAGAAACACTTTAGACAAAATTTGCAATGGTTTTATACTGTAACGAGTTTTATTGGATAAATTGGATAGCAGTTGCTACAAATTTATCTTTATGGATTCAAGTGATTTCTTTATCAGTGGAGTCCAGATGAGATAGATTCTACTGTATTGTACTTACAAGTTGATGAAAAATTGTTTATATAATGTTCAAGCTGTCAATTTGATAATACCGACATGAATACAACTAGTGGAACGTTACAAAGGGTAATGTTGTAAACTGAAGTTAGCTATAAATATCTTGATTCTAATTACAAACACCATTTGAATGCGTTTGTAAATTCTGTTAAGACAATGCTCTTAATTTCTATTATTAAGGAACAATCATCCTAGCTGACCAAGGTTGTTTAAAAGTAATTATCTTTGTGTACTTGGGACTGACTTATCAGGGATGTGATTTTTAGGGGGAATAGCAGATTTCAGGGTCATATTTGTTCTCACCAGGAGTTCTTGCGACACCCAACCCCCCAGCTCAATGAATTTGATTTCTCTGATCACACCCCTGTTTATGTATGCTTATCATTATGTTGTTATTTATGTTTACTTTCAGCAGGTGAAGGAGACAATTCAAATGCTTCCACTGAAGCTATGGATACACAACCTCCACAAGCAACACCAGTTCCAGCTACATAGAGCCATCATTTATCATGATTCATCATAACATTAGAGTTCATTGTTTTTTATAGCATTACAGTCAGCTTGAAAACTAATTTAGGTGGACTGTAATATCAGTTTTATCATTGAAGGATGGTCAAATATTATAAAGACAACATTGGCTACAGTCAAACCTGCGTTAGCAGCCACATCTGAGTAAAGGCCACCTGGTAAAGAAAGGCCATTCTTTGAAAAGCCGTCATTGATTATTTAGAACAAAATGACCGTAATGATTTTATGATGGGCACAGCTGCCTTATCTCGGGTGTTTATCTAATTCAGCATTAGTTAAAGTAAATAGAATGCATTACAAAACTACCATTAAGGGTATCTGTCAACTTTGACAGTTTCTGTCTTGTTTTAAAACTTTTTTAAAAGAAGTTCAGTACTGACATGATTCAGTTCTGTGAAAACAAAACTAACGTGCAAAGACAAAATTGGTTGGAAAACAGTATGGCTTTATTTTGGACCTATTTAACAACAACAAAAACACCTATGCTGTTGTTTTGGAATTTTAAAACAAAAAATAAAATGCCATGTATGTTAACTTGGGAATCAACTTACAATTGTATTGCAAAAAATGTCAATTCAAGAATTATGAAAACACTGTCAATATTATTAGTTACTTTATATTTTAAATCTTGATCAACATTTATTTATTTTGTACCAGAATAGTTCTGAGTTGGTGACTGATCATAGAATGTCGTAATCAATTGTTCAAGTGTCACCAACACAGTAGTTAATACAATGTGGATTATGTGTGTTGATTTTTGAACATTATTTAGATTTAACATAATGTTAAAATCTGATCTGATTTACTCTGAATTTTTAGATAATAACATTTGTGGGATGTTTTTGTTCTGTTGTTTTTTATCATTTGCCAGTTGTGTTCATATGATAAGAAAAAAAGCCCAATGTACATGTGATTGTAAATGGCTTAATTTTGTGTTGTAGCATGTGCTTCTTTTACTTTGATGTCTTGTGCAATGTAAGAAAATAAACAAAAAATATTTAGCAAATAATGATTATGTAATGATAATGAAGTCATGTATTTTGATAAGAATTTCAACTACTGTGTCATAAGTTTTCAACATTTTTGCTTATTTATGTGTAAGAATGTTGGTTTTCTTCGTAACATGGCTGTTTGTATTCGGAACTTGGGAGATCTGACTTATCTGCAACTTTTGTTTATTCATCTTTGTGGATCCTAAATAGTTTGTAATTAAATTGTTGTAAAGATAATGTTTTCTTGTATTTTATCCAGAGAAAAAATATGCTGTTTTAGGATAGAAATAGTCCAACAGCCTGAAATACTAGTACATGTATATACCATTGTTTCTATATAGTAAAACATTAAACAAGGATAAATCTGTTACTTTTACAAACTCGCCAGTGGTAGCTTGTTTGAAGGCTCAATACTGAGGGTGCAGATTCCATTGGTTGGTTGGTGATAGCCGGTTAAATATAGTGAGCTCCTTTGTTAGCTTGGCTTTTTTCGAAGAAAAGGTCGAGCTATTGTGTTCACAGCGTTTGCATTTGTGCAAAAACTTTAATCAGAGTCTACAAGAGGTAGCAACATGAAACTTCCTAGGTAGATAGATCTCACTGAGATCTGATGAGCGTTGGCACCGCTTATGGCGCTTTTGTGACCAGGATTGACGTTTTAAATGTTTTATTTGGTCAGGAGATAATTCCCGTTTTCTAGCCACCCTGAGTGACTGCGTCGTACGGAAATACCATCAAATTGTCCACCAACAAGGCAATATCTTTACATGTGCGTACTCGGGAAACCCAAAGCTAGCTACTAACTACATTCGATATGTTTACACAAAGGCCGTATTTTTCTAACTTGGAAAAACTTGCCTTGTTGACGTTGTTAGACAAGCAATTATGGGTGCTATCATTTAAAGCTTTAATAAGTAAAAACGGCTCGATAGATTTTCTTAAAATTTACGAGGACAACAGATTACACATCAAACTTTATTCTAGACAAAAATAAAAAAATTCCTCGGGCAGATTTTTAATAAAAATAATTTGAGTCTGGAAGTGAGAAGAAAAAAACACTAAACTTTACATCTAAAATCGTTTTACTTGCACTTATAATTAAATCATGAACATCAAATGTATACCTACGCGTAGATAGTTTTATTCTCCGCTATTAAAGTTCTATTTCATTTGATAGCTACATAAATCGATACTGTAGAGCAATAGATATTTTCAATAGAGAGGCACTATAAATACCATAAAAATGACCCGTCATTATATAAAAGGAATTTATATTTCATAATCTGCGTCGTTAATATCAGTCCTTTCAATTTCTTACGTTCCAGTTTGCATTGTATACTATTTATATTATACATTGTATATATAGTATAATCGACGTGCATGCACAGCTGGTCTTCATTCGTTCGTCTCACTGTGCATTTTGCCTCATGCACTATTTAAAGCAAGTGACACAAGGTACATAAACTACATACGTACTGTAATTGCGAGAAATTGTCGTTCATTTCAAATATGTCAGATTTGTAAGACATTTTTGAAGAATTTGACAACTCTTTAGCAGGTTTCAGGTCAGCTACATGCATTATTCCATCTGCAGTCTTCTAAATCCAGTTATTTTCAATAAGTTGAAATTTTCTTATTTCTGATCTTGTTCATCAAGTCAAATAAAGATTGATACAAATAGGCAAGTTCTTATTTATTTATTTGTCATCGATGTTGTTTAAATACTGCAGTGAAAATATGTGACATTTAACTTGGCGTCGACAGTATGCAGTTCCCATGGTATTTACAGTTAAAATTTACACCCGTACCCAATTAGTCTTTGGTATTACTTATGAGTTATGACCAAGAAAACAAAACTGTTTTTCAAACATATCGATCGCTACATTTCCATTGCATGTGAAAATTAAGCTAAAAATGATCAAACAAACTATTTTTCAGCATTACTCCAACTGTCGGCAAACCCATTTAGTGTTCTAAGAAATTAAAACTATTCATTTAAACAATTTGAGCATATAACCTCGGATAGAGAAATTATTGCGCCACAGCTTACTCATATACCAAATTTCTTTAGTTTGAAACTGTAATTAACATTACTTACCAGCTAAACAACTGTCAAAATCATCAAAAATACCTTATAAATCAAGATGTTATATATACACAGGTGCTAGAACTGTTATAGTTGGTAATTATCATGATTGTCTTATTCATTTTTGTATGAACCGTCTAAGAAGAGACGCATGTCGTTAAGTATTTAAGACCATGGTTTTTGTTCCATGTACAAACAACTAAACATGTCAAAAAGACATCTCAAACCAAGAGCATAACATTTACAAACATTTGTGTTTACATATTTATTATTATAATTGTACTGTTCATACACGAATCATTATCTAAACAGTCTTGCCAATCTATCTTTCTTATAACAATGTATTATTAAAGCCTATTTTGCAACTTGTCACTGTCATATGAAAATTGTATAGTTTGTATATACATTTGTATATATGTTCACATGGGCCTTTGGCTTACTGAATTTTGAAATAAACTATATCATAAGAAATAAATGTCAATTGTTTTCCTTTCGTTTCTTTGCAATATTTAGGTGCCAGAAAAACATAAATGAAAATGGTGATGTTCGAGAGGGATTGTAGCGAACATTACTCGCGATAATTATCTGCATGTATAATACTTTTCCAGTATTTCAAATAATAATGATCCATTACACTACCGGGTCGTATGGGTTTAAACAGAAATTAATTTTATTTCAAAACAATTCTATGTAAATGTTTTAGAATTTGTCAAAAAGCACATACCGACAGAAGAACACGAATTTTCTTTTTTGTGTTCAATATGACTGATAAAAGGCTAAAAGGACAGACAATCATGACGTCATCGTCCATGCAATAAAATAATTCAGATGTTACTTCATCCGTTTGTTTAATATACGGATTACAATAGGTACTTAAAATTGGTATCGAATATTTCACTATTGTACATTACAAAAATCATACATAAAAGCTCGTTTATGACACTGTTTGTACTTAAAAGTTCCTAAATTTGATTTATCTAAACTTCTGAAGATCGTCTACCTTGATATGCCAGTAAATTAAGACTCAGATGCTAGATTCGAACAGAAATCCGGTATCGAACATTACAAGTTTTATGAGTAAAACTGCACTGTGAAACTTCAAGTCTACAAAGGAACAAACCCAATGTTTTTTTGCTACCCAAATTTTCTCCCTGTTCAATTCCCACATATATATACCCTCTTCAGGTGATGAATATTTATGAAAATGTTTATTTAACTTCATGATCAGAGCGTTTAAAATTTAAGTATCGTAGAAAGACGAAAAATTGGCAAAATCAAAGCTTTAACCTCCAGTGAATTGTGAACTGCTAAATTCGTGATTAAGTAGGCCTATACTCCCATTACAAGATAAGATGTCATTCCAGTCAGGAAAACGACTCTTACAATTAGTTACATATTATGTTTGTTACAACCAGTACACATATTTCGAAAATTTAAAAAGCGACAGTCTCGGACTTTACATTTCACTACATAAAGGAAACATTTTTACGTAGCAGAAATAGGAACTAAATATTTTAATTGAAAATCTTGCCAAACAAGTCAACTTTAAGTTCGAAATAAAATATTTGCCACTGGCACCTACATTAAGGATAAAATGGTTGGCGACATCAATATCCCAATTCTCGTGAGAATTAGTGAATTTACAAAACGTCCTAAACATTGGCTATAAGAAAACTAATGTAAATATAGTGTAATCGTTCACTTTGCTTTTATGCGCTATGAAATAAAATGTTCATAGTAAACAAAATACACCTTTAAGAGGCACAACCTAAATAAAACATCTAAACATTTTTATCAGACTGTCACACTGTATGAATGAACTTCGCACATGAACTATAAAAGCGCGAAAATTTCAAAATTTAAATCACTGACGACACCAAGGACTTATATACATACATGATTTCGCAACTTCCGTATTAACAGTTTAAAGCAATCAAATCCCGCGATAATAACGCGTGAATCAACGGGATTACATGCCCTTGCGAAAATATCCGTGATAATCCGAATGTTAATAATAGCGAAAATATCCGTGGTATTCCGAATGTTTAATCTCGGATAATAGATGTCCGCCATCTTGGAATTTAAAATGTGACGAAAATAAGCGTGGGTCCCGGCTTTCCAGGTAAAAGCTGTCAAAACGTTTAAAGTTGGGGAACTCTACAACGGAAGCAAGGTTCCCGAAAAGCACGTGCAGATTAGAAGGAAAGCCGGGACCCACGCTTATTTTCTTCACTACCGTCAATCGAAAAGACGGCGAGTTCACTACCTTGGAGTATTTTATACACTCAATAAGGGAAACATTTCTTTCGACAGATTTACGTTGTTTGATGTGTGAAATTGAAAAATAACGTCTGTAAACGTATAAAAATCCCGGAATCGAGTGCCTATTATTTCATTATAGGTCCTAAGATCAACTTCATGTACTTTATATTGAGTTTGCTTCCTATTTCCTATTTCTGATGATACATTAAATAATTGCCCACTAAAAGTCATTAAAGAATGTTATTGGCATTGAACAATTAGTTAATTTGTTTCTGACTACGCCACTGTATTAGACAGGTTTCTTTTCAAATAATTCAGAATGGTGCATTCGGACAATTATTGGACAGAGCGAACGCAGAAATGATTTAATCCCAAGTAGAAGGATTACCAATAGATAGTTTTATGTTAGGAGTAAGCTCTAGGTTTAATATAGTTTTATGTTAGGAGTAAGCACTAGGTTTAACAGGACTGGACATTAATTACTATCAGAACGTTATGATTGTAATGAAGACTCCATACAAATACATTTGGGTACGTATTATTTACTTTGACAAAAAAAACTACATTCGTTTCATTTTAATAATTATCAATTAGCTTATATCTTAACAAGACGTGTTTTTGAAACACAATGGCCCCTCTGGGTGACCTAAGACCTACTGACTCGAAAACGCACAGGCATGTAAAGGTTGACACGAGGAACCAACATACGAAGTTTGATTATCGTAGGTGGAAGCGTTTTGATTTTATAGACAAGGTTAAAGTTCGGTACTTTCAGACAGACAGACAAACAGTCATGACAAAACCAATATACCCCCGATCTATCGATACAGAGGCATAAAAACTTCAGTGCATTTTATAAGTTACCTTTAAATTGTGTTATTATAAGTGTTAATACTGACGACAGTGCGATGATACTACGTGCATCTTTCACACATTTATTGAACATGTTGGTTACTGACACGTTTCAAGTGTATTGGTATAACCAGCAATGCTAAATTAATGACATAATGTTAAGGCAAAGTCATACATAGAACAGAACAGAATTTTATTTTTACGTGTACACTGGTACTTAGTAATATAATGCAATAAAGAAACCAAAACACACATATGTAAACATAAAACAAAATATATACATGTACATACATGTAATCATATTTAGATAATTAATATGATCTAAATTATACATATAAATCACCAAAAGATACTAGTACTGTACATTTTTATTAATTTTATCTTATGGATAGTTATACATATTAATATAGTTTGAAATATTAATGAGGATGAACAAACTACTAATTATTGTTTGTTACATGTATCTTTAAATGTTTTAGAAAATAGGAAGCAAAATAATTTTAATTACTTGATCTTGATAAGGAACTAGAATGAATAAGTCGCCGGGATATCTTTAAGAAAGATAGATTGTTATAGTCAAATAAGTGTGTAATCCTTTGAAATAATTTAAATAACATATAAACTTCAAACTGCCTTTTATGTATTATTGTGTGTTCGGCTTAAATCTATTATGTACTGACCACCATATAACCTGTAGAAATCTACATTGACGTGTCTGTACTTGAATAACCTGGTTGTCACCAACTTAAGCCTACTTTAGGATTTTTAGTTTCACGCGAAAATGTTTTAGAAACAAACAACGTATAATTAGAACATCAGTTATGAAAGTTACTGTTTTGTGTGTACATGTATGCGGAATATGTCATAGCAGTGTTAAGATGATCTTATTATTGCTTTCAGGATAAGTTAATAATATGGATAAGACCTTTCATACTTGATAGCAAGTCTTTGTACACTTTAGGAAGCATACTGACCTATTTAAGTGGACAAACGAAATTAGTTCAAGGTTTTAATAATCCTTTGTGTTCATGTACCGACTATTATAACAAAAACGTCGGTTGTGATTTATCATTTATTAAACATTAATAACCCAAGTTCCAAGAATTCTCTCTTAGACTTCTACTTTAAATAGTCTTCCTTTTACCCTGGTGGATGTATCTCTATATATACAAAAGCCCAACTGCGTCGCAGTATCCAGCCCCTTCACGCAGATGTTAGTTGTTTATCCAGTAGACCAATAATATTATTGTCTATCATGATACTAATTTTAGATAATAGCTTACTTTTTAAAATATCAAGTTATTGTTAATCGGATACAGTGTATATATTTCTATGAACTAGCTATCCAATCAACCAATGACATTTCATGCTTTAACATCAAACATAGAATGTTCTAGAGATTTCTTTTATCTCCCCACCAAGTACTGCCAAATATGAGGATTGTTTAAATGTCAATTTGAACTTGAATGAGCTCCAATTCAACAAATGCATGTACGAGTATACAACATGTATGACCAATACCTACTATTAGTCTCGTCGGTACACGATATTATTCCATACATGAGTATATTAAAAGGCTGTTTACCTACTACATGCATTATTAAGATAATTAATTACACATGTAAGCCGACTATGTTACACTATTTAAGCAGGAAATCATACTTTTATTCTGCAACACCAATATACGCGGGTGCGGTGCTTGAAAAATAAAACAGTCAATTGTTTATAACGTCTATCAAACAATGCAAAAAATCACTGTGTATGTCTACTTAAAAATATTGCTGAGTCTAACAGAAACAACGAATATAAAACACTAATCCTTAAACTATAACAAGACAGCAGTTTGCTATGTTTATTTAGATAGAATATAGGCTGAAAAAATGAAGAAAAAAATGGAGAAAAGTATTTTTTTTAAATGAAGAAAAGGTTAAATAAAAAGATGTAAAACGTTGACGAATTTTGTGTCCAAGGTAGGCAGTCCATGATAATTTTATTCTTGTATTTCAAGTGGCCAAGCCCAAGAAACATGATTATCTATCTAAGAAGTAATGAAAATAATGATTATTTTCCGGACAATACTAGTATTCCATTGTATTTTAAAGTACGCATGCGTGTGATCACCTCCTATTTTGGAAGGGAAAGTGGCATTGGTTTAATTTCACGCGTCTGGATTACAATCGAGAAGTAAAACTTTAAATATTTTCCGCAGTGCTTGTGCTGACACAAACATTCTAAATGGACATCACTGACAGAAATTATTATTATGCGTTGTTTCACTACTACGAATACGTATGCGTTAGTACTCCATTTTACCTGCGATTATGTTTACAAAACCCATCAAACGATCATCAGTAAAATCATGATGTCACATTGAACTGGTATTGTCCGCGTTGTTTTGGACGGGAAATTGCCGTATTGTTGTTTCAAAGTTGTATCTTTGTTCGTTGTATCTTCAAGGTACACATAAGTTTTTATGCGTGTACGAATATTGAATGCATGTCAAAAATGTATACACTAAAACACGTGCCCAGTAAACGCGTACTCAGTAAAGAACATGCACGATAAAGCACGTACACGGTAGAACACATGTACAGATAAACACGTACACAGGTAAACACATGCACAGTTAAACTAATACACAGGTAAACACATACACAGTTAAACTAATACACAGGTAAACACGCGCACAGTTAAACTAATACACAGGTAAACACATGCACAGTTAAATTAATACACAGGTAAACACGTGCACAGTTTAACTAATACACAGGTAAACACGTGCACAGTTAAACTAATACACAGGTAAACACATGCACAGTTAAATTAATACACAGGTAAACACGTGCACAGTTAAACTAATACACAGGTAAACACGTGCACAGTTAAACTAATACACAGGTAAACCCATGCACAGTTAAATTAATACACAGGTAAACACATACACAGTTAAACTAATACACAGGTAAACACATGCACAGTTAAATTAATACACAGGTAAACACGTGTACAGTTAAACTAATACACAGGTAAACATATGCACAGTTAAACTAATACACAGGTAAACACGTGCACAGTTAAACTAATACACAGGTAAACACATGTACAGTTAAACTAATACACAGGTAAACATATGCACAGTTAAACTAATACACAGGTAAACACGTGCACAGTTAAACTAATACACAGGTAAACACATGCACAGTTAAACTAATACACAGGTAAACACGTGCACAGTTAAACTAATACACAGGTAAACACATGCACAGTTAAACTAATACACAGGTAAACACGCGCACAGTTAAACTAATACACAGGTAAACATATGCACAGTTAAACTAATACACAGGTAAACACGTGCACAGTTAAACTAATACACAGGTAAACACATGCACAGTTAAACTAATACACAGGTAAACACGCGCACAGTTAAACTAATACACAGGTAAACACATGCTCAGTTAAACACGTGTACATATAGATCAACAATTAGGAACATGAAGTCCGTAACGATTTCAGATTCATCCTAATTGAATAGATTCTTGACATCAGACGACAGCTTTTACTTCAGTTGTGTATCGTAACTGACGCTGACAAAACAATCGGTGGTCTGTAAAAATGATTAGCTTAAAAAAAGTAAGTACATTAGCATTGTTGATTTACCAGACTAAACTTTATTAATGTTAAGCGTACGCGTAAAAATTCTGCAAAACTTCTAGGGGTCGATAACAAATCTTAAAACTTCACACCACTGAGGCTTGTCAAATATTAGAAAATCATAATTGAACAACTTCAAAAGGACATCAGCATGCATCTAAGCTCGCGTTTTTTATATATAAATATTTCCTTCTCAAGATTAAAGTTTTCGTAACGAAGTTAAAACTGATCGCGTCGATAGCGAGCAGATAATTACACAATTCAATGTTTTACAACTTTTCTTCATCTATTTAGATATAACTTGAGTTCGTATAATACACATGTTTACATGTTTACTGTATTCTTAATTGGAATAATTATTATATACGTATTTCGTACTTCATAATGTTTTAAAAATATATTCAGCCTGTTCAGATATCTTTTCAGAATTTTATTGCGTCTTAAGAGCATTTTATTGAATGTTTACAACATTTGCATTTGAAGTATATGAGAATATTAAAGATTGAAGAAAAATTATCTATTTCAATAAAAAAAAGATCACGGTAAAAGATGCAAAAAAAAACTGCATTATCTTCAGAAGTTAATGTTTTCTATTTTTCAACAAGGCAACAACTCTCTCAAATTTTTCAAAATGTGTAGTAAAATAAGTTAATTCATTTACTAATAGCTGTAAAAGAAATATGTATGATTTAATACTAATTTTATCATATTACCATTTTGCGTACTTTTATTGAGCAGATACGTAAAAAATGCAGTTTTGCAAATATAATACATTCTATTTTATTATTAAAGTATGAAGATTTGTGTTTGCCAACTGCAAGTACTTATAAATATACACACATGTGTGCTAACTGTTAGTGAAATGTAAGTACATTTTAACGGGTTTTGAAATGTTTTCTTTTAATCATTCTTTTGCATAGATCAAACTTGTATATAATTAATGCGGACACAATGCTTTTCTTCAACGTTAACATCGAAATAAATATACGAAACATTATATATAAATGGAAGAATTGCATGGCGGATGTACTTGTATATACAAAACGTAGTATATACTTTGGTCCGCATCAAAATTCATGCACATCGAGCGAGTGATGGCTATGGAAAGATGAGCTATCATTCAGTTTCCAAAAAAGGGAAGGTGGCTTTAGGGAGGAAAGTATAGGATAGGTTATATTATTTACAGATGTTTGGGCAGACGTATGTAATAAATCCTCACTTAAAGGGGCATACCCTATAACTGACAAACATTCTGTGAAAGTGTAAAAATGTGCTAGATGTATTATGTAAAACAATATATAATGGATAATTGCATGAAGAACTTGGTTCATAGGATGACTAGCTTAGGTAATAGCCGCAAAAATCATAGCTATGAATAACAAATCACTTCCATCCAAAAATTGTACAACAAGTTCCAAAGATTTTCCGATCTTTTATGGAAACTTACGGGCATGCACACTTCAAAGAGGTTAATTACAAATTTGCTGATTGTTGACATACTTCTCTGACGACTACATGACATCTCCATGACTAAATGTATGTGTCACAAATACATATTTTTTGTGATTTTATTTTTAATTGAATGAATTTTTGGCTGAAATATTTTTCTCGTTACAAGCTTCTAATTTATCATCATTTTGCCTTGATTCTAGACGCACCAAATTGTAGGGAATGCCCCTTTAAGAACCGCTTCAATATAAAAAGAAAAAGGTTTGATTTTAAAGACCCCTTACTTTCGGACGGGTTTCAAATATTACTGATATAAGGCCTATATATTTCAACTTGACAATGATATCGTTATATATAATAATAAGACCCCTGATCTGACTTACATAAACCATCTTAACATAGAGAGAAATTATTGAACAATATTGTCTATGATATTTGTATCTTAAGTGATTTAGTCCTGTCAGTATTATATTATGTAATACATATATCTCATTGATGAAGAAAACATTATGTGAAGTATGCTTTGTTTTTAAAATTATATACAATACAACCTCTCCAGAATGACCCTCTCTTGAGCGACAACCTCTCTTCAACAGCAGCATAATTTTCCCACTGAACGATTTAACTATTAATTTAACCTCCCTAGAACAGCAACCTCTCAACACCAGCAGCATAATTTTGCTGCTCCCAAAGGGTGTTCCCTGATAGCCGGACCCCTTTCGAACTGAGTCAAAAGTCCGGTTTTCTGAGAATTCCCTTTTCAGAGAACATTTGATAAATTCCGAAAAAGACGACACTTAAGAATGGTCCGATTTTCAGGGAATTCCAGTTTTCTAGGGTTTGACCGTACAACGTCTTGGTAAATAACTGTTCTTTCACGGTAAAGATCGCAAGTGTGCATTCAATGTACATTTTCATAAGAAATCAACTTACGTTTAGATTTTAGCTATAAAATAAATATAATAATATAATAATTATGAATGTTATATGGCAGTTTTGTTTTCTATTTTCAGCTGATGGTTTTTACTGGTTTTATATCAGTAGCACCCATCCTGCTAAAATGGTCTCATGACCATACCTATAAAAAATATCCTCATCAATTTGGTAACGACGAACCGCTGAAGAAAACCGGAGTGTCAGCTGATACGAAGATAGTTTACGATTATTCTGACAAGCCTACATATTCAAGTGCAGAAAATTTAAAAAATATCAAACCTACATCTTTAGGTGCCGAAGAATTGGAAAATATAACTGTGGACAACGTGGAAGACTGTAAGCACGTACCACTTTTAGTGTATGACTGTAGTAGCTCGTTTTGTGGCGGGTGGGGTGACAGACAGAAGGGGATGGTCACAGCATTTTTATTAGCATTGCTTACAAAGCGACATTTTGTTGTACATATTACCAAACCATGTGATATTGATAACTTTTTAGAGCCGGCACTGTACAACTGGAATGTTTGCAAGCAATATGTAAACCAGAATTTACAACCAAACGAAACGCTGCATCAGCGCGGAGCTCATGCTATTCAACACACGGATTTTGACACTGAGTGGAACAAAAGAATTGTTATTATACATTTGAACGCCTACGGCATGGATCGTATCAGACTCCACAAGTACGCCAAAGAACGTGTTGAATGGATCTTTAACAAGACGAACCACGAAGTGATCCGAATGATTCTGCAGGCGTTGTTCAAACCCGTGGCTAATCTTCAAAACGAAATAAGCGACTTTGTTCATAGAAAAACTGAAAACGGTCAAACGTTAGTCTGCTCACATATTAGAATAGGAGTGAATCCTAGTATACCCCGTGATTCAAAACTTCCGACTAAAATGTCCGCTAATGTTTCTGAGATTTTTACGTTTCTAAAACAATACAGTGACGCTTCAAAATACGTCATATATATTGCAACCGATTCTGATGACGTTCGTCAAACAGCATTTGATACAT
This sequence comes from Lutraria lutraria, assembly GCA_964023205.1. Classification (NCBI taxonomy): domain Eukaryota; kingdom Metazoa; phylum Mollusca; class Bivalvia; order Venerida; family Mactridae; genus Lutraria; species Lutraria lutraria. Next base: position 15,318,520 of record OZ026843.1, on the reverse strand, counting down.
TTTCAAATTATGTTAACATAAATCGTAGAATCGTTCACGTCGATAACTTTAGAGATATTAAAAATGAAACAGAAGTTTGCGATGGATTTAACACAGTTTTGTTTGAGCACTATTTACTTTCTACTTGCGACATTCTGGTGATCACACGCAGCAACTTCGGTGTCATTGCCGCTTATTTAAGAGGACGGTCTGATAATCTCTACTTATTTTATACGTTTAGCAATCAAGTGATCAAGACAAATTTGACTAACATTCAAGCTGTATATCGTTTTGTGTAATATATACGACTTTCCTTCAATCGTTCTGAATACTTATATCATACATAGCTAAATTGTCACGTGGTATTTTTTGCGTATCTTTCTTGATATTGTTTTGAAGATTTGTTTTTCCTTTTAAAGTATATATTGCTATAGAAATGTACAATGTCTATTAACTTATGTTATAATTCTGGGATATTTGAAAATAAAAAAAAATATATTTTCATTTTCTTGTTAATTATTTCACATCTCTACACTTCCTTCGTTCGGATTGCTTGAGTTTAACCAATATATGAAGTTGGATGATTGTAGGTGGAAGCCTTTTGATTTTATAGGCAAGGTTAAAGTTTGGTACTAACAGACAGACAAAAACAATATGCCCCGATCTATCGATACGGGGTATAAAAACCTCACACAGCGACGTCCTAATTTCAATTAAACGTCATGAGACCAGCCGTTTCTTTGGTGAGGGGGGAGGTAAAATTGGTGGTCTTTATATCAAAGTTTTCCTGCATTATTATATAGAAATTTTGTTTTTCTGTTGACACGTGTGGTTAACAATGGGTAGACATCTAGTCAATATATGCGTCATGTTATATTGATCTGTAGGTCCAGGCAAAATAATTATTAAATGTTTTATTATAAATGATGACAAATGTTTCAGAAGTTTTTCCTTTGTTATGATTATCTTTTTAGATGTATATGCGCATGAAAATACACAAACATTCAATATTCTATGTCAATATAAATCACTTACCCGTGAAACGGACACATGTACGATTAAGTTTATGAACTTTTAAATGAAGGTAGTTGTCAAGTGTTTTATTTCACATTTTAAAATCTTATACCCTCTTTACCCTTTTCTTTCGGGGGGGGGGGGGGGATTTTTTTCATTTTCAATCAAGTCTGAGTGAATAAGCATATTGTTTAGCCTATTTGCCTATTTGCGATCCTCTTAAAAAATATTCTAGACCTTAAAGTTTATTTCTAGACCTAAAAGTTTATATACAAACGATATTTTTGGGTCTCAGTCATTTTTCGGGATCGGTCGCGTTAGGGCAAACATTCATATTTTTATTCTTGGCCCTATAACTGTTAACATCACAACAGGTGACTCTTATCAAATCGAGCATCAATTAACAACAGATGTGACTGATAATATTTCAAGCACCACGTAAGTGAGATACCATTATTATGATGCTCTGAATGTATTGACGTTTTCACACATGTTAATTGTTGGATGTATTTTGCTCAATTGAAGGTGTCACTCAATCATTCTTCAATAAGCCAATTTTTACATTTTTTAGTTAATATTATTACTTATGAAACTAGAGCTGTCACAAGATGATAAATACCCCCACATGCTGCATAGACATTGGAGCTACAGTCATGGGCCATGGAAGTTGTTAGTGATTTATCAACTAGTGGTGGTGAACATTTGACGTAATTTATGTCAAAATCCTCCAATGAATGACAAAGTTACAGAGTAGACACGATTCGAGACAGACAGACAGACAGACATACGAAGTGACTCCACGATAGCCACCACTTTCAGAAAGTGGGGGTATTATGATAGCATATAACAACTTAAGGTGTTCGAAGCCTAATGTCCAAATTACTATCTCAAATTGGAGCTGACAGATTTTGGAATCATTTATAATGTACATTTTGTATATAGGTTTCCATGATACAAAATGATTTACCATGAAATTTAAAAACAAGTAATAACATTTCATGAGGTATTTCCCCTTTAGATTTGCATTGAATTCAATGGGAGTAGGCCATTTTCACTGAAAGATTGAAGAAAAAAAATGATTATTTTTCTATTTGCATTTTTTAAAAATGTGTTGTAAAATAATTTGAAGACTGAAGGTTACTGTCATAGATATAATGATAATTAGGCTATTCATAACTTTTTGTGTAGCATTAATCAGATATGCCAGAAAAGTACAGTATTGGACTTCGAATACCCAGGTAGTTGTATTAAATACAACTACCTGGAATACCTTAAAGTGCATTAAATCTGAAAATAAAGGGAAGTAAATGAGCGTAGATTAATAAAAAAAAACACAGAGTGATCTCCTGTTGACTGAGGGCGTAATATTTTGGAAAGTAGGCTATTTCATTAAATGATAGAGACATGACGCGGTATGTTCGTACACACTTATATGTAACATGACGCGATGCCAAAAATCCGTCAAAATGACGCGTATACTAAGTCTGTAATAATTATACCGAAGAATTATTATATATTCTAAAAATAATGATACCAAAATCATTGAAATCCGAGCCAAATTCGCAAAATTACGATGCTATAAACATTACAATACTCTAATTTTTTAAAATACATGTCATTACATTTCTATCTATAGTCGGGGACTACTAGGGGGCGTGCGCCGCCGGGGTGCACCCGCCCCTTTTTAATCCTCCAGTGAGACTAGTCCTAAACAAGCCACAGTAAGAAATAAAGTCAAATACAAAAATAATTTCAATATTTTATAAAAGACAAATACATAAATATTGATAAATTATAAGATATCTTCACATATACAGGTATATCATCACATGGTTAGAATGTGACCGTATACTAGGAAGTACAGCCATTTACTCCCTATATGAATGTATATACATCATGTATACATATTGTTTGTGGGAGCCACAATTAAACTACAGTCATATGTGAGTGAATGACCACTTGTTTACAACGGCCACATTTAAAAAAAATTCAATTTAATAGGCCAAATTTACACACTACAACTCTCGAGAAGTCAACATTTCTCATCTGGCAGTATTCACGAGTTTGACTTCATTTGCTTATTCATGACATTCAATCCGTTTATATTCGGTTTTGTTTCAATATATAGACAATCGGATAATTTGGAAGAAAGTTTAAGCTGGATTGCGACTAAGTTTTTAAAGAACATGATAAATATATGTTTGAGGAATGTCATGATAATTGATATATGCAAATAGCATCTTTTTCCCGGATTCTAGTTAAAGTTATATTGTCTACACTAGCGGAAAGTCGGTCACTTTTTCGTTGCACACTTTTCATATAGCCGCAAGAATGTCGTCACACACGGGACAACATACTCCAGGAACTCTTCGCTGTCCTATACAATGTACATGAAGACATCTCACAAACGAACATGTCCGAAGTCCGTTACGACAATAACACGTCCTACATGGATTCTTGCTTGGAATCATTTGTCCTTCATTATACTTTTTTCCTTTATAGAAACATGTTTTGGCTGAAACAAAAAGCAAGTTAAAGAACTCTAATATACAATGTATACTGCTTATAAATAATTTCCAGTTCCAAAATCGAGTCATTGACTTGTTCGTTTCTTTGGACATAATCATTCCTTTCACGAAACTTTGTTTTACCATATTCATCAACAAACAAATGTAACAATGTATTCTACACATTCAGCTGTCTTATCTATGAAAGTACAATATAGCCTCAGCTTTATGGACCTGGAGAACTGTGGAACAATCAAGTTGTTTATACTATTGATATTAATGATCTGATCATTTATTATTACTTGAGTTTAACGCCGTTTTCCAACATTTTTATATCTGTTACATACGGCGGCCGTTTCAACTAACAAGTTTTCCTGGATGCTATTCTAAGCCGTACTAACTTATCCTCCCACAAGAGTTGATAATTGGTAAAGGTGCTAGCAACGTCATTTTGGGGTATTTCTTGTCGAAACAGCACGTAAAATGACCAGAAAAATGTTCTACGTGGCATGGCATTCTTAGATTTTTGAAAAGAAACAAGTTCTATTAAAACGGATATTTGTATAAACTTTGTTTACAAGTTCTGGTTTTGTTTTGCTCAAGGAGTGCTCTTTAACGGAATTGCCGATGGCGCATATTAAACAGATCTCAAAAATGTGAAAGAGCCACCGTTAAGTAGGTTAGTTAAGTTCAGATAAAAAGATAATTGCTCGTACGAGTCTGTGACACATATAAATACTTAGTATTTGGAAGCAGGGTTCGGATACGTACAAGCTATAAGAAAACAAGGAATTAAAAACTTACCACATCCTATCTTAGTACACCCGACACTTCCTTGAGTGCATCTACATGTATTACAATCATCTTTAAAGCTACTACCATGGGCGTATACTTTCCCCTTGTAAAAACAGGACTTATCTGCGTAAGAAATAAATAAGTGTGCCAAATGAAATGAAAACATTAGCTAGTTATCCATCATTTTCATCAGATATGAATAATTAATTATAATATGCCATAGCAGCTACAACAATATGGCGACCTGCTTATTAAAATGTCCGAGACATTTTCTTTAGACAAACGCCGAAGAGTTCCGATTAAAACGAATCAGTGACACACATAAATGTTTTTAAAAGGAGTTCGGATACGTACAAGTTATAAGAAAACGAGGAACTAAGAACTTACTAGTACCACATCCTATCTTAGTACACCCGACACGTCCTTGATTGCACCCGCATGTATTACAATCATCTTTAAAACTACTACCATGGGCGTATACTTTCCCCTTGTAAAAACACGGCTTATCTGCGTAAGAAATAAGTGTGTCAATAACATAAAAAATAGTTATCCATTACATATTATAAACAAAACCCTCTGAGTGGCATTGACCTTTGATCAACTGACCTTAAAACGCACAGGTTCTGTAGAGGTTGTCATGAGGAACTAATATATGACGTTTAATGATTGTAGGTGGAAGCGTTTTGATTTTATAGGAAAGGTTAAAGTTTGGAACAAACAAACGGACAGACAGACAAACAGACAGGTCAAAACAATATACCTCGATCTATCAAATATGAATATCATATGCCATAGCAATCGGACAGATCGCATAAGTTAACAGTGACTTGTTGAAAACACGGTTAACTAGAACTGAAAGAGAAGCTAGGAAAGAATGTGTGGCTAAATGCTGTTGAATATATGCGTACATTTGACGAAAATAATAAAGTCAACTTCTTACAGGACAAAGAAAGTATATGAATAGTACAACCTCTCCAAAGCTGCTCTCTCTTGAGCAACAACCTCCCTTCAACAACAGCTTGATTTTCTCACTGCATGATTTAACTATTAATGTAACCTCTCTAGAGCAGCAACCTCTCAATAACAACATAATTTTGCTACTTCTAAGGGTGTTAATTGGAGAGGTTGCGCTGTATACAGACAAATAAAAAAGTCGTTTTTACCTATGGTAATACATTCTTGCATTGTACATCGTACTAAACCATTTGAACAAAAACACGAGTTACATGAATCTTTGAAGGACTGTCCACTATTATACCACTTGCCGTTATAATGACATCTTCGTTCTGTGTGTTAGAAATATAATTCATATTAAAAAATAGTCAACTATATCGATTATTATTGTTTATTTTAAAACGTGTTTAATATATGGAAATAGTAGACGATTGATAAAATATCATTTACAGAGCGTTCGCGTTTGAAGTAATCAACTTACTTAGTCCTTCCTTCTTGCCAAACCGTGGCCGGTAAAATATTCGAAAATTATCTATACATGTACTAGCTGTAAATCTAAAGTAAATGTAATTGCTGAACATTTTATTCTATGCTAATTAGGGGATAAAGAAATGTTTACCTTACCTTCGGGACAAATTGAACAACATCGGCTGGATGAGCGTGACCACTCGCATTCAGATTTCACGGTAGGGCATCGATGTAAGGCACACTCAAAAATGGGGCGTTTTTTGCTGACCAATTCAGCTGACAACAAGCCGTTGATGCATACCAAAGCCAATGTTATATATGTACTTAGTAAATACATTGTCTGTAACATATATAAACAGACATGTATTGATATACATTTTGTAATATCATCTGGATATAGAGGGATCTAGTACTACTGATTGAGACATTTTTTGAAAAATAGCATGTACGACACGGATTATAATCTTGGTTAAAGTATGGGTACACCGCACACATACTATGGACATGAAATGTGCCTTGTCGGGCTTGAAAATCACATGACGTGGAAGTCAGTAATCCTTATCCTATACATTGATCCCCGTTCCACGTTGCAGACCACCGAAGGCTTTTATAGTCAACGGGAACCAGTGTATGCTTTCCTACATGGTCTGGAGTTACCTGCCCAATGACACTACTTTCCGGCGTAATTCAGAGAACCAAAGTAGGCAGGGAGTCAGACCATATCCTACACTATACCGCTTACTTAACAAAACTATAAACCATAACACACACATATTCTAAAATATTAATCATCGTAAAGCTTTTAGGAAGATACTGTGAACTTCAGTTTACGACATTTGCAAACTGCATTTACCAAAGCGATACTCATGTACAATAAACTGCCCTATTAAAACATATAATTTATTATTGAGAAATTCAATGACTCGTTTTGTCAGTTTTGAACATACATGTATTTAATCACAGTTCGAGGTTACAAAACGTGTGATCAGTCTCCAAGCTCAAATATCACTACTCTTAACTTATTTTACACCAATATGAATATAAACTTGTCATTAACGTAAGATACATATTAAATAAACCTAAGTATCAGGTAAGTAGTATACATAATTTAATCAATTCACTGAAGAACTGAAGATAAGTTGAAAAAACAATGTTGTCTTTCATCAAATACTTAAACATTTTAAAACAGTAATACAAAATGTACAAAATGCATTATGATTTGAGCTGAAAGACCAATCTTTAGATTTTTGTAATCTATGTCCGTACGTTATTTATAAAAATAAATTAATAATACTTACTGTCGCCACGTTAATAGTTTAATGTTCACCAGAGTCGATAATGGAGCAAGTCACAAATGGCTACATTTTAACAAAGTTGTTGTTATATATATATATATACCTGGCAGCAAACGGATGTGCTACGTATTTTTTTCATTTTTTTCTACGAATACTTTTTTGTCTTAATGAATGATTACGGATGTATATAATCTGTAAACAACATCATTTTGTAATACATACATATTTAACCAACCCTGTTTTTATTCACCACAATAATTACCAAATTTTGACTTACATCACGTAAACGTAACAACAACCTAGTTTCCGCCTCGTTTAATATTGGACGTACAATTGTGCGGTTTTAACTCAAGGAAATTCTTTCATATCCTCATACTGTATGTGTACATGTTCATACATGAGTGAATACAGTTCTGTTCTTGTATATTTATGATAAAAGTTTATTTCATACATTTTAAAATATACATCATAAACACAACCAGTCAGAAGAAGTTATATTATGCTGAGTTATCGGACCTGCATACAATCCCAAACGAATGGTCTTAAAATTGAAGAGGACTCATTAAAAAGTTGCTAAATAGAGGAAATATATTGTTGATGTATGGTGCTAGTGACGTAGATTCTGAACGGTAATGATATATAATAGGCATGCTCGATTCACTAATGTATTGCCATTCTCATGTTTCGTGTTAATTTCGCGCGATTAGATATAGCTTAGTTATAATTATATAGATATATTTTGTATTTATTTATTTCATCGGATTTAGTTAACGCCATTTTCAATTTTATTTCAGTTATATCGCGACAGGCAGTTATCCTAACTGGCTTCCCTGGATTTCATTTAGGCCTTAACCAGTAACCAAATTCTATCCGCGAGCTACTACCTAGCTATCTCACATAATTCAGAGGTGAAGGACAATTTAACATAGGTTGTAATATCTTCAGTCGAACTTGTCACGGATAGTGTGAGCCTGGCCTGGGATTCGAACTCACAACCTCTTGATCCGTAGACAACGCTCTAACCACTGAGGTAGCCATGCGGGCTCATATATTTTTTTAATTTATAGTATATCATTTTTATCCCATTAATGTTGACAGTTTGTATGACTAAGATAGACAACTCATGGTATCTTGTAAACTTGTACCTCCCTAGGATTATGAAAAAGTCTGGCCTGTTGAATTTCAACACTTATGTCTAATTAATGTAATAAATGCTTTGAACATGAACTGTAATCTCAAGCAATATCGGGCCCCGAGGTTATAAAACACGAGATCGGACTCAAGGCATAAACCTCATATATTTGTCTTTTAATGTTTCTAAGTTAATTATGATCAGACAATAATGCTACTATGGATACATTAACAGACAGCAGAATTTATTTGAACATGTATCGAAGTCTGTTCTCAAGTTTTATAACCTCAGGCCTGGTGATCCATACATATGTATATATATATATACATGTATATTTTATGTATGTGAAAGCAGAGACATAGATAACAGAGATAAGCAACTTCTGTTATTACCTATATGTGATAACGCGTGTGACTATTATTTCCCCCAAAAATTGCTGATTCTGTAGCAAGTAAAACTTCTCACCTGATAATAACATATGCATAAATTTTACATTTTCTGAAAGTTTATTATTTAAAATATTAATTTTGACTAAAAGTTTTATTACATCCATATTTATACTACCTACTTATGCCATATTTTAAAAAATATCTACTGGCACCAATTTCTTTCAGGCCGATTACATTCTAGTGGGTATAGCTAAAAATTAACTTAGAAAATATAACAAAATATTACTTCTAGCAGAAGGCAAATGTTTAAACTTTCAGAAAATGTAAAATTTATATTATGTATGTTATTTGGTTTTTGAGTTTTACCTGCTACAGAATTCACGAAATGATGTCATGCGTGATATTTAAGTTGCCAATCTCTGTAATCTATGCCTCTGGTGAAAGTAACCTGTTATGTGTGCCCAGTTGTTTCCGGACTGTATTTCAGCTTGAAGATATATGGAACGTTTTTATCCAAAATGTGGTTTTAACAAAACGGATGTATTGTAAATGTTAACCACGGTGAATGGTACACATACTGATGTATTAGATGATTTATCTTAATTATATAGTGTGTATCATGAACACCAGGTCGTAAAACAATTTTGCATACCATGTAGTCCGATCCCAGTAGTGACGGTATATTTGCACTCAATCTAAACTTTTATCAACATGGATAGTGAAACTAGATGCCCAAGGACAACATGTCGAGCGCGCCGTTTAGACAGTTTGTGACCTTGACCCTTGAACGTATGAAGTATGAACGTATGAAGTATGGGTGATGTTCATGACAAATCATTTCATTGAAGTAAACTTTTATACCAATTTATTTCAAAAGTAAACAGAAGGCACAGCTCCGAAGACAAAGAAAGTATATTTGACCAAATGTGTAATCTTGACCTTTGACCTATGGATCTGGGTGTTGCCAAGGACACATGGACTCATTGTATTATGCCAAGTCATTTTTGAATAAGTCAATGCAAAAGGGAGATACAGCCCGGACAAGGTCTATAACACTTTTGATGTTTGATACTGAGTGTGACCTTGAACTTTAGCCTACGAGCCTTGGTCTTGCGTATGACACATCGTCTCATGATGGTAAAAATTCTGCCAAATAATTACAAAATCCATCAAGAAATGACAAAGTTATGAAGCAGACAACAAAAAAGACCCCATCTTTGACCTTTAACATCTAAATGTGACCTTGACCTTGGAGCTACTGACCCTGGTCTTATGTGTGACACACTGTCCCAAGTTATTTTCAAATGTGTCAATGCATAGGGGAGATACAGCCTAGACAAGGTCTATAATGCTCATTTTTAACGTTTGACCTCTAAGTGTGACCTTGACCTACAGACCTGGTTATTGCACACCGTCTCACGGTGTTTAGCAATTATGGCAAGTTGTTTTAAAAGTGTTTATACATAAGGGAGATACGGCCCGGACAAGGTCTACAATTGATCATTTTTGACGCTTGACCTCTAAGTGTGACCTTGACTATTGAGCTAGAGACCTGGATCATACGCACTGCATCCCGTCTCATGGTGTTTAACAATTATGCCAAGTTATCTTAAAAAGTCTCTATGCAAAAGGGAGATACAGCCCGGACAAGGTCTATAATGCTCATTTTTTACGTTTGACCTCTATGTGTGACCTTAACCTTTGAGCTAGAGACCTTGATCTTGCGCGCTGCACACCGACTCATGGTGTTTAACAATTATGCCAAGTTATTTTCAAAAGCGTCAATACATAAGGGAGATACAGCCCGGACAAGGATCCGGACGGACACACTAACCACGTATATAGACACGCAACCGCAATTGTGGCGAATATGTCGAACTCACCGCAAGTGGGCTCGACAAAAATTAGCTTATTAATTTATACATGTATACTACTTTTCAACACACAGTCGAATCTGTGTAAGCGGCCACCTCCGAATAAATATCACCCTGCGAATAAAGGCCATTCTTTTCAAAACCGTCCTTGATTATTTATAACAAATGACATGCGAACAAAGATCACTAGTCAATAAAGGTCACCTGGGGTTTTCCAAGGGTGGCCTTTGTTCGCAGGTTTGTATGTGTACCTCAGTTTACCAATTTCAAATTTATACATGAATTTTTCATGAATTCAAGTCGGTATTTTTTTGGCTTATCAAGACCTAGTAATAAAATTTCTAATAACCATAAGTATTTCACGCATGTCAGAAACCTATCACTGTAAAACAATAATTATAAACATCATTTTCATTGCGTTTTTTTTTCATACTTGCATGCGTGGATTGTGCCATTGTTTACAAAATGTTTTTCTGGCTGAGATCTGCCAAAAATCAAAATTCTTATTTATTTGGGTTTAATGCAATTTTTTAACATTTTTTTGTTATATACGATGGCCGATACATCTAACACGTTTTCCCGGACAGTATTCTAACCAGTACTAACTTCCCCTTCCACAAGAAACCGACAACTTCTCCATATGTGGAGGAAAATCAACTTTTTGTCAGATGTTCACAGGATGGTATGACCTGCCGCGACCGGGATTCTAACCCGGATCGCCGGGGTACAAATCCAGCATACTAACCACGGCTGCGGCCTCGAAGGAAATATTTTTTAATATCGTATTTACAATTATAAAAATATATCGACTAAAATAATAATGCAGACTGAATGCAAGTTAATAAGATTTTGGAAAACACATTTTCTTCAAAATTTTGCAGCTTTAACAATGAAGTGCAAAGTTCGCACATTTCTTTGTAAATGGAAATGGCAACACAAATGCCAATTTTATCACAGTTTATTTGAAATGATAATATATCGTATAAATATACATGTATTAAAACATACATTTGACTCGAAATATATGTCTACCGTGTAGGAATACAATTATCGAATGTTTAGCGAATGATAAATACACAAAATAGAAATGCGGAAATAGCAGAGATAATTAAAAGAAACATGCATAGCATTCAGAAATATGTAGTAATCTAACACTGGACTATTATATAAATCATGGCGTACGCTTACAAATACGAAACATTAAATGAATACCAAAAGAAATGTCTATGTATAAAGCTATGTAAGGCAATACTGTATCAAACAGCTGAATTCTAGTTTCATTCATTTACTCACGTAAATAATAACCATGTCGTCTTCACAAGGAAACATTCACTTGATATTTCACATTTATATCTATATGAACAAATTTAAGTACGTCAGTTTCATCGTATATATTAAATATTAATAATGTTTATGTGGTTGCTTCAGCAACTTGCTCGGATTCATTAGCACTTGTCGCCACTTCCTGCTGTGGTTCTGCTTGTTCAGTGGTAGTTTGTTGTACAGACTGTTCTTCATCTTGTTTTGAAGTTTCAGCTGTTTGTTCAGGTTTGGTTTCCTCCTGTTGGGATTCTGCCTTGTTTTCAGAAGCGTCAGTGGTTGATTCCGTGGTTTGTTCAGTCTCCTTTTGTGGTGTCTCTTGGATTTCTGCGGGTGAGGCACTTTCGGCTGTGGCACCCGACTCTTCGGTTGTTGCACTCTCCTTTGGAGCCTCGGGTTCTGTTTCTGTTGGAGAAGCATTTTCTTGAGACACCTTAGGTTCCGATTCTGTGGGTGTAGGCTCTTGAGGAGCCTCTGGCTCTGATTCTGCAGATGGCACACTCTCTTGTGGAGCTTCGGGTCCTGATTCTGTAGTTGCGGGCTCTTGTGGAGCTTCGGGTTCGGATGCCGTTGGCGCGGCCTCTTGTGGAGCCTCTGCTTCTGCGGGTGCAGCTTCCTGCGGAGCTTCTAGCTCAGATTCTGTTGGTGCAGACTCTTGCCCAGCCTCAGACTTTGCTTCTGTAGGTACAACCTCTTGAGGTGCTTCAGGCTTGGATTCTGTAGACTCTTGTGGAGCCTCAGGCTCGGATTCTGTCGGTGCAGCCTCTTTTGGGACCTCAGGCTCGGATTCTGTCGGTGCAGCCTCTTTTGGAGCCTCAGGCTCTGACTCTGTCGGAGCAGCCTCTTTTGGAGCCTCAGGCTCTGATTCTGTCGGTGCAGCCTCTTGTGGAGCCTCAGGCGCTGATTCTGTAGGTGCGGCCTCTTGTGGCACCTCGGGTTCTGGTTCTGTTGGTGCAGCCTCTTGTGGCGCCTCGGATTCTGATTCTGTAGGTGCAGCCTCTTCTGGAGTCTCTTGTTCTGATTCTGTAGGTACAGCCTCTTTTGGGACCTCAGGCTCTGATTCTGTCGGTACAGCCTCTTTTGGGGCCTCTGGCTCTGATTCTGTAGGTGTAGCCGCTGGTAGTGCCTCTGGCTCTGACTTTGTAGGTGCAGCCTCTTGTGGCGCCTCAGGCTCTGATTCTGCCGGTGCAGCCTCTTGTGGAGCCTCAGGCTCTGATTCTGTAGGTGCAGCCTCTTGTGGCACCTCGGGCTCTGATTCTGTAGGTGCAGCCTCTTGAGGGGCCTCAGACGCCGATTCTGTAGGTGCAGCCTCTTGTTGAGTCTCAGGCTCTGATTCTGTAGGTGCCGCCACTTGTGGTACCTCAGGTACTGTTTCTGTAGGCGCAGTTTCGTCTGGAGCTTCTGATTTTGATTCTACCGGTGCTGTATCTTGAGAAACCTCTGGTTCTGATTCGGCAGGAGTAGACTCTTGTGGAGCCTCTGGTTCTGACTCTATAGGAGGTGCCGTCTCTTGAGATATCTCCGCATCTTTGGCTACATCTTGGCTTTCTGTTTTTTCAGTAGAAGTTTCTTCACTTGTTGTTTCTGTAATGGACTGTTCCTGAGCTTTAGGGTCCTGTGGCTCTTCAGCAACATCAGCTTCTTCAGCTTGTCCTGTTGCGACATCCGTTTCTGGTGTAGAAGGTTCTTCAACAGCAATTGTAGGTACGCTTTCAGTTTGAGATGTAGATTCGGCTTTGATAGTGTCGTCGGAACCTTCTGCACCTACCGCATCAGCACTTTCCTTTTCTGAAGCAGCTGGCTCTGCAGGAGCTTCAGATGTTTCATTCGATACAGAGGTTTCTTCTTTAGGAGGCGTTTCTTCCTTAGACATTTGAGCATTTTCTTCAGTTTGTTCACTAAGTGTAACAGCTGGGTCAACAGTTTGTGTTTCAGGTTGACTTGATTCTACATTTGCGGTAGAAACAGGCTCTACACATTGGGTTGTTTCATCGTTGTTTGTTGTTTCTGTTTGGCTATCTGGTTCACATTCTTTTGTAGTTTCTGCTTGTTGCTCAGCTGGCGCTTCAGCCTCGGCTGTTGCTTCTGGCTGTGATTCCTGTTGTGAAGTTTGTGGTCCCGTATCAGATTCATTGACATTATCTAACGCTATCTTCACAGCTTCAACAGCTACAGGCGTGTCTGACCGTTGCTCGCCCTCATGTTGTGTTTGATCGATTTGATTATCCATCACCTGGTCGGATACAGCACTGTCTGAACGCGCTTGTGGACTTTCAGGTTCCTTTTCAGTAACTGGTAAGGTCGGAGCACTAGCAGATGTGTCGTCAACCTTTTTATAGGACTCCGGTTGTTCAGATTCACTCTTGGCTGCCTCTACAGGAACAGCTGAAAATAGATACATAAACATTTTAGTATTAATCTAAATGATATACTACACTTGTACGTATACTAGAATGTACACATGTAATTTCTTCATCTAGGTTCTGCTGATTTGGTTGTTCCTAACCATGTTAATATCACCGAGTTAGTCCTCACATGTTGAATAGATTAACACCTAAAATTAGTTTCCCGTAATATGCTAACATCCGAACAAACAGTCCAGTTGTTGATTCATTTCGACTTAGAACTGTGAAAATTCCCTAAGAACTAAAATATATCACAAAATACAAAACGAGTACAAAAATATCTGAAACGAGATAACAAGGCAGGTATGTAATAAAAGACTTTTGTTTCATCTGACAATATGTTACTTTCTCTTACAAAATTATATAAAGACTAGTGTACACTTTCAAAAGGCTCTATGTGCGTACAACAGCAGACAAAGATTCAGTCAAATCTGTGAATTAAGGCCTCCATTAGGAAAAACAGAATGTGCCCGTGACTGGCAAATGGCTTTCTTCGGAGATCTGTTTGTTCTAAATAATCAATGACAATTTTTGCAGGGGTGTCCTATTTTTGGAGATGGCTTCAAACACAGAGCTAACTGTATTGTGAGGAAAAGGTGGCATTATTCGGAGGTTGTCACTAACACAGCTAGGTTTGTCTACATAAATACATTGAGCAGTAACATTTGAAGTGTGTTTATGGAAAATAAATCTAAATTGAGCATCTAATAATTCACCCTTTGATATAGCGATATTAGATGTTCAGATCCGTGTTGTGGAAATGACTTGATAAATCGTAATTTGATAATACTAATAGAAAACCTAGGTATATACGCAAACCATTGAAAACAACGTAGACGTCAATCAGAGTATACAGAACTGTTACCATGCCAACGGCAAATACAGACTGTAATCTAAGTTAATTTACAATGTAAAAAATAGAACATCACTTTGCAGCATTAAATCGCATTAACTGATATACTTATATTCACATAAATATAATTATTTATTATGAGTGAGAATCGTAAAGGCACTTAACATATTATTAATAAGGCTGTTGTAAGTTGTTGTAACAAAGGCCTCATCTTGTTTCTTATTACCTTCATTTTACAAAAATAGAGTTTTCTACCATTTTTTTCATCCGATTTAACGCCATTTTCAACATTATTTCATCAGTTATATCGTGGCGGGTAGCTATCTGACAAACAATGCTTATTTTAGGTAATTTCAAGGGCTGATAATTCACCATAAAGGAAAGCAAGGCCTTGTCTATTTTCATTTTTATGTAGCCGACTTCTTTTCATGTCATTGTGAAATATTTCATGAATTATTAAAGAGTGTTTTTTATTATTTTTTCTTTCTTTACCTAAACCAATGCCAATTTACTTAAAACATGGCCTAATTTTGAAGAATTTTTTCAGTCTCTCTTAACTTCAACTGAGAAAAGGTAATATAAATGTTTAATGGAATTGCATGACATTTTTTACCAGGAATAAAATGAAAAACATTAACTAAAAGTAAAACCATGGTATTTGAGATTTATGTATGAGTTAACTGCCCTTGAAATGGCCTAAAATAAGCAAAAATTCAAGGGCAGATAACTCAAAAACGAGATCAGTGACCCCCAATTTTTTTTCGCTTATAATGTTTCTGTTATCATATGCTATGATCATACAAAGTTTTAAAAAATTCTATTGTTCAGTTTTCATTTTGCCTATATGTATACATTTTTGTGTACGTGAAAAATGTAGCGAACTGTAGCAAACGTCTTTAAATAACATTATTTGATAAGTAAGTACGCGTCTGTTACTGTCTGTTATACATACTACCATTATACTACAGAATTCCACGAGAAACATTGAAGTCTTCTAATCACCGACTTTCAAGTGTTACTGACAAAGAAATACCTTAACCTTAACCACACTCTGTCGTATCTAATTAAATACAATATATTGTATCACGACTTGGAAAAGAGCACTAGATGCAGAACTCTGTAGTCAAAGGATACCATATGGCGAGGTCAAGCGGAAGGCACGAGACGAAGGAGGGTTGGAGACAGTAGGAAAGGCCCTACGTTCAAGAAGGGATGAAGTAAGTAAGTAAGTAATTACTGTTTTAGCGTTTAGGACAAACAATCTGACTTGGACCTCATTCAAAAATAGCAATCAGCAAAACCACCGTACCATGGTCATCTTCCGAGCTAAAATCGCTCATCATATTGAGGGGGTCTCTAAAACACGATGGAATATTTACAGACAACATACAGAAAACTGCTGTGAAATTATTTGGTTGTTTAAAGACGCTTGCTACAGTTTTCACATAAGACATACATAGGCAGAATGAAAACAGTTCAATAGATTTTTTTTAATTGCATTTAATAAGAATGTATAGTTGTCTTAATAATAATAATGATACGTTCAGTAAGTCAGGTTTCCTTGTATCTATGTTGACTACTGTTCAATAGCTTGTAAGTTCAGCAGCGCACAACACTGTTGATTATAACCGAGATGAAGAACAGACGAAGCAAGAGTTTTTTTTATTTGACCTTATATAATATGCGTGTATCAAATATGATAATGAAATAAAAGTTCATTTTCACATAAAAATCGCTTCAGAGCAGAAATGATATGTTATCGCTGACCGACTTTCTGACAACTAGTTTAGGCGCGTGAAGACAAACAGAGGTTATTATTGTATTCAAGTATTTTTGTTTCCACAAAAAGATGTGTGTTACCTGATTTTAACATACATTTGAATGAGAGAATGTTTTAGGTGGGACAATTCGATCGACAGTTTGAAACACAGACGTGTTTTGCTGTAACGTAATTTATCAATGTCAGTGTGAACACCAGCCTAATGTCCAAATAAATGTCCGTCACATTCAATTAACATACGTTAGGTCTCATTAACAATTTAAACATCGCCAGTACGTTTGGCTAAATGTCGAGTTTCGATGTCTAAACAACAATAATATGTAACGAATACACAATCAAGCATTTTACGTAAGGAAATCGACGGGTTTGAAATTTCAGTTGCTGTCTGTTAAACAATTACAATTGTAATTTTTGTAGAGATGTACATCAAACTAGAAAATTAGGTATGTTATGTACGTCAAACTAATGCAAAACATATGTGATTGGTATGTGTACAATATCTGCATGTGTGCTTGGCATGCTTGCCTACCATTCAATGCAATCTTTGCTGAAATGCGGGAATTCTCTACGTATTTATCTACTTCTGAAAATACTTAACTCTTTTCCAGCATGCTCTGATAATGTCTGCAGCTGTTTAACTTACATGTCTTCTTTATTGATATTAAGTTTCTTTGTTTCTTACAGTAACCAAAAAGTCACCCTCACGTATTTTATCCCATCCCATCTCCCGAACCAAGTATTGTGTTAAGAAAATCACAGGAAAGAGAGGGGTGTGTATCGGTACAGGAAAGAGAGGGTTGTGTATCGGTACAGGAAAGAGAGGGGTGTGTATCGGTACAGGAAAGAGAGGGGTGTATCGGTATGTTCACACCGGGCATGATAAAGAACCAAGAAATAATATTCGAAATAGGAGAAGGGATACAAATGCCCGGTTCGCTTAAAATGACCATACCTGTAGAATGGGCCGTTAAACAACAAATCATTCAAAATACTGACCGAATTCAGAGTTTCGATGTATTTCAGTAATACGTATTCTTAGATCTGACAACATAAGCTTTCTAATATAGGTGAGTATAACGTCAGTTTATGAGTACATCGGGCACATAATTATAATAAATATATCGATTTGATAACCAAACCACATTGGGTACACAGACTTCAACCGATTAACAACTACATTTGATGTTGTTTGAATCAACGTGTAAACAAATGATACCAGAATATCATAGATGGTCCATCGAACACCCCTAAGGTCGAGACACTTCAAGTTAATACATACAAACAATGAACCATATGTATATACAAGAACTCGTAGAATATGATATACTTGTACATATCATGATTCATAATTATATCTTAAGGCTTACTCTTACTCAGGCAGATGCTTATGTATATAAATACAAAATGTATACGTCTCAAATTGAACAAACTTTAGTAGTAAATGTGTGTCTGACATACTAGAAACAGACAATTTGAACATAGAACAGACAGGAAAATGTGTTCCTGATATTTTACATACAGACTATAAGACTGGAAGGGTGCAACAATGATTAACGAGTGACTCTTAGACAGGAATGCGTCATTCTTGGCAAATCACCAAGTTAGGTGTAAAACCCGTCTCGAATGAAACTAGGAATCGTTGTGTATGTACACGTGTATATATATATTCTGAACACGGAACGTTAAAATACACGTTATCACAGTTAAAACTCACATACATATATTACGTCAATATCATTTATCTCAATTCTTTGCCAATATAAAAATAGATGTACATAGACATGAATTAGTTATTAACGGCTCATTATAGATGTACAATGTATATATTGATCTACATGTATGTCTAAAAGATACAACGTGCGTAATACATCAATTTTTAACCCAACATTCATAATCTGTAAATGATTCAAGTTTCGTAGATATTGTTATTTTTTAAAAGAATTATAAAAGATGAATAAAAATTTTCACTCATAATTATATGTATATACATCCATTATTATATCTACCGACTACCAGTGATATGAAGTTTAACGAATGCATTGAAAAACAACATAGCATTCATTACACAAAAACACCATAAATCGAAAGACTTTACGATGTATATTTTTTAACAACAGTTATAAAATATCAGTAAAATCATAAAATTCTCACCTTTGGACTTCGACCGAAATATTCGAGACAGAAAATTTCCCATTTTGTTACGTTGAAAGTTTTAAGTCAATATACATAAAATTTAGGATAAATACACACAAAATTTCGAAACAAATACAATCGACTTTTATCCAATGTTCAAACAAATGGTTTCATATTCAGTCCTCAATGAATTTTTACAATCAGAATGAACGTGGAAAGTCACCGCTCTACGTGTTTCGCTTGAAGAGAGTGCTCTAATAATGAGAGGGAGAAAGTTTTTATTATGTTTCCATGGCAACCAATTGTTAGAAATAATACGCCTAACATATTAACTCTGCAATACAGATTCCTGATATGAAAATACTAGTATGTAACAGTACATCTTTAAGAAACTACGACATTTTAACATACATTGTACTTGATGGATCAGTATTTTGGGATTGGACCAGCGAAATGATTAATCGAACATCATAATTTGAGGCGTGAATAAGATCCGAAAGATTTGAGAAATTATAAAAATGTTTCTCCTATTTTTTACTTAGCATTTTGGGAAGTTATCCAGATACTGCTTGGATAAGAAATATTTAACCAAGCACAAGTAGACTGGTCATTGGTGATAAAGATTCGGGTCAATTTGATCTTTGTGGTCGGATTAAGAGTATTTGACTCTTTCTGTGAAACATAAGCGATCACAAAGCTCGATTGTTTTAAATAAGTAAATTAGATAATTGAACATTGATGTCGATATGTCTTGAACAAGGAATACAAATGTGCTTTTTGTAAACGGATTAAGATTAATTTAATATTTTCCATAAAGTCACTCCCCTAGAAAGCCATCCCATCAATCGTAAATCCTGGCAAAAATATGCTATTAGACCGACCCCTAACAAGTTCTTGTAAGCTGTGATTTATCTTATAGACAGACACTCGCACTTTCCATAAATCATGGAATTACTTGTTGAACATGATCAAACGTCAGCTTGTATCTTTAAATTTAAATGTATAGATCTATGTATTTATATTATTGTGTGCTTATTTCATAGTAAATCATGTATAAATACGGCCTAACTCACTAACTGCTTTACTATTTGTTATCGCAAGTATAAAATGAAGAAATAAGACCAATGCACAGACTGACTTAAGAATCAAAATGAAAACAAGATGTTTGTCAATCACGGATGCCTCCTAAACGCCATCCCAACTGGATGGTATATCATTATTATTGATCGAACAAGGACTTTACCGTTGACCTTCTGGTCTCAAATATAATTGGGGGTAATCTTGTGATTATCAGCCTCCCTATAAAATCTAGGCACTGTAGGCCAACTTGTTCTCATGTTATAGGTCATACAAGTGTTTTGTTGAGGATAACTGTGTCATTAACTTTTGATCTGCTGACCTAAACAATAATAGGGGTCATCTACATGTAATGACCAACCCTCTAAGCAGACCATGTAACTGTAGACCAAATCGTTCTCTAGTTATTGGTTGGACAAGGTTTATGTATTGAAAGTAACTTTGTCCTTGATCTCTGACCTCAAAATCAATAGGGATCATCTGCATGTGGTGAACAACCTCCCTACCAGGTCTGAGGATCGTAAGCTAAATAGAGCTCTAGCTATTGGTCGGACAAGAATTTTGTGTCGAAGGTCACTGTAACCTTGACATTTGATCTACTAACCTCAAAAACATTTGGGGTCATCAATACGTTATATCAACCTTGTAATATATAGTAATATATAGTAAAACCTCACCCAGCAATCACTTCAATATAAAGAATACATCATTATTACTACAATTTATTTATGATCGGCTTTGAATTTTTCCTCTGCATTCCACCTCAATGCCGAGATCCTCTAAATAATTATCAAAGTACTGAATGCAAAAACCGATGATTGGCACTAAAGGTACATGTTCTTACTATTGAGGTTGGCTTGTAGATTACGTACATACTGGATTAATATTATCTAAGGAGGGTCATAACATTGTTTACATCCTCGGGTTGAGTACGTACCCTAACATTCATTAAACAGTGTGAACATGTACTGATATAAGCCTCATCAAACTTTCCCGTATGTAACATCAGTTATCTTGATATTTCTCCAACAGTAGATGTTTGATTGCAGTGATATCACACAAATAACAAAAACACAAACATATTGTGCAAAAAATACCAACATTTCTCAAGCGCCAAACATGACATGCAAGCATACGCATTGCTTAAGCATGTATTGTTAGAAATGTAAGCATACGTTAGAAAGACAGGGCAAATATTATGGTTAATAAACCTATTACATGCCATTAAACAACAGTCCAATATAGCACAAAGCAGTAAAACAGTAGAATATAAATACAGACGACCCCGATTATCCGAAAATCAGACGTAATACGTAATGAAAGATCGGTCTCGATTTTATTTCTCACAACCATGACGAATTTAAAGACATCCGGATTTACCATACCACTGATTATCCGAAACCATCGATTTTTCAAACTAATTCCGGATAATCGAGATTCCACTGTAATTGAAATATCAAAGGCTTTCATCTGATTAAAAATCATCGCTTTTGATTAATGTTCCAGTACATAATCATGAATGAAACGGTTCGATCAAAATAAATTTACTGATATTCACGGCGTTTTTTTCTTGATTTATAGCTGTGTGAATGACTAATGGGATCAAATTAATTATGATGGAATACATTAACTAATTTTATCATCATGATGGTTTACAAAGGAAGCCTTCAACGGATCATGAAAATCAGATATTTGCGATTATTTTAATCATAGGTATACACATAAGCCAATTTTATGGTGAATATGACAACAGGTTGAGCAAAGGACGTTTTTGAAGTTTTAGAGGAAGAGCAAGGCACGGGTTATATATAATACATTTTGGCTACAAGCAAGTTGGGAAGACGACAATTCTAACCAGTTTACATTCTTCCTACATTTTGACCGGAATAAACATTTCACTACACGCAACTGTCACGGACAAAATCAACTCAATCATTTCAAGGGAAATGTACCAATATGCCTAGTATGATTTTGTAGTGTACTAAATAAGAAGATTTAAAATTGTATTCGATTCAAGTCGACAAAAAATCCATCATAAATCCATATAAGTCTATATTTATACAACTTTATTCAGTTGAAAGTGTCGCTGAACAAATGTATTTGTTTTGGCATGCTCACAATTACAAACAAAAAAGTCACATTGAAAAAAACAACACTTTTACGATCCACATGAATGTTGTAAATCCATTTGTTTCATGTCTAAACCTTTAAACATGTAGGATACTAAATTTGAAGAAAAGTGAATAAGCCGCATGCGATGCATGTATACTTAATTCCAAAGCGCAATTTCATTACAGCAATAGTACTACTAGCAAAGTTTAACATAAAACACATTATAACGTATTTGATATTTAATTACTTACAACTAAATATGTACAATATATCAATATAAATGTACGATGTGAAGCCTTCCTAAAGTTACAAACAGCTCTACAAGTCTAAAATTAAAATGAGTTAATGGAGTCCAGCCAATTTGACTTTCAGTTGATCTTATGTACAATGTACTTCTATGACCTAAGTTCCCTTATTTACAAAACAGAACCCTGATATCGGGCACGTTTAACCCCCAATATATATCCCTTATCAGGTGACAGTTCGTGTCTACATACAAATGTGAGCATGTTTTTAAACATGTGTCGAAGCAAAAAAAAAGAACACTGGGAGGTTAGAAAACGTATTTGTAAGTGCCTTATCTCAACACAGATCTCTCTATTAGATAATTTTCTGTACTCGTAAAACCTATTTTGGTAATTCATCTTGTTTTTTCATGAATGAAAACAATAAAATCAGGGACTGGCATTGGGCCACACAATCTGTTAGGTGCTCCTTTGTCTAGACTAATGTACAAATTCCAATCAATGAAAATGCTCAACAATCAATGTAAATGATTGATTATTGGTAGTTAAATATGTATAGCCTGAGATAACAGTTAATGATTAAATGCGTCAACTTGCTTTTATGCTTTTTTAGTTCTTCAAATAATAAAAAAAATAGTGAATACTTTTATTGAGCGTCATTTTTCCTGAAATGTCGAAGCTAAGTGAAGCTAGACGTCTCAGCTGGAAGGCACGGCGATGACTAGCTCCTTGCTAGGCATGTCTGACTGAAGGCATGTAAGATCTTTAAGTCAGATGTCAGGTGTCGCAATGTCTTCTCGTATGGTTGATCAAATGTCATCGTTTTAATGCAATATTGTCTCATTTGATCAATACATGGAGAATATCATGGCTAAACATGAACAAAGTTGTGAGTAAATGTATTAGAAATTGAAAATTAAGCGGTAGATTAGGACAGGATATGAAAGCTCCGTCAACCATCAAATCACATGGTTCTAAATAATTTACCCTAAATATGCGCTCCTTTAACTAACAGTTATATATATCGTGACATGTGGAGGTACGGTCGGTGGTCTAGTGGTAACACGATGGATTACAGAACCAAAGGTCGTGTATCCGAGTCTCGGCCCCACCTTCTGAATTCACATCCCATCTAACAAGCCAAGTACCGTGTTAAGAAAATCACAGGAAACGAGAGAGGCGTGTATCGGTGCTTTACACCGGGGATGATAAAGAAGCATGAAAAAAACTTTTCGAAAAGAGTAGGGATATAAATGCCCGGTTCACATGTTCTCTCTCTCTCTCTCTCCCCCCCCCCTCTCTCTCTCTCTCACTCTCTTTCTCTCTCTGGTGACCATGAAATGACCCGAGCTGTCGAATGGGCCGTTAAAAAAACAGATAAACATAGTAAATAAGGATACTAGCTACCTTTAGTTAGTACAATGAGGAAATTAACCGGGTCCCCATGAATTAACTGTTACTGTGGTTAACTGTATTCATATTTGACAATCATGTTTGCAGCTATATATATTTGCTTTGCAATTTTCGTTTCACTCATTTCCACTGAACACATCCTTGAAAATGTCAAAGTTAACTACTATCTAAACTACACAAATGACATTATAATGCATTATAGACGTTAATACATGTACTTTTACTTGATTCACTAATTGAATTACATAGGCATTTGCTTGCATGAACCTTATTACTGAGCAAATACATTTGCATTGCTCATACAGCTGAGCTCATTAGATCACAATCTACAAAATTGAATGAGGAGCAAGATAACTAGATGAATGAGTCATGCAATATATAAACATTTCATTTATCATTGAGTTTTGCTATCACGAGCATGTTATCACAGACAGGATAAAGAAGTAAAACTTATTTAAACAATATCTCGAGCTGGTTATCGGGGATGGTGTTCACCGATTTTACGTATGCCGATTAACTATATTTTAACCAGGTTTGATTGTTCAGGTCGGTCAGAACAAACGCTGCCAGTGAACATGTCGACCATCACCGTGCTATCTTCGCTATACACATGACTTGGTGATACTGTCGGTCATTATGTACCATTTGTTCGCTTTATAATGTTGTAATGCAATTACGTGCAATAAATCAGAAATAAGTAATAGATAATAGGGAATGTATAGTAGAGAAGCTCTCGTTTTGTACGAGTTCCCTAAACTTACAAAAAGGCAAATAAACGTTTACACAAGAAGTGGGACGGGTACCTCGCGTGCTTGCTATACACTTAACCACCATACCATGGGGATACGTATACCGAAATCAACAATCTATGCTCCGATAGTTATATTTAAATCATTCATGTGACGTCATCCTTTTGTTCTCACTGTCCAATAATTTTACGAATGGATCGCTCTCAATGGACAGCTGTCCGTTATTTTTTGTAATATTGGAGTGTAGTCAACATATTGGACTGCAACTCAAATTTGGACACTAAAACGACGCATGCGTAAGATTATCGAATGCTGTAATGATCTGAAAATAAACATATCTTACGAGTCTTGACAAGGACTTATTTATATGTATAGAAGTCCATGGTCTTTTTTAAGATTTTAATGAAAATCCAGCAGTACTGTATCATAGTACTCGTATTTATAAGCAGGCTGTACTATAAACTGCCCGATTAGCTCAGTTTGCAGAGCATCTGATTGCAAGAAGTAGTTCGCGGATTCGAGCCCCGCATCGGGTACATTAATTTACTCTTCCTATTACCTTTGGTGCCATGAATGTGAGACCAACCTTGGAATACTACACTTAGGGTGAAGCAAAGATTGGGTTAGTCAAAAAACCTCTGATTGTCGTGATAAATTAATTTGAATTAAATAGTAGGATGAATGTAGCAGTACTGTACATTGTACTTGTATTTATGAATTGGCTGTAATAAGCAGGAGATTGCGGGTTAAGCCCCGCACCGGTTGCATTATATTCCGCCTATTGTGTACAACAAAAATAAATGTGAAGAATCAATTGATCAAATTTCATTATACTCATTATGAACAAATTTTCAATACAATTCATACCTTAAAATATTACAAATCAAATCAAACGAAAGTGTTACACGGATATCCTACATAAACAGTTTTTTCCCTATTTACACCTTCCACATTGTTCCACGCTGTTTTACAAACCCATTCCCAACAAACGAATACATAGGAATGACACGGCTTGAGTCGATGCGAACAGGTTTGAATAAAATGTACATTCCCCGTGCTACCCGTGCAGTGTGATTGAAAGAGTTGATTTAAAGGTATCTACCGTAACGGCTTTTAAGCAGTCAAATTCACACGCTATCTTGTCTATTTATCTGGTCATAATAATGCAAGAAAAATGAATCCTAAAGCCAATAGCCTTCTTTAGTGACTTTTAATGAGTAAAGTGTATTGACAGATGCCTTTAAAAATGATAAATTGTCATGGTCAATGAATTGTGTAAACTTATCGAAATGATTTAAGTTACATATAAACCTCAAACTGCCCATTATGTAAAATATTGGAGTGTATTCGGCGCTACGCGCCTCAAACACTCCAATATTTTACATAATGGACAGTTTTCGGCTTATATCTATCACATATAGCAATGGCTCAAACCAAACAATATATCATTATTTATATAGTCGGAAGGGATGATCTAGTGGTACCGCACTGGACTACTGAACGAAAGGTCGTGTGTTCGAATCTCGGCCCCGCCTTTTGATTTCTTATGGACGCTTTTTCAACTACCGAGTCAAGTACTGCGTTAAGAAAATCACAGTAAAAAGGACAAGGCGTGCATTAGTGTTTTACACCAGACACGATAACGTACCAGGAAAAACTATTCGAAATGAGCAGGGTTATAAATGCACGATTCTCTTGTATCTTATTTCCCTTCTCCATGGCCGGTTCTGAAATGACCAAAGATGTCGAATGGGTCGTTGAACAACATGAATAAATAAATATGGTCGGAATGCTTCTTATGTCATATGGAGGGGAGTTATTTGCTACATGTGCAGGGTATTGCGCAGTAAACTGATTTTTACCTTATCTAAACAAAAATATTAACAATATTTCAAATACTTAGCTTTTATATTTAGGAGGTAGATTTTATGTACATAAATTCAGCAATTAATTGAAAACTGTCATAGAAAACATATGTTTACTACAGTACATTTTGGCATGCAGTATGTTTATTTGAAAGTAACTGAGATGAAGTTCGGTATTTCTCCTGTTTTCTTTGAAGAGATATTTAAGGTGAGTCTGTATATCAGCTATCTGAAAGTGATTATTGAAGAATGTAAGATATGCATAAGATCGTAATATTCCTGTCTGGGTATGGGGTAATACTTCTAGAATTTCAACAAGGCAGTGTGTATGGTATTTTCTTGTTTCTGTTAAAACAAAGCAAACTCTATGGACGTTATTAATTTACCAATTGAGCTAGATCAACCTAAGACTTTTAGTTTAAACCCAGTTTTATAAACAATATTCTAGTCCGTTATTAAATATATGCGTTTTCTTGCGAATACATATGAACAGTGTTTTCTGTGAGGGGAACCAGGTCAAGGATAGTCGAGAAAAATAAGATAAAAATGACACCGAATTCAAACAATACTGAACAATGCTGTTTACATTGTTATGGTGTCTGTTAGACTGTTACATACCGAATTCAAACAATACTGAACAATGCTGTTTACATTGTTATGGTGTCTGTTAGACTGTTACATCAACTATCCTTTTACGAGTTTACATAGTTTAAGTCAAATCACGAAAGTTCAAAGTCAAATACTTGTTTAGATAAAATATTAATCATAATGTTTGTTCAAAACACTCAAGAAATTGCGCATGCGCGTCCAAAATATAAAAATAAAATAAAAATGATAAAATTATGTATTAACATGCAATTGTACTTTTTGCAGACCGGATTTTATGATCGCCGTGTAGCATTAAGCATGGTATATAAAATCACACGAATCTTAAGTATGAGTATATGTTCACCATGTGTCTGCACACATACATCACATTTAAGTTACAGTCATACGCATACCCGACCGTCACTGCATCGCTCCGTGAACAATTACTCAATACTTAACCCAGTCATAACCATTATATACGTAATAAGCATCAGTCCGGATTATCTGTACTTTCACCTGAAATTACTGTATCTAGGTAAAACATCTGTAAATCTTTTTGTTTGGTGAGTAATGATATAACAATGTGGTTCTTTGTTAGAGAGATTGTTTCCATATTACATACAGTGGAACCCCTATAGTCCAGACTCCTCCAATCCGGACTCCGCTTATCCGGAAACTACCTGAATCCAGAAAAAAAATCCGTTTCGATTTTTAATTCAGTGTCTTTCGTATGTATATGTTTGCTTATTTTGTCCAAAAATTAAATCATTAATATGGAAAATAATAAATTTGGGATTTCCTTTTATCCAGACATGTCCGAATTAGAGAGAATGTTTACGGCATACAAAATAGATAAACATTGTAAATAGCAATCAATAACTTTGAATGTTTTATAAGCACAATGACACGCTAATAAACTGTGAAAGCGGGCTACAAGGCTAATAGCTGGCTGAACGCCTTTCACAATCATTCTCTAAAAATAATCACAAAAAAATGTGAACATTCTGCAATGATTAATTTCGTTCATGTGTACTTTTTATTTCAGAAGTGAATAGCATAAAAACTGAAATGAACAGCTTACATACGTCCGTCAATTTTAGTTCGCTGTAAACTTAATAAATTACATAATTGTTCGTTTTTTATCGTCATCTGAACATGTTGAAGAAATTCTTATCGATGAATTAAATACAGTTTAAATTACATATACCTGGCACCCGATGAATACATGAAGACGTAGAGCTACTAGAATATAAAAGTTGTGTATTGTACGGAACAATCATTTCCAGCTGCGTTATTTGCATTACCGTAGCTTGATAAAATTAGCGAGTTAAATAAAAAGAATTGGCCATGTGTACGAACGGAAGACTTAAAGTGACTTCTTCATCTTTTACAGTCAATTTATATAAACTACCGAAACATGGATTTTCAATGCAACTACAATTCTGTTATGACCCAATAATTTAAACAAGGACAAATGTTGGGATGAGTTCAAATGACCGTTAATGACAGGTGACCGCTTAAGCCTGGTGAACGTTTGACCGTACTTTTTTAGATACAAAATTAGACGGTACCACCGGTCTATCGTTTGATACATTATGACAAATGAATTAATTTGTCGTTATTACGCGATGAATAGTTAACTAATTAGTAACTGATTATACACCATAAATATTATACAAGTATGTAATTTATGTCAACTCTGACATATCTAGTCGGATGTTTTCAGCTCAAATAAAAATGAAGTCGGTTAATCCCACGTACTGATTTATACATTGTATACTAGTATTTTATCAGACATTATGTATGAATAAGTGTTACTTAATGCCAGTATTAATTACGATTTTTCGAATGCTATACGATAACAATGATGTAATGACGGAACTTCAGATTAACTGACATGTCTTTTATCCGACCTTAGTTATCAAAAATGATTAACGACCTTTCAATAAAATAAAGAATACAAACAATTACACCAGAGTGTAATCAAAGTGCTGGATCGGTCTTCGATTTCACGTTTTTGTCTAGCATGTTTCAGATGTTTCAAAAGTATTTTGGAACTTCGAGTAAGCAAATTATTTCATCAGTAATCATGTAAACAGAATGGGGCCTACTGACTAAACTATAGTATAACATTATTGATCAATTTTAATACTGAAAGCACAGATTTGAGATTTAAGAGTAATCTCAAGTTTAATAGCATTGGGCCATCTTATATACCAGAAAAAAAGTAGAATAGAATAGATTCCCAGAAAATAAAGTGTAATTTAGACTTGCATACTAGACTATTTGCAAATTATAATGTTATCTTGAATAGTCATAATACAGTTAATAATAATAATCATCATCATCGATTTTCATTGTTACATCTCTTCTTATATATATAATGTACTTATCTTGCTAATAGATAAATCATTTCCTAGGTCATTGAAATACTCAACTTCTTTTAGTAAAAAAGTACACTATTACAGTAAAAAGTGTTTACAAGTTTAATGAAATACGATAATATAAGAATCGTATTATAAAATAAAGAATATGTTTTAAAAATCTAATCGGCATGAAAATGCTCAACATTAATTCAGATCGTTTTTAAAAGATGAAACGGTATAGTTTTTTAAAATAATTGATAGCAATATATACGTACAGAATAATCCAACTGTCTGTCCAAGAGTGTATAAAATATTGCCCATGAAACCGTCCGGAACTCGAATCCCTATAACCCTGCTGTAATCAAATTGTTCCCAAGTTAGGGCAATTTGGCTTTTATCTATTTTAATGCGCGTAAAGTGAAATGCACGATAAAGCTGAAATTACGCACGTCACCCCGTCCCCAGTCAGTTTAAATGTAAACAATGTATTGAAGAATAAAACATTTTATCATTCAAGTCACCTTGCGCCGTAATCATTTGATGTGTGAAGTTCAAGACCCAACCTTTGGCAAGAGTCCAAGTCTGTTAGACGCGACATAAATAAATTATTTCCGTTGATTATAGTCAAACTTGGTGGATTCTGACCATACAAGAAGCATTGTTTATTACAAAGCATTCGATATCACAAATTTTCATAACTCAGACAGAAAGATGGAGAGAGAGAGAGAGAGAGAGAGAGAGAGAGAGAGAGAGAAGGGGGCCAGAAGATCATTAGTAGACATAATTATTTCAATTTGATGAAATGATTCCAAAGCAGAAACAGAGAAACGTATATACAGGTGTATAATTGGCTTATTTCAGCTGCAATCTATAAGCTAATGAAGGATTGTTGCATACATCGTCTGGAACTATTTGTCGAAATAAGAATTAGGCGCTTAGAGTCATACGTTTATAAACGTTGCATGGATACATAATTATATTCTCCAATTATTTTAACAGTTTCCTAACAAAATCGTAAAAAATACGATGCAACGTCATTAATGTGTTTCCTTCATATAAATACATGTACTTAATCTTATTGGACCATTTTGTAAATGAAAAATGAACTATTTCAACCCTTCCGGTCTTAAAACTTTAGATGTTTATATTATACGACATGTATTGGTGGTGTTTTTCGTTGTTGTTGTTTTTTATTATTATGATCAGTAAAATCTGGCGAGATAGCTCCTATCTTAACTCTATGTGATATCTATTTATAAGATAGTGAGAGATAGTATATGTCTAGAATTGTTGATACATTAAATTACACAGATCTGCTTGCTGGCGAGTCATTATTTGTTTCATGGAGGAGTTTAATGTTTGAACATGTATGTGAACTTTAGATTTACGATGTTTGTTTTATAGTAACACTTCAACTTTACGAAATTTAATTGTCTAATTGTGTGTGTATCATATTAACATACCAATCAATACAAATAGATATGTTTACAATATGATTTTAATACTCTCCGAATACTTTGATAAATAGTTTATGACGCAGTAATTCGCTAAAATGTATCATTACGAAGTGGATCAGATTTTATTGCATGGGTATACTCGGCCGTCGATGTAAATGTGCTACAAATCTTCTCATTGTACATTTTCTGTAAAACAATGTAACTTGAAATCTTTGATGGAAAAGCTCTTTGATGAACTCAGCATATATCACTAGAATGAAAGTTTGCAGTGAATGAATCACAATTCAAAGGTTGATTACAGTCAAATATGTGTTACAGTCACCTCCGAAGAATGGTCACCCTGTGAATAAAGCCATTCTTTTAGATACCGTCATTGATTAATCAGAACAAAATGACTTCCATATATAAAGCACATCTGTCAATAAAGGTCACATTTTATTTATCCCAACGTTGGCCTTTGTTCACAGGTTTGATTAGCAAGACTGACACTTTTTATAATTTCATTGAGTTGTTTCATTCATCGAGTATTGTTTTCTATCATTTTTTTTTTATCCGGGGACTCAACAATAATGTGTGAGGTGTTCCTGATGGATTAATGTAAGCGAAAGGGGGGATATTTTGTGTACATATAAGGTACAGTACGTGTTTTATCGTAACATGTTCAGGAAACGAACAAATGAAATTGGAATAATTTTCATTTTAACTAAGCAAATGATAAATTACTATCAAGTATAGTATCACGTGATGATTAGGACAATCGGAACTACTCGGGTTCTTCCGTAACTGAGAAATACGCACTTTTCTGTAGATAAGTTTAGAATGCACTGAGGACCATCCTTGACATATTTGTTAAACTGACAAATATACAAATAGTGTTTCAGTATGTACAGCTTACCACAGCAAACCTATACGCGCAATATACGAAGAGATATTGTGATGATACAACATTCATCCTCCAAATATTTGAGATATAGATAAAAAATACAGATAAATCATGATTACCAGTTCATGATTAGATATATTAACCAGAAAAATTGGGATCGTTATATATAGTAAAAACTCGATAATAATACCATCTTTACGACATGAAAACCCGTCTTAATATCAAAGTATTCGTACACTCTACTGATTCAAATATGTCAAATTATACATGTACAGTCAAAACTGTTTAGCGACCATTCTATTAAAAACCGTCATGGATTATTTAGAACAAAATGACCTCCAAATAAAGGCCACCTTTCATTAAAGGTAATATTTTGTCTTTCCCATGGGAAGCCTTTGTGCACAGGTTTGACTGCTGAAATATGGAAAATGTATACATGAACATTGTTGTACATATAACCAGGTCGAAAATGATTGATCGTCATAATGGAGTGGCTCTAATATAAATGGTCTCTAAGGTAAGTGTTACTGTACATTGGTACATTTGTATAACAAATGCTTGTACCGCAATATACTATATACCATCCCTTTAAGACAATAATAATAACTTCAATGGTACAAAGGTAGTTCAAGCGAAGTCGAATGGTAATGAACTTCAGCAATAATTGACGGAAAGCAGATGAACAATAGAATTATATATAATTATATTGTGTTGAAATATGTTTGTTATGTCTGAAATGTACGTTCCTCTGCAAACAAGTGATAACAGTTACTGTAGAAATAAACAAGCTTCGTGCCAAGACGAAGTTTCTGGATGCTTTGTTTGATTATATATAAAGCCGTAATCTCATTAAAACTGCATCAGCTGCAATATCTAAATAAAAGTGTACGGAACAGAGGCTAACATAAATCCAGATTGGTATTACATATGTACTATGAATTATGTATAAATAATGAAATTGTATTATTTAAACAAAATAATTTAATTTTCTTAATGCATTTTTATATAAATTTCATAAGATCATTCGTGTCACCTTTTTAGGTAACCAAAGTACGTAAATGTTGACACTCTCGTAAATCATTATTTAATTAAGTCTATGTAAAGTTGTATTTTAATTACTTTCATCTTGTTAATTATGCATATTTTGACCGAGAGACTTTAAAAAACAGAGCATCTAATTCTAATATGACGTAGTATATGTCTCGTGACCCAACCATGTACTTTTTCAATGTCATGAAAATTGACGAGTGTTAAAAACATCATAAATAAAAGTCGCGAGCCCAACAATAAAAATATCACTCCACGGAATCTTATAAATTCAGTTATACTGAATTCTGAAAACGTCAGCAATTTATAGTAACTAGGGCACTGACCTCTGACATTACATATTTACCGAATTTCAAAATCATTTAAAAATGGGATCGATCCCTACTTGTGAACAGAAGATAATTTGTCAACGAACGTGCTCCAATGTGTACCTGACTCTGATAGTGGGAAATAAATCATGTTTAATTTGAAATTCGTTCATTAAAATCGCTCCGAACAAAAATAAATTCTATTGCGTCAGCTCATGTGTATTTACTATTTACAAACATCTGTGACCGACATCCGTCTTTGCTGATAATGTTTGCCGATCGTCTGGTTTATTTAAACAATATACAAAACATAGACCAACAGACTTCAATATAAATGATGATGAAAACATTACATCTTTGAAGACATGTTTGGAAAACAAGAGAAGAATAAGTCTTCTGTTTCTTTTTTTGAAGTACTTTGACCTATTCTAGTCACATGATTTAAGGTGTAACGTCACAAACTATTTTTGAAAGGACAGACCTATCCATCTTACATTTATATTGATACATAAACCAAGATCACTCCAAAACATTTAATATGGAAATACTGAAATTATAGGGCCCATCGTCATTTAAGATTTACATCAAATGCCGATGAAAACCAATCGATTCGCACCCATTGCAAAAAAAACTTTTTTTTCAAATTTTACCCGAGACACGAAACTATTTGCAGCATCTCAGCAGATTTTTCTGCCAAGTGTGCGAAAATCGCCGAGTTGCCCAGACTCACACGTATACTCAACAATTAATCAAGGATTTAACACTCAACAAACAACGTAAACTGCGAACTCTGTGTTGATTACATAAGGTCCCTATATACAAATAAGCACATATATTTACCACTGACAAACAAAGTTAGCACACTAATTGATGTGACACGAATTAACTTGAGAAATTAGCTTTATCTTTACAAACTGGCATTTACATTCTCTTCTATAAATTACGTTCAAACAGACAATAACAAGATCATTTTCAAATCTCAATTTTCGTTCCCAGAATTACAATTAATTAGCATTTATCTATTATGACATTATACTTAGTTCATCTTAGTACGTGTATCATTGATTATATATGAACTGTATAGTTCAGCAATTCAACTTTCCACAACCGTCACTCGCTCGGCACCACGAATTTTGATGCGGATCTAAGTATGATGTATTTCTGCATCTACCAGACAAGTGTTAGTTCTCGTTCCATAATGCAGTGCAAGTCTACGTAAGTTCAGTTTCAATGAGTACTTACAGTACTTTGATTGTATTTTGACATCAGCCGGAAGTTCATACAGAGAGATGAAGGCGATGTAAATCTTTCACCGCTCTTAGTTGATTGTATACTGTATAGTAAGATTAAATAAGACAGAAAGATCTAAAAGTTCAGTGCCATTGTCTAATAAAGATAAAATATGTAAGTATTCGAGAAAATAAAAAGTGTTACATCTGTATAGATGATGAATCAGATATTCACAAAAATGAAAAACGTGTTCGCAATAAGCGTATTTGTTGGTAAGTTAAGCGTCTGAGATTAAATTAAGATCATGGTATATTAGGCGCTACTCTAGTTCGAATCCGCATTGACACGGTTCATTGAGTACAACGAAAATTTTACAGATTTTGCTTTTGGATTTTGCAAGAAACCTGTTTTTAAAATATATATACATTTACATTATGTTACTTAGAAAATACTTAACACTATCACTTCAATAACAGCAGATCGACGTGTTCAAATAATGTGTACCAGTATATTCAAAGAACAGAACGTTTTGAGATAGTGGCAAACTGCCGATCAAAGATACAATTCCTCATAAACTAATATAACAGTTTATTGTTATTTCACAAAGAAATATTAAGAACAAAATGTTTATACATTTGTATCTCAATATAACAATTATGATCGTTTTTTAATTAAAAAAAAGTACAGATCTACATGTATAAAGGCCTATACATGCCAATGGTGGTCGATATTTGGTAAGATACAATATTCTCAATTGTTTTCGCTGCAATGACGCAAAATGTCAAAGTTACAAATACGCAAAAACTATTAAAACAATCGACACAACATTGATTGCAAGCAGATACGCATTATATATGGTGTAATTATATACTCGAGATTTCTAACGCCCTGTCACACTTAATTTCAAATTATCAAAGCACGGGCGACATTTAAGAGAAACATGATTCGCACGTGCGACTGACTTTATTTCGTACTTCTATCAAAAATCGATGAACCAGAAGCAATTTTTGCAATATCATAATACAGAAATATCATGTTTATGTCAAAACACATGTGCGTAAAATTTAGACAGTCAAAAGATATTTAACAGGAGGCATTTCTGTATTAGTAGTTACGATGAGTGTTATTTGTTATAAAAACAATTTATTTGAATATGACGCGTACATGGTTTAACAAAACAGGTTTGATACATGTACATACATGCCAGTTTCTATTTTTTTATCTAATAATTATGTAATTATAGCCTTTTTATATTATAATATACAAAATAAAAATTAGTAATGCTTTTCGATATTTGAAAATGTAGAAACTTTACCTCAAAATATATGGTCGCAAAATGGCGTCCCATTTTTAAACAAAACTGCGTAAAACTTAGTCTTTATTTCAAATAAAAAATAATCTTTTTTGCTAATTTGACTACGTTGTAATGTAAATAAGAGTATTATTTGTAATACGATATTATTACTAACAATCATGTTGAATTAGATTATTATCAAACTACGTCATTTTATCGTAAACATGCGTTTTTTTTATAAAATACCAAAAATAACTCCATTCTTACCTTAAATTACGTCGATTCTTTGCAACCCTGAATGTTTTATGAACACCTTTTAGGTTACATTAAGTACACTGTTCTTATTTGTGAATGAAATCGTACGAAATGATAGCAAATCTTCGGGCAGCTTAATCACTGACGCAAAATCTGACACATTTCAAACGCAGAATTCGGACGAAAATTCGAATACAGCGGAGTTCATTTCAGCGTCCCGCTTTCTACCAAGTACGGAGTGAGCGTGATGTATCGTTCAATGTGATATATACTGTACTATCTTATTGATCGATAAATCATACAACTAATGTTTAATGATTCTAATTTTTGGAAATAAAATATGAATTAGTACTATTCTGTTAAATGCTGTATTGTCATAAATTAGGTGTAACCTTTTGTAGCCCATCTAAAATGTGTTATGGAAATTATATATGCATGTATCTACTTTCTGGAAATAAACGACCTTGAATATGGTGGCTGACTTTTAAAGTAAATGTTTTAGAAGGCGTTTAATCAGAGGCTACATTCCGGAAAGGCGAGAAAGTTTGCTGTCTCGTCAATGAATTGATAGATAAATCGTTAATCTTAACGTGCGTGCATTGTCTACAGACCGATGAAGTGTCAATTAATATTGATGATGCTGGCATTTAAAATTTGCTGAACAAACATAACATCAAAGGCTTATGTCTAATGAACTCGAGCTTCAAATAATGACCAAGTATGTAGTTTCTAATTAAAACATATATAATAAGTTTTATCAAGACGTATTGTTTAGTGTTTACACGAAACTGTGTGAAATGTTAAAATAGAGATTTGAGCAATCGCCTAATGGACCACCAAAGTACTGAATGTTTAAAAATTGCATGGCGGATGTAGATAAATAATCTGATAAATGTAGTACATGTACTTAGATCGTCCAGTTTCCAAAAATCAGCATTTATTTCAACGCAAGAGTGTCGTAACTTGTTCTTATTTCAATATGATTTACGACACTCTTGCTTTGAATCCTCGAAATATACAGTCCACGCTCATAAAAGGCACGAGTAAGAGTATACGATTTTAACGGTAATTAAGTTTATCTTCATAAAAATATTAATTTAATTCTTATTTTAATCACTTTGATTATTCACTACTTGAAGAAGCAGACATATCATATTAGATACGAAAAGGTATCGTCAAAGAAACCAAAACGGAAGTATTTAGTCCTATAAAACCAATCTCTACCCAGAGCTATCGTTCGTTATCCTCGTATACATGTAAGAGATTGATAAAGAACGACAACTTTGGATAGAGATTGTCATAAACATGCTCTTGTCAATCTAACAGCGACCAGGCTTTGTCAATCAAAATATAAATACAACATTCTTTTAACAAACTTTTGTATATTCAGAGCTTTAATACTATAGGAACTCATGACCATTGTGACAGAGATACGTAAACTAAACGGAATATATAAATGGAAATGAAGTTGAAAAAAATCATCAAATCTATATATACCGGCATTTACTCTCTGTCCGAATGATGATGTAAGTTATTGTATGATACGCAATACACAATGATACGCAATACACAATCGTGTTAGAACTTAATTATATTTATGCTCATTCCAATTAATGTGAATAAAAACAATATTTCACGGTTAATAAAAGACAGTTAATTATCATCATCGACAACAAATTGTAAATGAATGTCAACACAAATACCAGATCTCATAAACAAAATGTTATCATTATTTGTCGATATCATACCACATGCATGTAAATTTGCAATCATCTGAGATTTAAATGTATACAAATACAATACGAACACAGATAATATATCTCTAAGTGACTTATGGGTGTAGTATAGTTTTTAGAATGAGATAAATGGTCTTATCTCTCGATCGAAATCAGAGTGTGGCCCTGGGATATCATATTTATATACACTGGCACCGCATGATCCAACTATACGACGGTCAACTATCAGCGGGCATCGTCCGAATATGATAATTATCGTTCAGAAAAACAAAAAAATAAACAAGTCCTGTTGTGAATTATGCTTGGCTACCAAAATGATTGTCGGTAAACTGTTTGTGTCGTGTAAACATACGGATACTATTGAATAGCATCAATACTGTAACAATAAATGTATTTCAAAAAGGTCTTTATCTTTCTGGAACATGTACACGTGTATATTATAACATTACGATTTCTTGTATTGACCTTATTTTGATCAGCTGTATTTTCAGTCTTCCTTCGGCTCTGTGTTTAGAACAATATAATAATTATTATTATACATATGATATAACATTTATAAAGAATACGAAAGCTTGTCTTGAATTCAGCATGGTGGTTATTTTGCATGAACTACTTGTAATCAAAATAAAGATTCACGATTAAAGCCGAGGCTGAGTGTTTAAGTTAGTCCATCCAAGGTCACTATATTACATTATAGTGCCTTGGTATGTCTTAGGTTGGACAATAGAACACCCATTCCCAAATTAGGTCAATTGCCGAATATCATACTTTCTGGCGGTTTATATGGCCGCGTGCAGGCATTATTTTGGCATAACAAAAGTACAAAAAAATTGTCTGACAACCGCACTTTTAGCCCGGTCCAGAAGGGGTAAAGTTTTCAGGGGTTGTACATTACGTACGGTGGCTAACCTAGGTATGTTTTGTTATAAGTCGTTTCTTGATTATTACATGCTTACAATATGAACCTTCATGTTCATACATGTGGTGTCCATATGACAGGCATATTTTCTCAGCAATATTAATGACAACAATACATACATTAATCAGACTAATTACAAGGGCTTGGTGATGGTGTGTTCATGATGAAATCTCAGAAGGCCTAGTGCTGAGGGGGAACAAATATAATGTCAGTCATGAGAATTAGTACGATGGTCTAGTCGTACCATATAGTGTTTTAATAATGCCGTCGTTCGGTCGGTTGACAAAATCAGAGAACACAATGCTTGCAGACGCCACAAGCTTTGAACGTTGGTACAATTTTTAAAAAATGCGAATTGTCATGAATGTAAACATGACATACTTCATGTTATGTCTAGAATACGATAGCTAGAGTATACTCCTGAAATTCAACAATTCGAGTATTAACATTTAAATGGTGGAAGATCAAAGTATTTTCAATCTTAAAGTTACATTCTCTTTTAAAAGCAAAAATGCCAGAATGTACGATTTTTAATCCATTTTGTAATAAACTAAAAGAGAAGACACAATAGTCATGCCTTAGGTTTTATAAAATCAATCTGATGATTGTCTAATGGTAAGTAAATCTAATATTACGTCGACCTCAACACAATATGTCAGACTGACGCCGTAATCAGAGAAATACGAGGTACGTACATATATTTATCTGCATACAAAATACATGTATATACATCTGATTTGAGTTATGTTCTCCAGAAATGCGTATAAAATTAGATACAGGACGTACGTGTTTGTGGTTTGGAAAATATCTGCTTAAATTGTTACATGCTTTTAAGCATGATTGTAATAGGGCTAAAATGTTGACTCTACATAAATACATGATGTGTACGCTCAAATCATGTGCAAATATCCACCAAAATCATGAGCAAAACTCACAATATTCTTTTTCAGAATAATCTAGAGATATTACTTAAACATGAAATTCGATGAGTTTAACGGTTTATGTAATCAACGTCATGAGTTAGGGTCTTGAAGCTTCTTAAATGGTCATTATCTGACGAAATGGCAGATTTATAATCGTTTGAGTGTTAAAACCTTCATGTGAGTGTAAAAACATACATCCAATTAAAAAATCTTGACTAGAAAATATTACTTCAATGTATGAAAAAGTTTGTGCTGGTACCGTGAGATATTGGTTCCAGATCGCCTTGAGCTAAAACAGCCAGTTTTAAGCAGGGTACCAATATTTTTTAACATTAATTACCAATTATTACTCTATGCACGCAGGACAATATACATAGAAAGGTGAACAATAACAGACTTGTTACGTAACTTGTAGGCTGCTATAAATGTTCACTGATCATTATTTATAGATATAATCAGTATCGTCCGCTTTTAGCACTTGTTATCTTATTCAAGAAAGCTTTGGACGACAACTTTCCCAAGCCTATATCACGTGTTTGGTTTGTCGGAACATCAAATAAAAATGTGTCTACTCACAGGTGATTGTATATATTTTTTGAGGGTTGATATTGGTAATTAATGAAATCGTACTGCGCAGTTACTTTCATTATAGTTAAATTTAATGACATAATCTTGATTTGAAATTTATCAATAATGACAATCAGCTACAGCAACTGATCAATTATTCTGAAGAAAACACTAATTTATTGCAATGTCAGCAGAAAATCGTTAACTAATGCATGCCGCTTGTAAACTGTGACAGGTCTTGTAAAATAAAATCTCAGACGACCGGGTTCAAGCAAACAATGCATTACATGATATAAATCACACGGATAGACATATCAGCCTTGTAATCTCGCTGACGAGACAGAACACAGGAAAATACAACTAACCTTGTAATGGATAGGCTTAAACAAATTGGAAACGTGGGTCAATACACTTGTTGAGGTGGGAAACTTGAACTTTTAAAAGATAGGAAAATAGCATTCTAGTCTAAGCTGGTAACATTAGCATTCTGTCTGATAGTTTGATGAGAATGAGACAGTCGGTGAATGAATGTTTTAAGTAACAATTCATTAAAAAAAGAAAGTTTTAACACGTTTTAGTGTAAATATACATGAAAATTATAAAAAAATATGTAAAATTGGCTCTTGGGTTTGAAATAAAACGTGGAATTAAATGTTTCGATAAATTTCTTTTTCTTTGAAATAAATTGTTTTAATTTTTTGTAATAACAAATGTCTATCAATTATAAAAGTTTACAAGTATCTGATGTAACACGTGTAAAGGGGGACAACTAGTACTATCTTGATAAGTTAGTTACGAATCAGTTATGTTATGACTTTATTGAAAGTGAATCTTCTTCAGCTGTTTTGGGTAGAAATACATGTTTGGACGCACATTTACATAAAGATAGACTGAAAACAAGATGTGTTTTTAAAACAAAATTCCCCTCAAGGTGACCTTGACCTTTGACCTAATATCTGAAAATACACAGGTCCTGTGGAACCAATATTATATTTGTAGGTGAAAGCGTTTTGATTTTATAGAAAAGGTTAAATTTGGTACAAACAAAAGACAGACAGGCCATAAACAATAATGAACCCTATCTATCGATACGGGACATGCCTGACTTCATGCATAATTAATGTAAACCTATATTAAATGAATATACTAGTCTAGTATATATTACTAGCATGTCTTATCATTCATGTTATTTATGTTCTTTAAATAAACAACAAAGAACTTATCAGACTCACCTTCAGCTGATGCTAGGATAGCTTCAGCGTGTTTAGTACCAGAATCATTTCTTGGCGGTAATGATGACTCAACAGAAAGTCTTTTTTCCAGCAATTGGTTAAGGTAAGTCTTTGTTGGTAATGCCTTCCGTTCAGCTGAAATAGAAAAGGATCCAAAACGCATGCATTTGTTGATATCAGGATATGTGCTGAAGATTTGGTCGACTCGTGCAAAATATAGAACTCGTTACGTCAGTGAGAATTGGCCATCATGAAATAGCGAGAACGGCCTCTGGCTTTAATTTTTCGCTGATCATTTAAAACAAGTGTACAGATGAAAACAAATGAATCAGTAGTTTATGTATTCATGTAAAATGCTGCATATATCAAGAACAGTTACTGTCTAACTGACTTATGTTACTTACTTACTAGATTTTTTTCTCTGGTACCTAAAGCAAAACATAATTATTTTGGAGGCAGTGTCTTCGTAAATATATAATTAAAATCGTATCCCAAGTCTCTTTGAAAAAAATCGAAACAAGTATTTTTTTATATTACACCCTTAACACGTCTAGGTGACATGTTTGTATAATTTGAATGCTACCTGAATTTTAAAAAAGTGTAAAATTACATTGTTTT
This sequence comes from Lutraria lutraria, assembly GCA_964023205.1. Taxonomy (NCBI): domain Eukaryota; kingdom Metazoa; phylum Mollusca; class Bivalvia; order Venerida; family Mactridae; genus Lutraria; species Lutraria lutraria. The sequence goes on along the minus strand of OZ026843.1, from coordinate 15,276,738 downwards.
CATAACCTTGCAGTGTTTTCTTAAGAGTTAAAAAAACGTCTCTGTAATTTAACAAACATGATTGTTACAAGTTGTCAGAATAAGATGTTCCAGAAAAATTTATTACACTGTTTAACTATTCAAACAGCGTTTGATTAATTCAAACATGCTGTACTAAAAAATATAAACAATATTTTGCAGGAGGAAAAGTATGCCTGATATAAAATCGATAGGTTTTTTATTTTTAATTTCCCGAGTTATCTCCCTTCCATTATTTAGAAATTTGCTTATTAAAATTTACAGGCCGCTCGCAATGTTCATTATTTAGATTTATATGTACTTGGACATGATTCTTGTCGTATAAAACAACTGTTCTGTCCATAATAGGACTGTCAGATGTAGCTTTAAACACTTTTAAATAATGACACGTAAGTACTTTAAAAATAATGCAGTAGGCTACTTACCCTGTTCTTCAAGCATCTTTTCTTCCAAATACTTCGCTGCATAGGCAAGAATGTCAGACGGGGCATCTCTAACAATTGCACGCCCAAGGCGTTCCAACAAATGTTGAAACTTGGGTGGTAACTTCCTTCTCCAATAATTCCTCTCAGCCGTCTTTTCCGACATTGTCGTCTCTGTTACCCTGCCTGAAGTATGTTCACAGTATTGGTAACGTTGAGTCTACGTTCAGATTTTATCGGTGTTTAGATCTATATTTTTTAGTTTTTGTTACAATCGACAGATTTATCGAAGAAAAAGACAAATTTGGTGCATACATGTAGATCTACTTAATTTTGAACGTATTTTGTTGTAGCATTTAGAATCTATAAGTATGGCGAGTCAATGATTAAAATAACCAACAAAAGATCAATAGTGAAATGTGTAAATTGTGACTCAGTCATCAAGTATTGATTCACGAAATATTTCTCAAATATCTTTTTTTTCAAATCGGTGATTTCTACAGTATGTGTCTTTATCAACATAAGACGCACAATTCAATACATAGCCTTATGGATAAATAGAAGATCTACTCGTTAGAAAATTGTCTTACAAAATACAGAAACGTTGAAGATTTGTTGCTTCGATGAATGTTTCATCCAGTGACTAGAATTAACGTATTGATATTTAGTCTATGCATAAAACAAAATATGTTTGAAATATAACAATTATACTTTTTGTAGGCCTAACAAATATTTCACTAATTGTATGTGTCACGGTTTGTGAACCTTCAGTTCAGGATGTGTTACTCTTCAAATCGCCAGAAGAACTTTAAATAGTGAATTAAATAGACAAAAAGATAAATAATATACGATGGTATAAAGCATTTTTCCGATGGATAGAGTCAGATTAGTTTATGAAACTTTATGTAAATTACTGTGAGAAACGAAATATTCACAAAAACTGCCTTCAGCATATAGACAATTTTCAACGTTTGCTAAAACTACTGTATACATAGGTCTTTGCTTACCTCGATCTTACCCGCTTGTCGGCCTTTTACAATACCAGTCACTAAGCTTTAAAACTGCAAAAGACTTCCAATAGTCAGCTGTTCGATGTTGTTTATTTTAGTTGCGACGTAACAGACCGTGAAATATAGGATATGACGTCATACTTATCGTTGCAATCAAAATGGAACAACCGAAAATCGTTGCGGTCGCAAAACATGGCATTAAGCTGTTCTCGTTCTGAATTTAGTCCATAAAAATCGAAAATTGAATTATGATATGCTTTATTTTTCATTGTACCACGAATCAAATATTTGTTTGTACTTTCGCCTTTATATTCAGTGCGGTCCTAAAATTACAGGAAGTCCAAACAAATCTAAACATGAGCGGCTAGTTACTTAACAAAAAGTGATATAATCGAATATTTAAAACAGTTTGGTGAGTAAAATTTACCCCTTTAATTCAATTCGTTGTTTGCGTGAAATTACGTCTTACACTTCTGTATTATTTGTTCGCAGATTCGCAAAACATCGCTGTTAAGTATTGTTTATATGCATATTTGAGTGGGTGGGGTACGACGTTTATCTCAAACTAATCATGTGTACATTGGAGACGGCTTATTAATGTTGACATTTTCGTTGGATTTAACATTACACCATAGAAATCGTGTAATGGTGTATGTAAACTTTTGAAATCTAAATTACTAAACAAATAGCTCACTCTTAAAAAAATAATTTTGATCATTGATTATGCTCAATCTGAAAATAACATTAGTAATGAATATATTATATACTGTATTTGAGTAGGTCTTCCCTAGGTCTTCATTTTGGCAGGCCAGAAAATATGGGTATGTTTGACTTGCATGTACCTGGTCTTTTTAATTTTATTTCAACTTCTTGACCATTTTAGCTATGGAATTGTCCTCTTTCAAAGTCAACAGCTTAAGATGCTTGTTCATGCGTCTTTTGAATCAGATCATTTCACATGCTTGCCGGAACGCTTCAGACTTAATCCATTTAGTATTAATGAGGAAAATTTTGAAACCATGGGTAGTAGTAGTAGTATGAAACATTGGCAAAATATTCAATAACTTTCGTCTGTTGAAGGCATATTTTACTTTTAGGTCATGTCGATAGATAATATCATAATTCATCCAATTGTACACAAGTTTTATGGAAATTTGTGCGTTAAATAGGAAAACAAATGCGACTGAGATTGAGTCGTTTACCTGTTAGTTTTCAAAGAGCAAGTGGCTTTGACGATGAACTGCAATGTAATGCATACGTATCATCGTCAAAATTTTCAAAGTCAAGGGCCCGCAACTCCTGAAGTTCTGGTCCGATTTTGCCCATAATCGCACTTGTCCAAGATCTTTTGGTTATACACATTTACTGAAAATATGATTAGGACTGGTGAATAAATGAAGGCGCTAGAGTGTAAACAAGCTAAATATAGCTAATTTTGTAATTCAAGGGCCCATAACTCTAGAAGTTATTGTCCGATTTTGCCCATAATCGAACTTAGCCAAGACATTGTGGCCATATACATTATGAGCAAGTTTAATCACGATTCGTTAAGAGCTGCAGATGCTAGAGTGTAAATAAACTAATTGTGGCTGGATGCCAGACATTCAACGATCCTAAAAGCTCACCTGATGAATCAGGTGAGCTAAAAAATCCTTCCTACCTACCTACCCAGTGCCGGAGCACTCAAAACAAAGTTATTTTCATTTTCAGCCTTAGAAGTTAACAGTTACATTTTGCTTAATTTGCGTTTCTGCGCAAGTGCGCATAAACATGCAGTTCTTTGTAAGACAGAGGATGGCCCTTCATAATTTGTTTATGATATGCAAACAGGAAAGCCAAAGAAGTAATTTAGTAAGGCGACCCACAACCACACAATGTAACATAAATAGACTGAAGCAACTCAAGAAAATCAAAACAAACTAATTTACTTAATCCTAAATACGCAGGTACCTGATATTAAAAAACACGGCAGTAACTATGTAGAAAATGTCTGAAATTGGAACTTTTGTCTGACTGTCATGTGTTTTTCCAGTCAAATATTTGACTATACAAGCTCCAGTTTTATCTTATCAATCTTTTCCTTAGTCTAATTATAATAAAAGTAATGTAGAATGAAATGTAATTATGTAGGCAATATGTCTTGTAGCGTTATTGGTACTCTTGTCTGTTGAAAGGTGAAAATTAAACATATTACTTGTACTTGTCTTACCGTCAAGCAGGTTTTTTATTGTTATTTTTTTTATTGAGTTTTACGTCCCTTTTCAACAGTCAGAGTCATATGAAGCGGACAGTTCACCTAACCATTGTTCCAGGGAAGAACCAGTATTATACTCCCATCTTCTGTAAGCAACTACCTACTTTCTCACATAAAGAGACATGGTAGGTAGCGGGGCTTGAACCCACAAACCTCTATCAGTGAGAGGTTACAGTAATTTTTTAAGTCAGCAATCTTAATCACTGGATCACGGATGCGGGTCCAGGTTTTTAAGATATCTGCAAGGCCATATAAAAATTATTATTAATCATTTCAATGCAGTTTGAATGTAACATTAAGATATAAATTCATGTAAAATAAAATTTTGAAATATTGATTATCATTTTTCTTAATCACTGTAACCAGTAACCAATTAATTAACTTTGATGAATTTCATGTATCTTATCTTGCATAGTGTCATTTGAGGGTTAAGTGACATAATGTTGTACTGTGTAACAAGTTGATATGTACCTACTTGTGATGTATTAAAAAGTTAGGGTCACTTGATATTTTTATCAACAAATATTGTGAACTCTGACCCTCAGCTTCTATTACTGTGTTCCTTGACCTACATAAATGTTTTATGTAACACTTTCATTAACTTTAATCTTTATCAGATAGGTTGATAATTAAATTTTTCAATGCAGGTTGTTGAAATAATTTTACTGGATACTTATAGTTAAAATGAAACAAATGGTCAAATTTATTAGTTTAAACTCTTTGACAGTATAAATTTATAATTTTTTTTTTTTTTGAAGGTTTGGTTGAATCAGTGTTAAATTTTGATACAGGTATTTATGTTCATGTTACTGCCTATAAGATTAATAATATGCTTTATTTTGTGTGTATTTTGTGGTATCAGCATTCTTTCTTTATTCAGGGGTGACAATATTCCGGATATGTCTGGAATTCCGGATTTATCTGTCCTGAAAGAACTATGATTTCTGAGCAAAATGAGTTATTTGATGAAAATATCTCAAGAAATGGCAGTTATGGTCAATATAATTTGCTGTGAAGGATTTTCTTTAATACAAACTGAGTTTAACATGGACACAATGTGGTTGAAGGCCTCTTGTTTGGCATAAATGGTTATCTGCGCATGTTTTTCAGGATTTTTAATTTGGCTCTATTGACACCCCTGTTTATTTGTTTATAGAACAGCTTTATCATACATTATTATTACCCAGTAGATAAATTAACTAATCTGTATTTTCAGTTGATCATCATGACTTCCACAGGACTTGTACAGATAGGATATAATGACATCTGTTATCTCCTTATATCATGTTTTACATGGTCAACTCTATACTTCACATTATGTATTCTAAATCCAAAGAGAAGTTATGAGTGGCATATACGTACAGTGACTCTCATACATGCTGTACTTGTCTCAGCACTTGGAGCATTTGGTGCATTCTTCCTTGGACCATGGCCATTCACAAATTCAGGTACATGAATGATTGTTTTCTATTTGATTTGAAATTGATACAATTTTTAACCAATTATTCCTTAATTTATAGAACATGTTTAATTTGTCTTACTCTAGTTCACCATGAAGGCATAATGTCAAAATAGAAAAAAAATGATTCTCTAGTTTTACTGAAGTGTCAGTTGTAGCTTGTTGTATATCATACTTTCATTTTTTTCAATTAAGTATTTCTACATTATAAACATTGTACGTTTTATCTTTCTAGTGTATTGACTTATTGAGTTAAATATTCAAATATTTCAGATAACCAGTTAATATGCATTGTTGTTGCCATTTATTGTATAAACATTGATTTCCTTGTTTTGTAGGTGGTCCTAGCAGTCCATACCAACATTTTGTGATAACAATCTCTCTTGCTTACTTCCTGTTGGATTTCTCATGGTGTCTCTACTTTCAGACAGAAGGTAAATATGTACATCAGGGTCCTCAATTTATCAAATCTGCTTCCGAATTTCGATGGCAGTCCCCTTCACAACTAGATTACCAGGTCACAAAATACGCCCGTCAAAAATAATTTTTCAAAGCATCAGGGGCATTACTCAAGTGCCTGGTTATCGAACTTGACTGAGATCTCATGACCATAAACATTTCCATCAAGTTTAGTGATGTATGAGGACCGGATGAAACTGTTTGAATTAAAGAGCCGAGACCGTTTTGGACGCGCCTGCTCGCCAACGGGTGAATGAAAAGTCCTTTTTTAGCTCACATGTCACAAAGTGACAAAGTGAGCTATTAGGATCACTCTCCGTCCGGCGTCCGGCATCGTGCGTCGTCAAACTTTATGTTGTGACCACACTAGGGGCCACATTTTTGGCTCAATTTTAGCAAAACTGGGTCAGAACGTTAATATCAACAAAATCTCGGACGAGTTCGATATTGGGCCATTTGGGGTCAAAAACTAGGTCACCAGGGCCAAATAAGGGAAAACCTTGTGAACACTTTAGAAATCACTGTTTTGAATTTATCTTCATGAAACTTTGTCAGAATGTTTATTTTAATAATATGTAGGTCAAGTTTGAAAATGGGTAATTTCTGTAGTAAAATTAGGTCACTAGGGCAAATTGCTGTAAAACCTTGTGAACACTCTAGAAGTCACTGTTTTGATTGGATGATCATGAAACCTTGTCAGAATGTTTGTCTTCATAATATCTTGGACGAGTTCGAACATGGGTCATCTGGGGTCAAAAACTAGGTCGCTAGGTCAAATCTTATGAAAAACCATGTTTACACTGTAGATTTCACAGTTATTATTGGATCTTCACCAAACTTTGTCAAATCGTTTGTTTTAATGATATAATGGTCAAGTATAAATATGGGTCATCTGGGGTCAATAACTAGGTCACCAGGTCAAATATTAGGAAAACTTTGTTAACACTGTAGATGTCACAGTTTTAATTGGATCTTCACCAAACCTTGTCAAAATGTTTGCCTCAATGATATGTGGGTCAAGGATGAACATGGGTCATCCGGGTTCAAAAACTGGGTCACAAGGTCAAATCTTAGGTAAAAATCTTGTAAAAGCTCTAAATGTCATGGTTTTGATTGGATCTTGGCCAAACCTTGTCAGATTGTTTGTCTTAATGATATTAAGGACAAGTTCAAATATGGGTCACCTAGGGTCAAAAACCAGGTCACAAGGTCAAATCTTAGGAAAACCTTATTAACACTGTAGATGTCAAATTTTGATCATATCTTCACCAAACCTAGTCAGACTGTTTGTCGTAATGATATGTAAGACAAATTCGAACATAGGTCGTCTGGGGTCAAAAACTAGGTCACCGGTTCAAAACAATGTTTTAATGAGTGAACAGTGATTGTCATGTGAGCGATATAGGGCCATCTTGGCCCTCTTGTTATTTGAAAAGCCTGGTGCCTTCATTTATACTAGATCATTAATCCATGTTAAACATGTGTATAAGATTAAATATGAGTTTCTTTTATATTTAAAAAAATCCCCTGTTTAGAAAAATTCGCCCAGCTTCCAAAAGGCTGCCAACCCTTCCCTGCCCCAAAGAAGTGTGAAGGGGCTGTACATGATTCAACTGAAGTGTTGACTTAGGGAAATTGTTAGCAATTTTACATCGTAAATACCTGGCCCATTTTGGTTTATCGTTGCACATTTCTTAAGAGATACACCACAGTACCTGTACCTCAATATTTTTCTTATCCTGTTTTAAAATAATCAAAGAAACCCCATCCCGGACAAAATTTTCAAAATAAAATCCAATCTGTCTATATAATCTATTATATTTGTATAATAATTAATATACTGTAACTGATCTATGTGCTGTCTACTAGAAATATGATTCCTTCATACTTAACATTGCTACTTACTTCAGGTCCAGTGATGTTAGTTCACCATACAATGAGTATAGTAGGACTGAGCGTGTGTTTTATATCGAAGTATTATGGTATAGAAATGATAACAACACTGTTCGGATCTGAGATCACTAATCCGCTGCTACAGACTCGATGGTTCCTGAAAGAGACGGGTAGATATAATACCAAACTGGGTGATGTCGTGGACGTTGCTTTTATGAGTCTGTTTGGTTTCTTTCGGATTTTCCTTGGAACAATTTTGTTGGTATTGTATTTTGGACAAGACGGAACCGACTGGCTTGGAAAGTTAGCTGGTTGTCTGATTTATAGTATGGGGTGGGTTTTCTGGATAAGCATAGTGCAGTATGGATATAAGAAATATAAAAGAAAATACGGAAGTCAAGCTAAAGAATCAAAGAAAGATACTGGAGTGACAAATAACAATAAGGATAAAGATTCTAGTGAAGAAATTCAGTTAAATGGTAATGTTGAACATGTGAATGGACATACATCTCAGGGTAAGGAAAATGGTGTTGTAAAAAATGGGGATGTAAGGAAGAGGTTGGTTCATGGAGGTAACAAAGATGATGTATATTCCAATGGCACATCTGTGATTAATCAGTGATATTTTTTCATCTAATCATCTTTAATGTATTCAGTAGTCAGTGGAAGATCTCTAATCTGGTTTTGATTGGAGAAGTTTCGGTGTACGCTCATTTTAATATTGCCAGTCTGATTTTTATGAAAGCTAAGAAATCAAATGAAAAGTGTTTTTTTCTGTTTAATCACTTTGTTGTTAGCATTTGTATCTATGTGTATCAAAGTAACTTCAAATATAGCAATGCGTATGTAACTAGTATTTATTTTGTTCGAATTTTTTTTGTTCATTAGTATTAATTGCTCAAGTGAAGTAGATTAAAAAATAGTTTTTTAACCTTAGGTTAAAGATCAAGTGGGTCTGTTTCTCCTTTCACTGATTGATCATTGAGCTTCTATCTTTGAGTTTCAATGAATTTTGTTGATGACCATGTGATATCAAAGTCTGATTTTAGAAAAGAAGTAACAGCAGTAAAACTAGATTGGCCTATTGACTAGTAATGATTGAGATTTAAACATGTTTGTTGTTTTGTTTGTGTGTTTTTGTCTAGAATTTTTTTTTTTTTAAACTATAGTGGAACAACTGAATTTGTTTTATTCATTTATTAATTATTAATGCAATAAGAACAGTTGATATTTTTTACATTTTTCTTTAGTAAGTGTTAACAGTGAATTTCTTTTCTGTATTGCAGATGAATCTTGAGTTTACTTAAGATGTTTGATGATTGCATGATAAACAAGAAGATTAACAAAAAGCTTGTGCCTTTAAAGATAAAATGATTGTTTCCATTTTGTATGTGCTCTTGTGCATAAACATACATTGACTGGCAGTCTTAGACTATTCATTGTGTTAAATCATAAATTTTCATTTTAATCTTTAGACAGGTTTCAATATGATTCTTTTGTGAGTTTTTTTTGTTCTAAATAAATTTATTTTTGTAATAATCTTTACATGTTCAGTGAAACTCGCTTACTGTAACCTTGATATTACGGCCCCTTATTTTCCCTACTTCAACTTGATATTAGGCTGATATTTTGGGTGTAATATGGAGGTTTTATATATGTTGTTCATTTGCACTACATGATAACCCGTGTAAGCTTTGTGTAATAAGTTTATTTCCCATTTGTGCAATGCATTTTGTAATCATACCTTTAGAATTGTGTAGCTTAAATATTTTAATGTCCTAACTTTAATTTTTACTGTATTTTGTATTGTGTTTCTATTTTGTGATTTAAAGTACATATTTATACAATTTATTTCATGAAACACATCTTTTTTCCTGTTTCCACTTATAATATTGTTGGCAGGTTAACATTTTGCTTTAAATTCTATAATGTAATGATATTATTATGGGGAAAAAATTAATATGATTTGATTAGCGCTAATAATGAAAGAAATTAGTATTGCAGAATATTTTTTGGATTGACCAAATGGCAGTGAATTACAAACAATCACTGAATCAGTGTGAATTCCACTATAAACAGGTCAATGGGTATGGTAACAAAGTCTATATATTTTGTATTAACTATATAGATGACAAACTGATCTATTTTTAGAAGCTTAACGGTAGTAAGAACAAAAGTTGACAATGATGACAATATACACAAATATCTTATCAAAATTAATTAATGTTTAACATGGGTACTGTAGATTTGATGTTTTCTATCCATGTAAAGTTAATCAGGCAAGGAAAAACAGTTATGCTTAGTGTTACTTGGCCCAAGACAAAACTTTTCTATTTTTTTCTTCACCACTCTTGTGAGATGATGAGATACAGTTAACTAATATTTGTTTTTTTGGATTTCGCAGCCAGAAAGTTTCATGTCAAAAAATAGGATCAGTCAGGTAATGCAAAACATGACATTTAAATCAGGCCTTGCATACTATTACTATAACAACTTTGACTATATTCAGCATTTGCAGTGATATGATAATATGACACATGCCTTGTTACTGAAAAATGTTTGATCTCGTTGTTAGTATTAACAAAACAAATAAACATGCATGTACTCATAAACATCACAAATAATGTACTCGCTCATTTCTTTCTTTTTGATATCATGAAAAGTTTACAATAGTCCATTGATAAAATAATCTACCAAAGTCTAACATACCATGACATTATCATGTTAAGTCAATGTGATCAACTCTTCCACTGTAAATGTTTTTATGCACTTGTTAGTTCAAGTCTTTTTTACATGTTTTGGGGGCTGAAAATCAGCCCCAATCCCCCTAATAAAAAATTATGATTTATCCCCCCCAATTTCATCCTAAAATTACCTAGTCAAATTTTCAATTTAAAAAAAAAAAGTAATAAAAGCATGTAGCAAAGTGTAGCTAATTAAGGAAAATGATTGGCTGGATTTTAGTTTTTGCATGTTAAAACATTGACTATGGACATAGATGCTATTATTGAAAAGTTTGAATGCAGCAGAAGAGAACATTGCCTTGTAATGTTCAGTAATGTTTTATTAACATTTTTATGATCTAAATTGATGTAAATGACATATTTTCCCCTACCTTCCCCTAAAACCCGAAAAGGGCTGTATTTATAATATATGCACAAATTGGATTATTTGTTAAACCATGGGAAGTCCCTTCTTCAGACATGACATGAACAATTTTTTTTTTTCATAAACACACATGTACCTTTTCAACGATTTACCAATAATATGAACATAAAATGAGTTGAGAAACATAAAAGATTTTACAAACTTCTATTCCAAACTACGACTAACTATAATCAAATGCAAGTTTTATCTGGTATTGTTTAAGTGACTTTTATGCAGTGATAGTATCCCCCAAAAATGTAACACCAAACTATAAATTGATTTTTCTATTGTCATCTTTTTTAAAATTTTCATTGTGGTATATTGACTGCTTAATCATGAGTTATGATGTTAATTTCCTTAACCATGTATATTTTATAACTTAAAATGATTATATTCAACTTATTTTTTTGTATGAATTATTACCTACAGTAAAATCTCATTATTACAAACACCTAATTCATCAGTCTTAATTATTAATCAATCTGACCGTTACTATCAAGTTCAAATACACCAATGTATAAAAAGAGTATTGAAAACTGGTATAAAATAACTGGACCTTGTAATGAGGTGCTTGTAATACTTAAGTGGTTCATAATATTAGATTGATAGTAATACCGGGGTAGTTTTAATATAGGGATGATTGTAAGACTTGGGTGGCTGTAATATTTATTTTCATCTTACAATATTGTTTGCATGTAGTTAAAAATATTAAACAAATTGGGGCTCAAATGTAGTATTGGGAGGTCATAATAGTTGGATAGATAGTAATACTGGGGGTGATATCATAGTAATATATAAATGTACTGGGATGGTTGTAATACTGGGGGTATGATATTAGGGTATTCACTGTGTGAGGTTTTACTGTATATAATTTTGCTATATAATAATTATGTATGATACAACATAACATGTGATAAGCACACTGGTATTAATTATTATATTAATGTTATTTATAGATTTGTATTTTGTGTTTTTATTATGTTGAAATCAAATAAATTTCTCATGTAATTAATAAATGAAAATGTCTGCACAAATGCATTTGTGTTACTTTTTATCCAGACATTAAACTGTTACAATATGCAATTAAAAACAAATCACAGTTCCTACCAGTGTTTATTGAATTACTCATACCACAGAACTATACCAGAGTTCTGTATATCAGTAGAAATAAGCCTTGATCTGATCATTTCATAATACTGTCCATACCATGTCATAGAAATAAATAGGAAATATATATTGTTATTATAAACTGCTGCACAAACTATAGTCTGGATTAAAAAGGTGAGCAGTGAAGAGTCTGTACATTTTGGCTATGCATGTTTCTATAAAGAAGAAGCATTGTCCATATTTTGAAAAATTTAACTGAAAATGATCAGTTTGGTGCATATGTTGTTCAGCACAAAAACATTGTCCGACAAATAACTAGATAATGTTTTGGTCTAAGATGTAGATGACCCCTATTGATTTTGAGGTCAGTATGTCAAAGGTCACAGTGACCTTCAGCACAAAAGCCTTGTCCGACCAGTAACTAGAGAATGATTTGGCCTTAGATCCTAAGATTTGGTTGGGAGGTTGGTTAACACATGCAGATGACCCCTGTTGATTTTAAGTTTAATAGGTCAAGGTCATTAACATACATACGGTACTTGTTTGTTGTGCTCTGTTCTTGACATGTACATGTAAATTTCTTCAATGGTTGCCATCTTTTTCATTACATGCTGACTCAAAATTTAAAATTCTTCACCCTAATTTAATGGAAAAAAAAATCCAAATAAAATCCAGTTATCCTAATGCTCAGACAAAGCAAAGTTCAACATTTCACAAAAAATTTTAACATACAAATCTCTTCTCTAAAATCAAGTCATACAGGTAAACTCATACAATCTCAAAATAAACTTCATCTAATTAAGATCTCAAACTTTTCATCCACTTGTTGTTTCTTTCAACTTTGATGTTTCTTTATTTGTTTATCTTTCTAAAATTATATACAACAAATAGTACTACATGTACCAGTAAGTTTTAACTGAAAATATAGCTTTACTGTACATGTATATCTCAAGGGAAAGAAACCAGTCCTGAAAGTTCTGCTGATTCTAAAACAAGTTCTGTTATGTTTGTACAGGATATGAAGCCATTTATCAGCAGTACTTCAAAACCTGGACATGGCACACATTCTCTGTGCTACTTATATTGACAAATAATCATTAAATTATGTCTCCCTCCGCCTCCCTGAAGGCCAGAAATGCAGAATCCAGATAAATCGGTTAGGTAGAATATGTATCAATATACATCTTACATACTGTTGAAATAGGTGTACAACCCAAAAAGATTAATTTAATATTGAACCACAAAAAATGCAACAAAATAGAATCACCAAGAAAAAGATACAGAAATAAATAAAATTATTCTACCTAAATACAAACCTAACGGTATGTACTGTACTTTGTCCACAGAACATCTACATACTGACTGTAACACTAGGTTATCAGCAGGTAGCTAGCGTGAAGTTTAAATTGCTGAAAGAAAAAAACTATAACAGATAATTCACATTGTCCAATATCAAGAAAAACATTGATGATATTTTTACTAAAAACATTTACAGAATGTGTAAAAAAGAAAATATCACAAAAGGCGTAAAAATAATTGTTTGTATCTGGTTACCTGACCTAATCTAATTTTTCCCTGCAACCTTAAACTTTTAATTAAGTCCATTTAATGAACAGTACACCCACTTACTTGCTTTTCACCTTTGTCAAGCTTTAATGAACAAAAGCAAAAATTGTCTGCCTTAATCTATCCTGTACTACTCAAAATTTGATAAGGATCACTTTTTATTCTCTATGACATTACCGTCAATTTTGGATTACATACATAAAATAATAATTCGAGCGTAACGAGCGTTGAAATGAGGACAGGGTCAAAATTAGACATTTTATACAAACTTTTATACAAACTTTGAGGAAAATGCGCAAAAGTGGTAACTTTTGTATTTAGTATCGATACTGATGTCCTTATGCGTCAAAAACAGCCTAACATCGACTCCTCATGCTGTCTGGTGGTTGTTGACTGGACAGGACGCTCAGATATCGCTATCTGTAGCATATCCCAGATGTGTTCGATGGGATTTAGGTCTGGAGATCGAGCGGGCCAGTCCATTCGAGCAATAGTTTCCCTTTCAAGGTACTGATTGGTGATCCTTATCAAATTTTGAGTAGTATATTAGCATGCAACCAGAAACGAGGCAACCAGAAACGAGGCTTACACATACAAAAGCAACATTAGTACCGGCACAGGAACACTGATTAACTGCTCCCAAGTGTATAACTGAAATATTGTTGAAAGCTTTTTGTTTGTCGCAAGTCTGTCAGAAGATGAGACACGTCGTAGCTAGGACATGTTGATAAAAAGGGCTCCAGTACTCTGGCAATACTTAATTAAATCAGTTAAAATCACATTAAATGATACATTGTATTTCGTTTCTATCTATGGTCGAGGACTGGTGCGCCCACATTTGAATCGGCCTGTATGGATTGATAAGTCATTACCTTCTAAATTGTACTTAAGCGCTACCTATATATTCTCTCATTTATAGAATGGGAAAAATAGCAGCAAATATATAACAAACAATTTACCTATAGACACAAACACCAACCAGTACCACAGAGAACATGTGAAGTTTTTTCCAGTCCAGACTCCAATACAAGTTGCTCAGTTTACCTGATGTTATCACAAAGTCAGAAATCTTGGCTATCAAAGAATTTCAACCCCATTGGCACCAACTCTTCTTTATTAACTTGGCTCCTTTTCTGTCAATGAACCAAAGTGATTGAGATAAAAGTAAGCAAAAAAAGAAAAGAAATCAATCAAAAGTTAGCTATCTAGTGGGCGATATCAAAACTTGTTATAACACAGTAAAATCTGAATACAAAAAATATAGCAATGTAATTGAATCTATCTATCAGTTCTTATCAACTTTATTTAACTATAAATATGCTGCTGCAGGGTCTTTAAAATTCTATTTGAGTGTCACACATGAGTGACCCTGACTGTTGTAATACTTGCTGAGTCCACTCACTTAGCTCAAGGCCCTAGGCATCAGGTTAACAACACAAGGGATCATAAGTTCAAACTAACCCTGGGCAGAACACATGTTCTCAATAATTATTTAAAATTCATCCGTAAGCAACTGCCTACTTTCTCATATGAAGAGGCATGCATACTCAGGCTCGAAGCCACGACCCTCTATCAGAGAGGGTAATTACAGTGATTTGAATTAAGTCAGCGACCTTTACACTCGACCATGGAGGGGGACAATAAGGTTATACTGGCACAGCTAGAATACAAAAATAAAGGTTCATAGCCCATGGTGCATAACTGAGTTGTATAATGGAAGGTGTTGAAAGTATGACTAAAAGGTTACTGTGGTGGAGGTAAACAAAGTAGATCTACCTGATATATGTGGCTCGAACCCACGACCTCCTTCTTGCAAGTCAAATGGCTAATCAGGCTGGTTAAAATCACATTCACTGTCATATTATTTAAACAAATACTATATACAGCACTGCTTCACTTCAAAGTAGAGCCCTCTATCATTTGTAAATCTTTATCCTTGGAGATTTACTACGACCAGGGCCTAATCACTCTTGACATCTACATGCCACTCGCAGATTCAGTGGGGGGGGGGGTTAGATTTCGGTAGTCAAAGGTCTTTGACGATGATACGTATGCATAATACATTGCAGTTCATCAAAAAAGGTCAACAAGACGAAATAAAAAAGACCAATTCAGTTATTGGACCCAGAACTAAGATTTCGTCTGACAAAGTGGGGGGGGGGGGGTATAGACACTTTTTTGTTACAATCACAGCCAAATTATGAGGGGCTAACCCCCAAGACCCTCCGGTTCCTAAGGCCCTCATAGTGATTGAGTATCCTTGCAATTAGAGTTCACATATCGATAGAATAGTACAGTGCGACAATGCATGAGTACGAACCTGTACCATACCGGAAGAATTTGCAGACGACAACGAACGGTTAGATGGCGGCAAATCTTTTAAATCCATCAGAGTGAACAGCAATGAAAAGAGCTCAATGTCCTAGAGAAGCGTTTTTAGACCATCATTATCATTGTTTATTAACTTCGGGATGAAATTTCCTCTGCGCTGGTTCCATTAAAGAATCCAACGGGAACCTGAATGTAACTTTATTTAGACAAAGGGAAGTAACTTTACTCTTTTTAGATAACTATCAAGGTCAAAGGGAAATAACTCTTCTCCAAATTTCAATCGGTAGAACACGGCAATTTCCGTAAGTAACTTTCCGCTAATTACGTCATAAGATGATTACTTCCGAAAGTGCTGGTTTCTGTCTTCGGATTAATGTTGGAACCAGTTGATTTCATCCTCCTTTTCACACTGATCAGTCCCTGTCATTCGGAGATTGTTAAAAGCAAGCGGATGGTGCAGTCTGAATGACATAAACTGGTTCCCGACCCATGTTGCAGTGCACCATGTACAGCTAGTACTCAACGGTAACCATTTACGGGATGACTGAGGAAGAGTTACTTCCCTTTGACCTTAATTAAGTTATAATGCAGTCAATGGCTTTTGTGCCACCCACTTTAATTTTCGTCAAAACTACGACGCTGAAGATATTTAAGTTGTATGGCGCTGACAAATGCAAATATAGCGAGACGTTATGTTTGCATGCGTTCTGAAGTACAGTAGGCCTACCCCAATGGATTTTCATTCAGTCATGTTAATTAGTATGGCGAATAAATTGTTCAAGGGTCAGTCTACTTCCAAGACGAAGTGGTGCTGATAGCTGACTGGATTGAGTAATCTTTGTTTTATCAGACTAGAATTAAAATTAATAGTTGTTCTATCGAAATAATTATCAATTCTCTTATTCCAACCTACGATTAGTCTCATTATCTTGACATAATTTTGTCGTCTGCAATGAATTACAATTTAATGGATTCGCCCCAAATGATTTCGACCTTATTTGCATTCGACTTAATTGAACTGTGATAGGACTCATATTTATAAATGCAAGTAGCCTACTACATACAGTACTGTACTGACTGCTACATTCCTTCCTTTTTATCTAATAATTTATTGTGACAACGCCAGGCTCTTTCTAAGACTAACGTTCCCAGCCGCTTAGCTCTAGGATTCCAAGGCTAATCACACACTCACATGGTATTTTAAAAGGCCTTAGCTTGTCGATTTTGGGAAGAATTATCGCTAAAATAGCTGATTTGGGAACTAAAATAGCTGGTGTAAGTTTGGATTTTTGGGAAAACTGCATAGAAAGAGGCATAGAGGGTGAAAAATCACTGCAGTGTCACCGCACAGATGCTTGGCACATCCCAGCTATAGTATATATAACCATATATAACATAAAGAAATGGTATAAAACTCCCAAATCTGAGCCTGCACAATATTATATATTTAAGTGGGCTCTGATCAAATACAGCATTTTTTACTATCCTAGGTCTGTGCCAAGCACCTGAGACTCTCGGCAAATGCTTGCAAATTTATGCTCTACCAACTGAGATAGTCAGGCTAATATTGTTATTTCATGTTAAATTCTAGCATTGGTTAGATACCATAATCAAAAGGAATACATGTACATGCATAATTACATGTATACAAGTAGCACATGGCCAAAAAATCACATTGTATAGAGCCTACAGCATATTTTGACACCATCTGCATTTCAGGTCAGTTTTCCCCTGTATTAAGACCACCCTGCTATTATGACAACATTTTCTGAGAACCATATATAGATGCATGGTCTTATAAGCAGGGTTCTCCTGTATTTGTATATTATATGACTATGAATGTGATATTAACCAGCCTGATTATAACCCATTGGTAGAGCATTTGATAAGCTGGAGGTCTTGGGTTCGAGCCACATATTGGGTACTTTTTTTCCTCTACACCTTACAGAAGAAACACTTAAGTATCTTTGTTGATTGGATTAATCTTAATTAAAAAATTGTTACTATAACCTTTTAGTTTTACCAGTTAACTATACTATTAAATGTAGGTTTTTAGCACTTTCCATTATATAACTCAGTTATGTACCATTGGACAATTTAAACCTGTATTCTTGTATTCTAGCTTTGCCAATATTAAAGTAACCGCCATCTCTACAAGGGTTTACTTGAATCATCTGTTATGTGTAATATAAATAGCAGTGGACGAAATGCTAAGTTTATTTAAAGCACTAGCCCAAATTGAAAGCAGCTGTGGGTAAAAAGTTCACCACATGCCAAGAGACATAATCTTTACAAATTTCACTCAGTCAAATAGAGATTTACTTGCCCTGTGCTTTGGGCTGTTGTGTGAACTTGAGTCAGCGCTAAACTTGGAATGGCCGTAGACCTCATTATTAATGAATTATAGTAATTACTGAGTACATGTGCATGTTCTGCCCAGGGTTAGTTTGAATTTATGAACCCTTGTGATGTAGACCTGATGCCTAGGGCCTTGAGCTAAGTGAATGGGCTCACCAATTATTAATTACAACAATCAGGTTAATTCACTCATGTGTGACACTCAAATAGAATTTTAAAGACCCTGCAACAGTATACATATTAAATTATAGTTAAATAAAGTTGATAAGAACTTATAGATTCAATTACATTGCTATATTTTTGGTATTCAGATTTTACTTGTGTTACTTACAAGTTTTGATATCAACAGGTAGTTTTCTAAATTTAACAACCTGATATCAACAAATCAATCTTTGCAAGAAGTTTATTCGCTCACTAAATAGCTAACTATTTATTGATTTTATCCCCTGCTTTGCTTATTTTTATCTCAATCACTTTGGTTCATTGACAGAAAAGGAGCCAAGTTAACAAAGAAGAGTTGGTGCCAATGGGGTTGAAATTCTTTGATAGCCAAGATTTCTGACTTTGTGATGACATCAGGTAAACTGAGCAACTTGTATTGGAGTCTGGACTGGTAGAACTTCACATGTTCTCTGTGGTACTGGTTGGTGTTTGTGTCTATAGGTAAATTGATTGTTATTATATTTGCTGCTATTTTTTCCATTCTATAAATGAGAGAATAGGTAACGCTTGTACAATTTAGAAGATAATGACTCGATCATCAATTCACACTGGCTGATTCAAGGGTGGGTGCAAGAATTGAAACAACAAGTGGACGAAGAGTTTGAGATCTTAGATGAAGTTTATTTTGAGATTGAATGAGTTTACCTGTAAGACTTGATTTAAGAGATGAGATTTGAATGTTAAAATTTATGTAAAATGTGGAACTAAACTTTGTCTGAGTATGGGCATTATGATAACTGGATTTTATCAAATTTGGAATTTTTTATTAAATTAGGGTGAAGAATTTGAACTTTGAGTCAGCATGTAATGAAAAAGATGGCAACCATTGTTGAAATTTATATGTCAAGAACAGAGCACAACAAACAAGAATGTATGTAAATTTCTATTAAAAAATGATGATTTATTATTCTGAATTCTTAACTTTAAATTGCTTTTTAGCTCACCTGATTGATCAGAAAGAAAAAATCTTCTTGTCCAAAACCACAATGCCTATAAGTTATATATATGGTATTTAGCATTGTCTAGTTGACCTCTACTAAGATCACTCAAAGTATGGCTGTGGGGTCAAAATTGGTCCAGCCCCTGGGGGGTCATAGGTTTTCTTTATATGTATGTGGAATAAGCTTAAAAAATCTTCTGAAACCGCAAAAGGCTAGAGCTTAGATATTTGGCACGAAACCATGTATAGTAGATCTCTACCAATATTGTTCAAATTAATGCCCAGGGGTCAAAGTAGGCCTCACCCCAGGGGAGGGGGGTATGGCTTTTCCATATAAGTAAAAATTTCCATACACAGTAAAACATTTTCATACTATGTATGAGATCAGATTCCCATGTTTCTTTCGAACAAAACCATCGTTTAAAAAAATGTGTTGTTCACACAAGGCACATGTTGATCATACAATCTTACTGACCGGGTTTTTCAACATCAATAATTGCTATGTCACTCAGGTGAGTGATATAGGGCCATCTTGGCCCTCTTGTTAAGAATAGTTTTACCATTCAATTGTAAAATCTTTTTGGTCTTACTATTTCATCAAGGTGTGTTTTACTATATGGCTTATGCCTTATGGCGACCTTTAAACTTATGTGTCCTTATTAATAGGAATGTAACAATGTACGTGTGTATACATATATATATCCTATTTTATTACTGTGATTCAATTCATTTTGATCACAAATCTATGCATGCCTTGGTAGCCCAGTGAATGTCCTTACATATTTTTAGCTCACCAGAGCACAAAATGCCTAAGGTGAGTTATTGTAATTGCATGATGTCCTTCTTCCATCCATGAGTCCATCCATCAACAATTAAACTACATCTCCTTCTTAAGCCAATTTCAATGAAACTACTGGCATGTTCCCTGCAAATAGCTCAACCAAAGTTGTTCAAGAAATGAAATTTCATGTCAAACTTATTACTGTAAATAAGACTACAAAGATGCAGGTATGGTTTACAAATGCTTTAATTAACATATGACTGTCACAGTGTGTGCTAAGAAAAGATACAATTTGTCATAATTCAAACAGTCATGCATTAACAACAACGAAATAAAAAATATTCTAGCTAAAAAAAATGTTCGAAACAAAAAATATATAATTTAGAATAACTAATTTTATCCCTTGTCTAAAAAGAATTCAAATCCATAATTGTTTTACCATTAGGAAACAAGTGAACACTAACAAAAGAAGCTACAAAGTAAGGTTGGCAAGAGAAGCCAGCATATGAGAAATCCACCAGCATTTACTTATACTGGTACTTTTTTTAATTGTTGTTTAATGGCCCATTTGACAACTATGGTCATTTCAGATAACCAGAGAGGGGAGATAAGATATATGAGAACCTAGCATTTATATCCAAATAGCTTTTCCTGGTTCTAGATCAGGCCAAGTGTTATGCACACTTTTCCCTTTGATTTTCTATACACAGTACTTGGCTCAGTAGTTGGGGTGGGGACACCAGAGAAATTCTAATGGCATGGCCGGAAGCGAACCCACTACCTTTCGTTTAGTAGTCCAGTTTGTAACCACTTGACCACCGTTCACCCCTTAAGCCTATCTTACACAGAGTATCACTAGGATTACATCATGACTTGATACATTTAGACAACACAAGCACAGTATGACAGACATCATCTTCTTATAATCAACAATTTCAAATTAATGTACAAATTGATTATCAATGAAATAGAAATGCATTGAATATCCCAAATACAAAAATAAAAAAAGTGTAAAACATTGAGTACATCACTTAATCTTATATTTTCAATATTTTTTATCATTCCTGATACACAAGAAAAAGGTGATATGTGTACAAAATACATGTTTTTTTTAAAAATCAAGTGCAATAAATTCTAAGCATGTAACATAAATTGCATGCATAATAATACAAGTAAAAAAACTATTAGTAAAAAACATCTGCATCAGTTTGAGAGACAAACATACCAACAACAGAAAAGAACACTTTTGCTCTCATTGATGTGATCAACAAATTTGTGTTTCACTTTTATCTACATCACAGAATGAAAGAGAGATTATCATGTATTATTATGCAAAAACAAGCATTAGAGAATTTAAGGA
Source organism: Lutraria lutraria (assembly GCA_964023205.1). Lineage (NCBI taxonomy): Eukaryota > Metazoa > Mollusca > Bivalvia > Venerida > Mactridae > Lutraria > Lutraria lutraria. The sequence continues at coordinate 15,255,411 of OZ026843.1, read as the reverse complement.
GATTATCCTTGGGTATTGTGCATCAAAAAACTAAAAGGTTGTTCTTGTGGTCTTGGCCTCTGACAGGAAACACTCTTTGACAGCCATTTTGTTCAAAATATATTAACAGTTCTATACATACCGATGTTCAATAATTTGTAAAAGTAAAATATAGTACTGTGGACATTTCATTGTTATCAAATGGTAAATTCTGAATAGATAATAACAAGAGCCTGTCACAGACATGATGAGTACCCTAACATGCCGCTTTGACACAGACTTGTTCATGTTACCACCCAATATTTGTCCTTTAACCTGGATAATCAAGAGTTTTCTCAAATGCAATACAGCAGATGAAAGATGTAGGATTCTTTGAAAAGAATGAATAGAATAATCACAACACAGCAGTGTCCGTGTCTAAATTCATGTGAACACAATGAGTACATCTATCAGTGTTTCCTCAGGGTATCTGCTACCACAGAGAAGAATATAACAGACGTGATGAATGTATATAAAACATCTCCATTGAATTTAACATATAAATATATATTTTTTTATGGCACTAGGATATATATTACTATCATCTATTTCTGATATGTTTAGCTAACATTAATAAGGCTATACTTGTTAACATAAAATATCCACCAGGCAGCGAGTCCCAGAATGTCCGTGCTTGGCCTAAGCTTGCAAAATAGAAAAATTATTGCTACATAAAGATATGTAAAGAAAATGTAGAAATTTTAAGTGCATAAATGTATACCATATAATGGTACTTTAAAATTTGTGAAATAAATACTTAAATATATGTGTATCAAAATACGTTGTTACATCAACAAGAAATATGTCTTAATAGGACTTGCTACACATGTCTGATTGTTTATATAATAAGCATAAACAACCAACTGTCTATATTATTATGAACTTTTGATTACTTTTAAAGACAAATCAGTTCACTTAAATCTAATTCTTTCAAAATCAAATCATATTCCTACCAGCTTCTTTGTTGGACGGTACCCAATGCATGGACCTTTTCACTGCTTCCTTCCATCGAGCGAATCTATCATCTCTTTCCTTCTCAGAGATAGAGGTAGTGAATGTATCTGTGGTAACTATAGAATCTTCATTATCAAGATTCCACACACCAATGGCATGACCAGCAGCCATAGCAGCACCAAGAGCTGTAGTCTCAGGCATGGCAGGTCGTACTGTAATCATCATGTAAAATTTAACAGTTAGAAAAAACACCAGTGCTCATGTACTGGGCTACCTATGCAAACTAATAAGGGCATGTTAAGAGATTTCCCTTTTCAATCTTTTATTCTCTACATGCTTTTAGTGAGAATACAAGGTACATTTAAGGTATGATTTTGCTATTGGAAGCTACAGGGTCAGTACAAACAAATAGGATCAGTTGAGTGACAGTAAACATTTATCTTTTTCTCTGAACATACTGTACACATCTTAATTTTGGTGGTCGGAATCGGAACGGCCAAATATTAATCACGCCAATATAAAACCTCACTAATAATGAACACCGCCAATTATTATTTCTACTAAATGTTACTCTTGTTATCAACACTTTTGTATAAATATTTGACTTATAGTATGTTTGTACATATATCATTAGTTTTGTACTTCCATCAGCTAAAGGACAAGCTTTACGCTCACAGCCTTTGGGTAAATCTTAATCGAGGCAATGTAAAATCTAAACAATGCAAACAATATAGGTTTATTTGTCACACCTTACATAACTTAAATCGTCGCACATGTAGACATACTAAATTAAACTCAATATAATATAATGCTACGTTAAATGTTTTAATTTTAGCAGTTAAGAAGCCAGGAGTAGGATATATTTTGGCAGTTGGCTATGATCCTGCAAAATATAGAACCTGTCAATTCAAGATCATCTTAAAAACACCTACTTTTGCACTCACAGAAATAAAGACACATACAGTATGCAGATGTAAGAACTTAGAGACAAGAGCAAAAAATTAATAGATCTGTGAGCTTTACTCTGAATACTCCATCTCTGTAGGCTATTGTACTTTAACTAACAAGGGTGGAACTGTACATTGTCACAGGTTGTCAGAGTGCTCTAACATTGTCACAGGATGTCAGAGTGCTCTAGATGATGCTTACAATTTTTATACACATCAAATGAACAGGGAGAAAGAGTACAGAATCACTTTTCCTTAATGAGATCTTTCCAACTATCAAATTTTTGGAATAATGCTGAGGACAAAAAAGCATGACCGACAGAAGGTCAGACAGATGTTGACTGACAAAGCGGTGACCAAATGCCCACCATTCCGGGAGCATAAAAACTTACCCACATCAATACCCATCAGATCAGCTTGTAACTGCATAAGAAGATTGTTAGCAGTCATACCTCCATCAACTTGTATTGACTTTAATGGAATACCACTATCTTGATTCATTGCTTCCAACAGCTGAAATATGACAGAGAATAAATCAGAAAGCATACAGGATGCCTCAGGATGAAAATCACTAAAAGACCCTGGCTGTTGGCGAGACATCAAACTTATATAACTGAAATTTTGTCTGATGACAACAATTTAAAAAAAAAATCTTTCAAACCCCAGTTATGATAACTAATGAATTATGAACTTCATCCTGAAAACAATATGTAAACATTGAACGTAAGAAGAACAAATACCTCTCTTGTTTGAAAACACACTGCCTCTAGTGCAGCCCTAGCAATATGCTCCTTTGTCGTAAACTGTGACAAACCACAGATAATTCTGAAACAAACATAAAATGTTTTATGTGTAATATAGTAACAGTCAATAAAACTTTAAATAGTAATGTAAATTTTACTTAGTGAATATATAGTAGTATTGTGCCCATTCTTTATTTTATCAAAATCACTACAAGTCACTGTATTACTCGCAACACATAAGTCGCCTATTGGGTCAGTCTTGAAAATGAGAAATCTTGTACATCTATTATATATAACATACCCTCTAGCATCATTCTGCCAATAAGGACAAAATAATCCTGAAAAGGCAGGAACAAAACAACAACCATGTGTGCTATCCACTTTCTTTGCCAGTTCTTCTGCAAAAACACATCAATATTTGAAATATATATAAATTTGACCTAAATTTCCAATAAGGGTAATTAAAAATAAAAGCATTTATAAACAAGAGTGCCACAAGCCGTGCCAACACTCACTGCCTCAGTGAGATCTATCATCCTATAAAGTTTCATGTTGCTACCTCTTACAGTTTCTGAGTTAGGAGCTACATTAAAGTATTTGCACAACGCAGACGCCGCAGCGCTCACAATAGCTTGACTTTCTTCAAAAACAGCCAAGCTAAAAACAGATTTCATATGTATTGTGTATTCCTGTGAACTATCGAAATACTGATAACAATATTTTTGCCTTGATAAAAATAGCATGAGCATTGACCATAGAAATGACGTAGATTCAGTATCAGATGTTTTATGTTTCTGTATCCATGTATGCTGTAAATAAATTTACATATCGAGGGTTCAACGCAACAGTGTCGTAACTCATATTGAAATAAGAACAAGTTATGTCAGTGTTGCGCTGAGCCCTCGATATGTACAGATAAACCTGTAAACAAAGGCTATCCATTGGAAAGACAAAGTGACATTTACTGAAAGGTAGCCTTTAATTGGAGGTCAAGTTCTTTTAAAAAATGGCCAATATTCTTAGGGTGGCCCTTATTCGGAGGTGGTCGCTATCACAGGTTTGACTGTATGTATCAAAACTTGTATCCTAGATGTTGAAACTGTGCAACAATTGTTTAATAACTACACTGGTAGCCAAATTTGTACATCTTACTAAAAATGTATTTTTAATAGTTGTCAAGTTTGTTGTCATATAAAGATAACAGTCCACATATTGCTCACCAATTTCTTCTGATGTTTTTATAATACCAAGATTGTCTCTCAGCCATCTAACACACGCCCCAGCGATAGCAATAGCTCCCTGAAATAAACCAAACAAAAGCCTATCAACATCAATACCCCTTTTTATTTACTAGGTTTAAACATCCCATCAACAACTGTGTCATTTGGCAGATTATTTTACTTGAACAGTGAAGGAAGACCCAAGGCATTCATCTGGGTAACCATCAACATTCTGTAAGTATGCTGAACAACTTTCTTAAATGTGACTTTTTCCTGGTCCCATGTGTGATTCCTACCATAGCCACTTGACTGCTGAGGCTCCAATTTAAATTTTAGGAATAAGTGAAAATAAACAACAAAGACAAAAATGGTCAAGTATTTAAGAATTAACCATTGCAAGTCATAGATGATAACTAATAGTCTATTACATTGTATATGAAAATTTAAATTGGCTTAGAATGATATGGGAATATTTAGTTAGAAACTTAAAAAAAAGTACATCCATGCAATTGAATTCTGTACAAACCAAGAGTTTATACTTAAAAGAGTGCTAATTTTTAAAGAGATTTCATAATAATGAGAGTAATCTGTAATGATAAGATAAACTCATCATATTTCATGTATATAATTATAATCTTACCTCTAAAGCATAAACAACTGGTTTGTTTGGTCCAAGTTTATAACCAACTGTTGTTAACAACCCATGGTTTGAATGTACCAACTGTAAAAAAATATGACTTTGTCAAATGTAGATATACATATAATCAAACCTGTGAACAAAGGCCTTCCTTTCGAAAGACAAAATATGGATTTTGCCAACAGGTGGCCTTTATTGAGAGGTCATTTTGTTCTAAATAAATAAATGGCATTTTTTTTAAAAGAACAGCCTTTATTCAAAGGGTGGCCTTTAATGAGAGGTTTCCGTTAACATAAGTTTTACTGTATCTGGTGCAAGTCAAACACACCATGCTTGCTAAAGAGGATCCCGTAACTGCTAATTGAAAAAGAACATTATGCAACATATACTTTCTGATTTCTGTACAGCAATTGTCACAATGACCTCAGTTATAAAAATACTTCATATTTGAAAACAATGTGCAAGATCAGATTTAATCATTTTTTTGGGAATTACTTTAATGATAGGATATATTAGTTCAGCAATGTCCAAGTTTTACCTCATGTCCAGTATTCATCAGTAGGAAACAGCCAGTACCATATCTGAAATATAACATGCATAATAACTACATTACTCCCAGAAAAATAGGATGGTCCTTATACATACATACTGAGGTTCATGTAATTACTGTACTTTAGTTTAGTTCTATTTTAAGCCACCAGTACAGCAAGATTTTAAATGAATGATAGATATCATTTCAATTGGTAGTGATACAAATCTTTGCATTTCAATTGTTGATGTGTACTTTTTATCAACATGTTAACTTTTTGTAAGATAAGGTGAATCTGCTGCCATATATAATAGAAAATATCTTCTACTTAAAACCCATTAAAAAAAACACTGAAAAATTTACAACCCAATCTATCATAGAATATATATTTACGTGTTCTTTGCCTGACCAGGTTTTAAACACAATTGTCCGACAAGTGCTGCTTGTTGATCTCCCAAAATCTGTGAAATAAAATACATATAATGTAAAATCAAACAGCATCACATGTTCCTGTCTTGTCGACCAGCAATAAATTTATAATTATAAAAATTTACCATGCAAGACAATGAAACATGGGAATGATTTTAAACAGAAGTCCCACAATTTGTTTTAAAGAAGCTAAAATGTGTGGTCCTTATGTGATGGTGTTCTTAATGTATATTAACTGTGAGTGAGTTATTAGTATCAATTACCCCTGATATAGGGAGACCCTTTAAAGGTCCATCAACCAAGTCCCCGTATGATTCTGCAGAACTGTGAATTTCTGGTAGCATACTCTTGTTGATCTCAAAAAATCTGAAATAGTTGGGATAGCTATCAAACAAGGGTTGCTCAAAAATAACTCAGCCTAACACAAACAGATAATGAACTAGTAGACATATATGACAATGTAAGAATACTATGGAATGATAAATGAATGCAGAAAAGTATCTCCATTTACTGATCAGATGTAAAAGTATTTAAAAATATGGACATTAGATTTTTTAAGTTGCATACAATACTTCAATCATTTCAGTTACCTGGAAGATTGAGTAGTTAGACACCTAAAATGTTTGGATTTTAATAGAAATCCAACTTGACCTGTATCTTATTATTATACACCTTCATGTAAAATATGAAACCAATCCACAAAATATTTCTTGACTTAGCACTCGGAAACCGAAATTTGAACGGACGGATGGACATTAATGATGAATGAGAGTAATAGTTAACACACACATATCATGAAGGCAATATAACATAAACTGACACTTGACAAAGCCATACATAATCACTCCTATCAAACAGATATGTATTACACTTACTGACAAAGTTTATCATCCCACTTCAGATCTTGTATATTCATCAACATAGTTCTACTAGCATTTGTCACATCAGTAATATGCTTGCCTCCTTCCTTACCACCCGTCAGATTCTACAACGATAACAGTATAGTTTGAACTTGTGGAAAAGAATTCCACTGAGCTCGATAATTACAGTCTTGGGCGTACAGCCCCAATATTTATGGGTTTGTATACTGGGCACAGAAGTAGTAAGAGCCATTGTGCGCAAGACCTCCAACAACGATCATTCAATTAAAATTAGCAAATACCGGTAAGTGCGGGAAAACCAAGTTAGAACGATCAATATTCTAACAACAGTCAAACCTGTGGACAAAGGCAATAATGTGGACCTTATTGACAGGTGGCCTTTATTTGGATGTAAATTTGTTCTAAATAATCAATGAAGGGTTTTCAAAGAATGGTCTTTATTCACAGGGTTGCCTTTATTCAGAGGTGGCAGTTAACACAGATTTGACTGGACAATAATCCATAGTTTATTCAAGAAGAGTTCTTTACACAGGTCTTTATACTGCATTATAAATACTGATCTGAAAGACGGTTGAGAATGAAATTGAGATCAGAGACCAATCTCATGTTTCATATCCTAAGATATGTGAGGACTTACCCACAACAACCAGGAATCTACAGTTCCAAACAAGCATCGACCTTCAGCAGCAGCTGTAGCAACCTTCTCACTGTTATCCAGTAACCATCGCAGTTTAACTGCACTAAAATAAGTGGTTATAGGTAAACCACATAATGGCTGAAAAAAAGTCAATGTGATGGATTTATAAATGCAATTCATTGTAACAATATTAGTGAAAATGTTAGATGAACAAAGCCACTGTATTAAAGTATCTGTCAGAGAGTGTTACTTGTAAGAGTGTATTATTCATGTTCCCTACTACAACAATTATTTCTACAGGGTATATTTCATAAAGAGGGTAACATCAAATCTAAACAATCATCATAATTGAATAATTAAATGAACTTTATTCACTAGTGCTAGACTCATTGAACATGTATTATGTAAATATAATACTAAAATGTAAGAAATTTCAGGATCAATGAAAAAGAAACAAGAGGGCCATGATGGCCCTATAAATGCTCACCAGGAGAAAAGGTCATTTGGAGATTAACATTGTTGAAGTTTTCTATACGAGTCCAAGTAAGATCAAGTGACCCATCTGGGCCATTTTTTATCCCATGGCCATTATATGAACAGATTTAAAAGAGGTCTATTAGACAAAGCTAGATACCAAATATCTTAGCTCTAGGCCTTGTGGTTTCGGAGAAGAAGATTTTTTTAAATTTTCCTATATAAAATAGAATAAACCCCAGGGCAGGGCTAATTTTGACCCCAGGGCCATAATTTGAACAAACTTGGTAGAGGTCCACTAGACAATGCAACATACAAAATATCTAAGCTCTAGGCCTTGCAGTTTCGGAGAAGATTTTTTAATTTTTCCTATATAAGTCTATATAAATCAAGTGACCCCCAGGGCGGGGCCAATTTTGACCCTAGGGCAATAATTTGAACAAACTTGGTAGAGGTCCACTAGACAATGCTACATACCAAATATCTTAGCTCTAGGCCTTGTGGTTTCGGAGAAGAAGATTTTTTTAATTTTCCTATATAAAATAGAATAAACCCCAGGGCAGGGCCAATTTTGACCCTAGGGCAATAATTTGAACAAACTTGGTAGAGGTCCACTAGATAATGCTACATACCAAATATCTTAGCTCTAGGCCTTGTGGTTTCCGAGAAGAAGATTTTTTAAATTTTAATATATAAGTCTATATAAATCAAGTGACCCCCGGGGCGGGGCCAATTTTGACCCTAGGGCAATAATTTGAACAAACTTGGTAGAGGTCCACTAGACAATGCTACATACCAAATATCTTAGCTCTAGGCCTTGTGGTTTCGGAGAAGATTTTTTAATTTTCCTATATAAAATAGAATAAACCCCAGGGCAGGCCCAATTTTGACCCTAGGGCAATAATTTGAACAAACTTGGTAGAGGTCCACTAGATAATGCTACATACCAAATATCTTAGCTCTAGGCCTTGTGGTTTCGGAGAAGAAGATTTTTTAAATTTTACTATATAAGTCTATATAAATCAAGTGACCCCCGGGGCGGGGCCAATTTTGACCCTAGGGCAATAATTTGAACAAACTTGGTAGAGGTCCACTAGACTATGCTACACACCAAATATCAAAGCTCTAGGCCTTGTAGTTTTTGACAAGAAGATTTTTTAAATTTCCTATATAAGTCTATGTAAAATCAAGTTACCCCCGGGCGGAGCCAATTTTGACCCCAGGGGAATAATTTGAACAACTTTGTAGAGTTCCATTAGACAATGCTACATACCAAATATCTCAGCTCTAGGCCCTGTGGTTTCGGACAAGAAGATTTTTTAAGTTTTTAATGAAATTTAATTTTTTGAACAACTTTGAAAGGGGACCACCCAAGGATCATTCCAGCAAAGTTTGGTTGCAATCGGCATAGCGGTGTAGGAGGAGATGTTGTTTTAAGTAAACATGGACGCCACGTAACGACGCACGGCGCACGACACATGATGGACGCAGGGTGATCACAAAAGCTCACCCTGAGCACATTCGTGCTCTGGTGAGCTAAAAAGGGGTCACTCAGGCAACCAGAAACACATTATTTTTCTAGCCATATCATTAAAAGTCTTCTTTTACCCTAAGATGATCTTTATCTTTCTGTGGGGTTTTAGCAATCAGTTTGTCTACAGTGGAAGATGTTCTGAGATCAAGCCATACTGAAAACATTGAAAACTAGGATGAAATAAGTGAATATAGACTCACCTTTTTTTATCTATTGCAAATCAAAGTTAAAATTCTCTAAGACATGCATATTTTAATAAGACTATAAATTGATTAAGTTAGTTATTGCTTCAAAAATATAATTGAGTAAAACAAATATAGCAAGAATTTACTTCCTTAATTTACATATCATAAACAACTTACCAATAGCATTATATAATGGTTCCCCAGTAATCTTATCCCATACTACTGTTGTCTCTCTCTGGTTAGTGATTCCAATACCTGACAGAAGATAACATAATCAACAAATGATCAGTGAATATTTTCTTAGCAAACAAATGCCTTCCCATCAGGAATTAATCATTAAGTAATAAAATCAGATTGTTTAGCTATATGTGGCCTTTATTGACAGATAGCCTTTATTAGTAGGTCATTAAGTTCTAATAGTCAATGACATTTTTTTAAGGAATGACTTTTCACTAGATGGCCTTTATTCTGAAGTGGCTGCTAACACAAAGTTAACTGTATGTACACAAATGCTATAAATGATGTATACAATATACATGCACTTACATTTGATATCCTCTGCACTAAGATTCAGACCTTTCAAATTGTCAACAGCTTTTGCCATACAAGTTTTTACAGACTCTAATATTTCCATAGGATCCTCTTCACACCATCTGTAACATAACATACACATTTCACATTAAATTGGTGTAATAAACCCATTATACACAAAATAACATGTGTGTATGAAATAATGACACAGAAGGATACAGCGTTCAACAAAGGTGAAAATAATTTGAATTGCACATATAGGACCTAACATTGACAGATTTTAAATGTTGGAAGATCAGACAAACCAGGACAAGACCCAGCAAGGGGAGAGAATAAATGCACAATAAAGGTACACCAGGGATTTCATTCAGCAGTTTAAAGAGGCCATAGTACCATCAATGAGTGCTTAAGAGTGAAGGGAAAAAACACTGACAGTAGTTCTAGGCTTGGTAGTTGGGATGAGGACACTGAAAAAGCATTCCTGAAATATCAGAAGACAGAGCCAAGATTCAACCCAAGACCTTTTGATCAGTTGTCCATCGCTTTACCACAAGACAATTAGACTATAGTTCTCAATATTCCTTCTATTTGAACTAGATAACAGAGATCACCTTAATATTAAGACAGATTTAGTATAATCCAAAAGGTGGACTTAATAGCAAGGATTGTTTTTTCCTACCTACCCTTCATGTGGATATATCTGCCTTATTTCTGTCTGATGATATGTAACCAGTTCTGCATTCTTACTGGAAAATATCTGTGAAAGAAAATAGAACAGTTTATTAATACAGTCAAACCTAGCTATGAATAAAGGTCACATGACAGGTGGCCATTATTTGGAGGTCATTTTGTTCTAAATAATGACAAAAAGAATGGCCTTTATTTTAGGGTGGTCACTAACACAGGTTTGTTAAAAAAATCTTGAGCTCTTTAAATTAGCTTTTATTCCAGTACATAAATCAAGAGATTACTCACTCACACCAAACAAGCAATCTAAGTAAATACAGATAAAACTCCAGGATTTATTAGCTGGAGAATACCTGGCCTACTTTCTTATCAGGCTACAGGTTACAAAATCTAGATAAAACCTAAAATCAGCCATCACACAAAAACTACAGCATATAACTTGATTTTAAACTTGATCTTTTACCGAAATCAACCATTTGAATATCATATATATACACTTTGTACATCAGGAATAAACAGATAATGATTGAGTCATTAAAATGAACTGTTTTTGTGATGAAATGAATTGTTTCCAATATGTTTCAATAATACAAATACACAGAAGGACAATAAAACAGCTATAGTTTAATGAATGATAACACATAATACATTTGTATGTAATTCAATATTTATTTAACAATAAACTATCCCATTAATATTATCTCATTAAGATGCATTAAGGCCAATTTTTTCCCCAGAAGCTCTAACTTAATTGGGTAATATTATTGCTTCAGTATAGTACATGTACAAATAAAATTTCAGAAATACCAAAGTGGAAATAAAAATAAAAAATACAAGGAAAAGTAACAAAGGACATGCATGTTTTTCAAAAGCATAAAAAATAAGAATTCAACAGATATATACAACCCTTGTGAAACCCTACAGCAAATTCACTGGAAAAGATAAAGAAACACTAATACTTGCTGAGTAACATGTGAAAAACACTGCATGTAAACAGACAGGCAAATGCATCTTTGACACTCATAAGCATCAAAAAGACCAACATTGGACTGGATACAGAATTTCTCTGATAATCACATCCTTTAACTCAGTAATTTCTGGTACTATAGATATTCTGATACAGTGTTACTGGATATTACCAACAGATTTACGATAGCCAATCGGGCCACAGACTGGGAATTTGTAATAGCCCTGGGCATTTTTTAATAGCCGCTGGTTATCATTAATGTCACACACTGATCACGGATATTTTCTCTGTTGTAAGCATGAGCATGAAATCCCATTGATTCACGTTGGTTCCATGGGATTTGATTACTTCTAACTGTAATTACGGAAGTTACAAATCCTTGTATGTATATGTAAGTCCTTGGCTTTCACAAACCGTTGAAAAAAATATCAATGAATATTAGAATCTTAAATTCATTTATTATGTAATATTAATGTTAGATAAGAATGTTTGCTAGTGGAAAGGTCAAGAGTATTGTACTGTACAGAATATTATCGCCAGTCCCGTACAGCTATACGTAGCATATTGGAAGTGGTCAAGCAATACACAGCCCTATTTAAAAGTACACAGACCAATATCAATGTCACTAAACAATAAGATACTGTTGCAGTCAGACCTTTAAAAACTTCAGACATGTGATGGAAAACTTACGCCCATGACAATTGACAATGTGTCCATTTAACAAATAGAAAAATAAATAGAAAATGCGAAGTTTTTACCAGTCTGGATCCTTCAGTCAAGACATGCGGACTGTCTTCATGGCATAGAATTAAATCTATGTCCCCTTATCATTGGAGAATTGACTAGAGACTTATAAAATACTTGGCACTTAAACAATATCTATAATAATGTCCGAATATGAGTTATCCGAAAACCGTCATACATTTGTTGATTTTACGTTAAAAAGCAATGTTCAATCGAGTAAACAAACCAGAAATCTCGAACTGCTAGTTCCTTGATCTACGGCTCCTACTAAGGGGCCAATTGATGACGCCATCTCAATAAGAACGGTGCAAATTTATAATAATGTTCAGCGACGTACAGCAACTTGTTGAATTTCGTTGTGTATGACCTTTACAGTGTGGTAATTTTCATGACGTAAAAATAATACGACGTAGCCGGTTACTCATCAACATAAATTATTTGCTCGAGTTGGGGAAGAAAACGTTGATTTTCTCGTTGTGTGACGTTCGTAGCGGTAGCTGCAATCATGTCGGACCGAAAGGCAGAATTAGAGAGGAAGAAGGCGAAGTTAGAAATGATGCGGAAGGAGAGGCAAGAAAAGGAAAGGCAAAAAAAGATGAAAGAGGTAGGACTCGTAGTCGTAGTCACTCGTACTGCGCTGATTCGTACATGGTGAATCATAGTTTTGCTATCGACTTAATGTTCTGGTCTGGAAGAACGCATTGACATAATATTAACTTGACTGTCAATGGCTATGAAGAAAAAGATACTGATATTTATAAATGACTGCCATAACTAAGCTTTAAACTAAACTATGTATCTGTAAATTGATACAGCTGCTGTCACAAAGTGAATAATACATTATTATGTCATTATTGATTAAATTACCTGTTCACTTCATGATTTCATAATTTTACTTTCAGAAAGTCATGTGATATGGTATGAAATTATGATCAATTTCAAACTATCCCTGACATATTTGTACATGATTTTTTTTACATAATGCTCCAAGTTCAATGACAAATGTTATTCTAATGTAGCAAACAGATGATATAAAGACTCAAAGTCAGGCTCCACAAAGTGCACGAGATGAAACAGACAAACTTTTACAGGACCTCGGTATTCCACCTGCAGGTAAAGATAAACAAAGATCTTGTCTTAATAGTCATCACTGACACTCTATAAATAAAAGTCTGTTCAATCTTTAAAACAATTTTGTATAACAGTTCATCAAATTTATGTATTTTTTATATATTACTATTAGATTTTATTTCGGTTTTACGCGAACAATTTTTCAGTTATATACGGCGACTGATTCACCTAACAAGTTTAACTGGTAGGTAATCTAACCTGAACTAATATAACCTTCCCCAAAGAGCCAGCAATTTCTCAATATATGGAGCAAAATGTGGAAGGGTATGACAGGGAATTAAACCCGGATCACTAGGTTACAATCCAGCACACTAACCACTGGACCAAAGCCGCGGCTGTTAATGTGTTAAATAATTTTATGTTGTTAACATTGAGTCTCATGCCTGAATCCTATACATGACCATTTTCATGTAAGCTGTGCAAATTATTGATGATCGGGTTTGACCTCACTTTTGATAATTTTACTGAAAATTCAAGATTTATCTTGTGTATATTTTCAGGTGAGATAGTTGACAAACCACCATCAGAGAAAGGTTCAGAATCTACAGATGGAAGTAAAGAACCGACGCCACATCCAACACCAACCAAAGTGTAAGTGTCTAAGCTGAAATCTGTCATTCTAAATCTGGTACTCCGTTTGTACGCTAATGTCTTCAGTTATAAGTAAGTTCAGTTTTTGATCTGAAGTTAATACCCATGCATTAATTCATTAAGGTTGCCCTGACTGATCAAGTGAAGTTATTTCTCAACG
>OZ026843.1:14410368-14641212 GCA_964023205.1 Lutraria lutraria | reverse complement strand
TATAAATCGTGTTTACGCGAAAAGTAAGTACAAAATGTATACTACATGTATATATATACGATATTTCACTGCGTTCAGCTAATGTACAATAAAAAATCCAAGTACATTTAAACTATTTATGGTTTTCTCGTCTAAAAAAACACTGTCATAGTACTGTGTCTGAATGTCAAGGTAAAATGTGAACCATACGGTAATCAGCTGATTCACAGCTGATCCAAAAACAGTCCTTTAATTTGTGCTTTTAACAATCCGAAATATGGTCATGTTTTAAAATACATGTAATCCTATCCGAATACTTGGCATGGATGAGAGAATACGGTTAGACGAGATCAAGGACATCCATTCGTTCAAATTAAATCGTTTATATCGAAAAAACTTACCCGTAGGTGTACGTTATTGTGTTATATTTTTAGACAACGGAAAAGTAACTATAATGTACCCAACTCATTGCATGGTTTATACACGCGAAGTTTGAATGATTTCTACGAACGTTTTGCGTGAATCAGTCGCACATATACGTTTCACCTTATTGGCGACACCGTCATGTGCTGGATTCAGTACACCTCAGTTAAATGTCCTCTTCCTGTGCTCAGGTGTCTAAATGCTGGAGCGAATTCAAAGATCAACTGAACAGGCATCAATAACCTTTGTACCAGAAGATATCAGAACAGTGCAGACAATATTAGAGTAGAGCAGAAAATATCAGAGTAGAGCAGAAGATACCAGAACTGAGAGGAAAATATCAGAGCTGAGAGGAAAATATCAGAGTTGAGCGGAAAATATCAGAGCAGAGCAGAAGATATCAGACCTGAGTGGAAGAAATCAGACCTGAGTAGAAGATATCAGACCTGAGCAGAAGATATAAGAGCTGAACAAACGGTAACGGAGCAGAAGATATCATAGCAGAGCAGAAGATAGCAATCTAAGCAGAGTAGTGCAGAAGATATCTGAACAAAGCGAAAAAGAAAATAACTCAGTGAGCAGATCTGAATTATATTAGATGAGTGTAGAAGATATATGATCAGAACAGAGTAGATCATTTCAGAGCAGAGTTTAATCAGAGCAGAACTGAGCCGAACCGCACTGAACTAAAGCTCGATATAGACAATGAAGTAAGTATATATAGTGTAGGTATTTGTAGAATTTAAAAGGATGACTAGGCTCTTGTGTACGGTCGACACTGATGCCATTACAGAACAATTGGGGTAAATGTCAACAATAAAAATGTTGAACTTTTGTTTACTTTATATCCCTAGCTTATCTCCCTTGAGTCAAAATGTTTTTGGGGAATATTTTGATATCTCAGGGTCCTTTTGAGTCCTCTGTGGTTTAGCACTTCTTAAATGATACTTCGCCTCATGTGTTTTTAATTAATGTTTCTGTGTACAGGAATACGGGATCTTACGCCTGTTCTCAACAATATTTCCGTTGTATACAAGCGGTTAGTCAACCTGTCAATATTTCCTCATGCAGCGCTCGGATCAACGGAGGACGAGAAATATCAAAATATTATGCATGTGCAGTGTCCGGGATTCGAACCCACGAACATGGTGTCCGTAAACCAAACGTCCTACGTATTGTGATGAGCAGGTTGGTACCTTTCCTCCAGATGTCAAGATTATATTGACCTACATCCGCACCACATCATGAACGTACACAAGAATATATTCTAGATTTAAAAATGATAAAGAAAATAGTGGGGTTTTAAACATTACATTTATGGCACAATAATTTAGTAATTAATCAATTAGAAAAATCACTTCAGTAAAACAATAACTCAAAAAATAATAATCATGATTTAACTAAGCGAGTCAGGCTCAAATTTACACCTTAACTGTCAGAGATTTTCAAGTCATACTCAAAGATTTTTGCTTGATTAGCATTTTTTCAACGTCCTAATTTTCAAAAATGGTGTTTCGAGCGTAAAATGGAGTCACCGATTTTCCGCAGAATTGTCGGGCGCTAAAAATGGGGAAATCGATCAGTTGAGGAACAAGTCATGGGTGATCATGAAATTACATTTAACCGTATTTTTGATAAACTCGGTTAATACCGAAAGTAAGCATATGTCTGTACATGGCCTTCTACTTTAAGATTACAGTTGTGAAGTTAAACAAGTGCAGTTTGTATATACATGTACTATCCCATGATAAAATTAAATCAAACTCGCGTCTAGACTGTTAAACCAGCCGGAAGTCGATGACAAGAATGGCCATGAAATAATCGGTGAAGATCGAGTCCTTGAAAATATTTCATTGTTAATTTGGTTGGTATGTGTGTTTTATTTCGGTGACAAATTAACATGATTCGGTTTAAATACCCTGCCTGAGTGTGTTACGGGGTAGACTAACGTCAAAGCGGAACTAAGTTTAACAATTCAGTCACATGACTTACATGTCCACCAATGAGGAACAGATTTTAGTAAAAGTTCAAATCGAGTTCACCCGTTCGAATTTAAATTTCGGTCACATTGTCATTTTACCAACAATTAACCTACTAATCAAGGCTCTATATATGATATTGAAATGTTAATTGTTAAAATACATTGTGTCTGACCCGACTTTTTAAACATGTGTATGTATTGACCACGAAAGGGTTTAATAGCATATAAAATCGTAAATCGAGCAAAACAAAAAGTGTTGGTAGAACATATTTATACAGTTTAGATATTCTAAGGTACTTACGAAATTAAATCATGCATAAATATTTATAAAAATGTACATTATAAATGGCTTGTTGCGATTTCAAATCATTCGGTAAAAGTTAATATTAATACATAATACAGTGAAGTCTTAAATTGTGGCCACTTGTGCAAAGCGTTCACCTTTAAACAGGACTTCATTTTTTTCTGAGTAATCAATAATGGGCTTTAAAAGAATGACATTTATTTACAGGGTGGCATTTATTCGGAGGTTTGGCCTGTACATTGTATATTCATTAGTTGTAGAGAAATTAAACAATTGTTTTACAATCAAGTGGTCGCTATTCACAGATGTTGCATAAAAATATCGTTTCAATTGTTTGGTTTTTCTTTGAATGTATATACAACATGATGGGGCATTTTTCAAGTATATATTATTGAACCATTTAAAAGCATACGATGATATTTGTCATATTTTCTATAAAAGTGTATGTATACAAAAATCATTTAGCTTAAATGCAAAAGAACAGACAGAAACCAATTTTCAAGGCAGTATCATTTTGTGTTTGTAAATTATGTCTTGTGGACGTTTTTATGGTTTACGAATCGTTTACAAAAATATAATATGGAAAATGTTATGAGATAGCTGCATATATTATTATGTAGCTACAAACCACAATTACGCACAAGTTAATGCTATGTGAAGATGTACAAGACATCGTTGTTATTTTCGATTATTTATATTATAGTTGACCGACATGCCCTATAATCATGTACATGTAGAAAAATACTTTAATATTACATCAACCTAAATTGTCGAGACTATTAACCGAAAAAGGGAAATACATATCGTGACACCTTCATGTTACATCAGGCGTTATCCTGGCCGAAAAAACTGCTTTGTCAGCGATCTGAAATTAACCATCTGTAAAACGTAGGCTGTAACAGTGTCGATAAGACGAGTCAGGCCTTAATTTAAACAGAATACTAAGTTGGGAATGAAACATTATGTACGTGATACGCTTTACCGAGTTATGACACATGTTTTGAGCACTTATCATGAACTCTAAGTTAATTTATATACATACCGCCGAGGATTTGTATACATACATGTATTGTAAAAAAAGTCCTTGATACCGCCTTAAACGTGAAAGTTAACAAAATTGAATTGTAGATATTTTACTTTTTTGTAACTTACTAATTAATAAGTTTTGCGTAGATTCTCCGCATATCAATAATTATTGACATTTAAGTTTTTATTATTGAGATTATGATTTATCCGCGTTGTATTGAAATTATACAATTGTCTTATGTTCAAAATGCAAATGATTCATGACAGCCGATGATATTTTGGGTTAAAATTTAGGACGTATATATCATGCGGTACATCGATACGGTGAAAGAAACGAATTAAAAACGCTTTCAACCAAATAATAAAATGTTTAACAAATTCAATTTGATTTGAAAGTGTGCAGGTAAATATAGTCAGTCATGTTATCAGATACCACATAAGTTTGCTTTTTGCATTTCCATTAATAGATTATAACCGATTTAAAAAAAGTGATATCTGAATAAGACTGACCGATAATTTATGTCCTAGGAAATTATGTAAGTTAAGTTCATTAAGTCCGATATACCGAATTACCAAAGAACTCTGTTAGCGTTCCGATTTAAAATCGGTTATATTGCAGTTCGCCAAAATCGGTCACGTCTCGTAAATGACGAGCCACAATGTTGGGCATGCCCGTACGCGCATGCGCACAACGACGAAGACTGTATTTAAAATCGAACAATTCGTCAACTTAACCATATTACAATAATGTAATATTCGTATGCGGTTCAAGATAAATGTGTTATTTTACGTATTTCATTCATTGGTAATCGAGCCGCACATTTAAATTTGTTAGTTGATTGGAATGCTGAATTTAAAGCAAACTTTACAAAATACGTTTCTGTGATTTAATCGGTATTTTATTCATTAATAAAAATAATTGTTCCGTTTTGGGCCCTGAGAAGTGCGTAGACTTTGTGCCGGACTAGATTGTAACTTTCGAACGTGAAGAACTAGAGTTTTCAGAGAACATCTTTTTATTTTTCCTTTGACCATAACGGTAACAATCGTACTGTTGTAAAAGGACAAAAATGACGGAAGCGACAAGGCGATGCTCGGGATGGAGAATTCTGGCTGTGGTGAAGGCGGTGTTTGTGTTTGTCGGCATGCTGCTAGGTGGCGCTGTGGTGAAATGTTTGAGGGGCTGTTACAAATGTTGTAATCTCCGAGTGAAGGGGGTCGATCAGATGATTTATGAAGAATCATTCACGTTGAATTTAGGCATGCAAGCTTTTAAAACAATTACTAGAGACAATTACAGGGATCTAATATGTCCAACTAAAGCTGGGGACAAGGCGCCGGAAGTATCGCTCTTTACCATGGACGGTGTTTCAAAGCGCTTGTTTGATTTCCAAGTAACTGGGCGCCCTCTTGTGATCAATTTCGGAAGTCTCACTTGACTTCCGTTCATGGCCAAGTTGGGCGAATACAATAAGCTGGTCCAAGATTATGAAGAAATCGCTGATTTTGTGACCGTTTATACATCCGAAGCTCACCCATTGGATGAGTGGGCAATTTTTCATGAAACATACAGTCGTAATCAACATAGCTCAATGTCCGAAAGACTGTCGGCTGCTAATGTACTGAAGGCGGAGGGAATTCTGGGAAATTTAGTTGTAGAATCTATGGCAAACGAAGCTGAAGATCTGTACGCTTCTTTACCTGAGAGATTTGTCGTGATCGTTGACGGTGTCGTTGAATTCAAGGGTGGCCTCGGACCATTTGGCTACCAACCGGAAGCTGTGAGAAAATGGTTACAAAAATGGATCAAATGCAACTCAACAAGTAATGTTTAACATAAACGTGTTCAAATAGTGTAGGCGTCTGAATAAAACCGCGAACAACGCTGCAAAATAAAATGATTTTATTGTCAAGTCGATATGCATGATATATTACCACTAATATGTGATTGACGAAAATGTGTTCATGTTATGTTGTGCGTTGAGTTTTAGTGTTGCAAATACAAACTAAGCTTGTGACCTTATATAAACTTGTCTGTATACGCCAATATGGAGTGCTGATCGACGAGGTAGTCGCCAGCGTTAGATCTCACTATATATGTTATGTCTGCAGATCTACTTAGATCTAAAGCTATTTCTTGCTTGCTTTTTTTAAACATTTATGTTTCCCGTAAAGCAGATTTTACGTCGATATAAGATTTTACATACAACGTCGATTTTTTCATAATGTTTTCTGAGCATTTACGTTTTATATCATGACACAGTGAATGGTATATTTTCCTCTCAATGTTTGTCCTATATCTGTGTCACTCGATTGAGAAAATGGATTTCAAATTAAAGTATAAATGCTGGATAAAAAATTCAATTTCTTGAATAATATAATCCTAAGTGTTGGTTGTAATGTTACAGCTAAGTTGTATATCAACTATGTATTTGTATTGTTATTAGCTGTTATGAACTTTTTTTGTACATCCTATCATTCAGAAGCTCTTCGTAAACTTATGTGTAACTCAAGTGTAGTACAATTGCACTTAAATTGATAGACATCGGATCAAGAGAATAAACATAAAACAATTATAGTAAGAATACATTTAACAATAAACATTTAAATATGTAACAAAATTACTTGAACACTTGTGAACTTATAGCATGTGGAAACTTCATGTCTTACTGACCTCGACTCCTGGTCTGGTACAGATTTAGATTTAGTGCTCTTTGTTGATCAATGGTCCCGGCTCTGAAGATTGATTAATGAGACCATTTCGTCATCTTAGAATGAAATAGGGCTTGTTTATTCTAGTTTAGTTGTTACTAAAATCGTAAAATGCGCAATATTGTTTTCCTTTTATTTCAGTTCGACCGTTTTGAGATTTTTTTTGGTGTAAAAAAATACATACACTTGCGTAAAAATCAAAAGTCATTCTAAGTGCGGCGGGGTCAGTTACCATATAAATACATGTACTTGAGTATTACATCACTTTATTGTAACATTTAGGATCTACTACATGTGTTAAGCATGAAGAAAGACGATGATCATACAAAAATACATTTTTGCGACGTACATGCACTAAGTGAAATTTGGCCCAGTGAACATACTGTTAGATGCGGACGACTATTTATGTTTTAATGACAAGACAGCTGTAAATGGTTATTTAAAAATCATGTCATTTTTAGTATGATACAATGTACATGTAAATCTTTCTACTAACAATAGCATGCACTTGCTTGTAACAGGACTGTAGGAACTGTGGAGCTAAATAATTTCTGCTGTAATGGTAATTATACCCCTCCCCCCCCCCCTTTGTGAGATAAAATCTAAAATTACTCCCACTCATTGGCTTCCTTCAAGCATGTGTAATTAACAATAACATTGATCACTCTTCATTCGTATTCATCATTATCATCGCTCATGATAATCACCATCAGTAGTGATACTAACATGCTCTTTTTTCTTTAATTCATGTATATATTTTTGTACAATATTGTCTTTCTATGATGTTTTGTTAATACTGATGTTATGATCTCAAATATAAATGCGATTATCGACATGGTTCTAAACTATTAGAACATCGTACGTACATATGGACGGATTCTTCACACAACTGAAAATAGACATGTATATATATGTAGGTTATATTCATATATTGTGTTTATGAACGTTCGACCAGACACTGAAATGATCAGAAGGTCGTACGTGATGGTTTCACAAATGTATGAGTACAACTCACATGTATTTACAAACTGTATTATTGTAGTGTTGACATGTCTGTTATAGCTATAGATTACGTTCACGATCATATTGTAGCAGATATCGAAGTCTTAATTGTTTAACCGTTTTTTTATTGGTTACTCTTTTAAGATAAGATCGACGAAATATTTTCTATTTTGAAGAATATTAGTTTGCCATATCTGTTCATGTATAATATATATATTTTTATGTTACTAGTATGTATTATTATAACTATTTCTTAAACGCAATAAATCAATTGAATAATTTATAGTGTTGTTATAGATAATACTTCTTTTTACAAGGGTTTATCATCAAATAAAGTTAAAACAGCCGAATATATGTGCTGCTGACCCACAAGGTTTGGGGCACTATGGTGAGATCTGATTTCGAAAACCAGCATATACAGTATGTGCAATCGAACCTGGGTTCTGTTTAATAGACCTATTGAAGCTTGTTTATTCGACCGTTTTTCGTTGTTGTGGACATATGTCATAGATATATTATCATTATTATTATTATAAGATTTTTATTTTTAATTCTGATAGCTTAGCTTAGATATGTCTATGAAACGAGTCACATGACTTTCACAATGCACTAGACTTGAATCATATCAACACAGAGTCTCCTGCTCATGAATTTCCCCCAAAAAATAAAATAATAATAAAGACTTTTTAAGTCAGCAATGTTTTAATCTATATAGTCCGCATGGTAAGATAGTGCACATGTAAACTACAAACCAATTAAAGTACCAAATGTACACATGGAAACTGAACTTACATAAACCTGCACTCCAACATGGAACGGGAACTAGTTTTTTAATTAATTGCATGGTGGGTGTAAAAAACGTAGTCATGATACTTAAATTTGGTCCGCATCAACATTCATGCTTATCGAGCAAGTGGCGACCACTCAGTGAAAGCTGAACCATCGTTCAGTTTCCAAAAATGAACAATAATTTGTCATACAATACAATATAATAGTTATTCACAGTTTCAATACATATATATAATTATGTGATCAATATGAAAATCTATTATGACTGCACGAGTCGTGGTTCTTACTTGAACAGCGAGCGGGTAATTATATGTGTAAACAAATCGCGGCTGCTCTTCGGAATTTGGCGGTAGAAACAGTAAGTTTTACAATCAAGCGCCTTAAGATAAATAAGTCAATGTTTGGTTACTCCCCCCACCCCAGTCGGTCTGTTGACTTAATAAATAATACACATTGAGTCCATTTACTGGCCATGTTAAACCATTTAGAAACAATGTTAGTACAGGAATGACAGGAAAGCTGATGTTAAATTGATTCACATAAGTCGACATTTGCTGATTCCTGCATCGTCATGAAGTTGTTTGAAAGAAGGGACAATGTATTGTAATATATATATATATATAATTTATAAGTGTCCCTGTTGAAACCGATGCCTATTTTCAGATTAACGAAACGTCATGATTGCGTATTCGTAGGTGATTTTGAATTGAACGGATATGCAAGACTGATTTGAAAGTTATTGTTACAATGAATGAAGCACGAAAAGCACGTAACGGAAACAGGACGGGGGTTATTCTTTAACATGTCCATGAACTGAAACCGGAAACGGAAAGCGTGTCGTAAGACGGAAGTGACCTACTCACATGATCGATCATCAGACAGATCAACAAGATGGTAAATATATTTTTCTTTGACAGTGCCTTTGTTTGTATATTTATTAACTTAGTCGTTTCGGCAATTGATGTTCCATATCGAAGTGTTTATCACGATTGAAAATATATTGTTAATGTCGACTGTTAATACTCTTGGAAGAAGCCGGTGTCTTGTGAAAACGAAAATGTATGTGGAACTGGGAGGGGAAATAATAATATTTTGACGTTGATTTCCTTTCTTCTCTTACTATAACTTTTGATGTTTTTCGTTGAGTTCTGTATGTTTGTCTTTTTTATTTGTGGTCATTTATTAATGTCGTGATTTAGGAATTGGTAAATGGTTGGAAATATCTTGTGTGATCCAAGTTATCAAATATTATTCTATTATTTTTAGGCAGGAGGAATGCAAAGAACCCGTGCGCTCCCTAAAATAAGGGATGCGGAGAAGGAATCAATGTTTGGTTATGTATACGCTGTATCTGGTCCTGGTGAGAAATGCTTGTTTTAAATTTCGTGTAATGTAGAGCACTGTCATTAAAAATGACAGGGAATAATGAAATTTTTACACCTAGTGAAAATTATAATCTTCTTCATCATAGTATAATCACATTATGATTAATAAATAACAACTTTTTTTAGTAGTACATTGATAGATTTAAAATTGCACCATGGATGAAATAAATTTGACGAAATAAATTTGACCTGAGTTTTAGTGTCCTGATTTTGAAGGTCATGAATGTTAATATTTTTTAATTTTATTGAAAGATATTGATAATTTGATAATATTCTTTGTGGTATGTGTTATTAGTATCAAATTATGCCATTTGTTTTAGTAAATACTGCAAGATTATAAATGTAGTTAACATAAATTTCTGTTTATTGATATAACAAACTCATGGTTGTTAGATTAAATTCATTAATCATTACAAAAATGCTTGATGCTTTGTATTGTAATAGTGGATATGCATGATTATAAACCTGTTAAATGCTCAATAACCAAAAGTGTTGTTGCAGCATTGGAATAATAACTTAGGGACTATTTTGATGATAATGTCAAGTTGTAAGTACTCTTTACTAATAAGCACATTATTTACATTTTAGTGGTAACTGCACAGAATATGTCCGGATCAGCTATGTACGAGTTGGTACGTGTAGGTCATACAGAACTTGTGGGAGAAATCATTCGATTGGAAGGTGACATGGCGACTATTCAAGTATACGAAGACACATGTATCCTCATTGAGCTTAACTTTTAAATAGCTTAAAATGATAATTGTCATGTCTTCAGAATAAATATGTTTGTGTCCGATATTGATTTTAAAAATTGTTTTGGTCCCAATAGTTAGACATACAATATCAGGGCTAAAGCTTTTTGAAAAAGAAATATATTTTATTGATATCTGGTGTAAAAGCACAATGTATTTTCCATGTTCTATGTCCTTAATTTATTTTATAGATTTAAGAAATCTTAAATTAAAAAATTAGGAGTTTTGTGGAATAACCATTTTTATTGGTATGTAGTAAAATTTTCATTGAATTGTTTTTTTGGCTTTTTGAGATAGCAGGTTGTATATAAGTTGCATAAATTCTTGTATATGTATACACATTTGTGGTAGGTTCTAAATGTAATCAACTAAACACTTATTTTACATAGTTTGTCTCTATTAGTATGAAATGTCAGTGTTGTTTTATAACTTATTAACTGTTTTCTGTATTTGCCCCTTGACCCTATACTACAGCTGGTGTAACTGTCGGAGATCCAGTCTTGAGAACTGGTAAACCACTGTCTGTTGAATTGGGACCAGGTATTATGGGTAGTATCTTTGACGGTAAGTTGATAAAAAATTAACAATGTTTTATTGATCGAAATGGTTAAATAATGTATTTGTTGGTTCATTCTAAGATAAATCTACAGTCATTATGTGTTTTCAAACCTGTGTTAGCAGCCACCTCCAAATAGAGGCCACATTTTTTAAGAATAAAAACAGCATTGGTAATTTAGTACAGAATGACCTCAGTGTATAGGCACCTGTCAATAAAGGCCATATTTTGTCCTTCCCAAAGGTGACTTTTGTTCACAGGTTTGACTGTACATGCAGTAAATATCTCAAACTTTTTGTCATCTAACAATTGGTTAAAATATGGCTTCAGTTTCATTTAAGATGAACCATTGTTAAGTGTGATATAAAAATAAAATGATGATAATAATTAAAGGTATACAACGTCCTTTGGAAGATATCTGTAACCTCACACAGAGTATTTACATTCCTCGAGGAGTTAACACGCCGGCTTTAGATCGTTCTAAACAATGGGAGTTTGAGTCATATGGGAATATCCGGGTATCATGACCTGTTGTGAATTGTATTATTAGTTATAGTTCATTATTTTCAATATATTTAGGGTATAAGCCTTCACAGCCAGAACTCTTTACCATTGTCACTTATACAAAAAATTCATTTTTATAACCAAACTTTGTTTCGGAGCACATGAGGAATATATGATCTTTCCATAAACATGTATGAACACATTAACATCTATCAATAAAAAAAAAAAAATTTAATAGTAAATCTTAGTACAAATTATAAGCGACCAATTGTAAAGATGATCTGGCCAATATTTATTACTAGTTGCTTCAGCTGTAGACAATGTTCATTTTAGTTGTGAATATTGCATGGTTAGTTATCATTTGCAAACTGCTGAGAAAATGTTCAGTTTGTTTTATGTATGTTGTGTTTGTATTATTATATACAGGTATTCAGCGTCCTTTAGAAGACATTTGTAACTTGACCCAAAGTATCTACATTCCTAAAGGTATAAACACTCCTGCCTTGGACAGGTCTAAAAAGTGGGAGTTTGAATCATTCGGAAATATACGGGTAAGACTAAATGCCATGTCAGGTAGTTTTAAATCTTCTGTCCATCATCAAAAAAATTGATTACAAGCACTTGCTGGGTACTAGTTTCGTCTGTATTGTTAAACTTGAATTATTTGTATAATTACATTCAGTTGTCGTACTTGTAGTACATTTAGTCTGAT
The DNA here is from genome assembly GCA_964023205.1 of Lutraria lutraria. Lineage (NCBI taxonomy): Eukaryota > Metazoa > Mollusca > Bivalvia > Venerida > Mactridae > Lutraria > Lutraria lutraria. The sequence continues at coordinate 14,629,087 of OZ026843.1, read as the reverse complement.
TGATATAATAGTGTTGCATGCCTTGTTGTAAATAAGTTGTTGTATTATATGTGTACGGTCAAACCTATGATAGCAGCTATCTCGTGGCCATCTTGTGAATAAAGGCCATTCTTCTATAAATGGTCATTGATTATTTAGAACATAATCACCTGCAAATAAAGACCACCTGTCAGTAAAGGCCACATTTTATCTCCTTTGTTCACAAGTTTGACTGTATTTGTCAATGAATTCTATAACTACTTCCATCTTGTATTATTTGTGAAATTAAGATTTTTATCCAAGCCCATCAAACATTTTCATGAAGTACCATAGTATTTTATACCATGATTTATCATTGCAAAACATATGAATTAATACTAGAATTCTGTTGGCTATACAAAATCAACTGGATACCCTTCTGTCAGAGTTAACTCATTGTCTGAATCCTTCCTATAAAAACTTTTCAGTTCTTACCTGAATGCTGTCATTTCTGATTACTCAGTGCAATTTATTTATAAGAACACTGACCACTCCTTCACACATCTAGACAAATGACATCCTAAAAAAGCATGCTGACTTTAGTACCTTATTCTGGTTTATATATTATTCGCAGGTTGGAAGTCATGTGACTGGTGGAGACATTTATGGTGTTGTATATGAGAACATTCTAGTGAAGCACAAACTTATGGTGCCCCCTGAAGCTCGTGGTACTGTCACATACCTTGCTGAACCAGGAACTTATGATATAAATGTAAGTACAATGAAACAAAGTCATAGTTATCACTACAATAAAACACAATTATAGTCATCACTCTTCAGTTAAGTCGATGTAATGAATATAATGGTATTTGGATAGTATGTAGTAATTATTCCATTATGGTATTGGATCCTAACACCCATTTCCCCCTCAAAATGGGGTTTTTAGATATTTAAACTTTTTATAGGTGTCCATGATAGATTTTTTTTAAAAACAATGTCGTTCCTTTAAGTTATCTTCCCTAAAATTTTAAAGTCTTTAATAAGAAATTTAAAACATGGATATGTATTTTGAATCACCAACCTGGTAAGCAAATATCATAGAAACAGTATAACATGACCTGAAAAAATGAGGTTAGTGTAAAGGGAGAGAACTCCTTTCTTTAATTTGGTCTCCAGTTGGATTCTGTTAAAATTACTCTTACTAAAAGGTTAATTTGATTTTAGGATGTTATCTTGGAAACAGAGTTTGATGGACAGAAATCCAAATTCACTATGTTGCAAGTATGGCCTGTACGTAAGATGAGACCAACAGCTGAAAAGTTAGCAGGAAATCATCCTCTTCTTACTGGACAGAGAGTATTGGATGCTCTTTTCCCGTTAGTATTTTGTTTCGTGTGTATTCTGTTACAATGTTTTGTTGTATACGTTCGACAGTGAAATATTTTGTGAAACATTTAATCAGTGGAGAAAGTGTGAGGGTAAATTTGGCGGGTAGGGTGGGGTAAGCCAATTCCCCTTAAATGTTTAACAAATATTCAAAGCAATGGGATTTTTCCGTAGAATTTACCAAGCTTGTATATGTCCAATTATTCTTATGTATGGAATGCTGTTTGGGTGTATTCTAGCTTTGAAAATAAACAATATCATCCTCTCTAGTCAAGGGTCATTCATACCCCTGCCACTGTATTGTACCACACATTCATTTTTTTCAGATGTGTACAAGGTGGTACTACTGCCATCCCTGGAGCTTTTGGATGTGGTAAGACTGTAATCTCACAGTCCTTGTCTAAATATTCCAACAGTGACGTCATCGTCTACGTAGGATGCGGTGAAAGAGGAAATGAAATGTCTGAAGTATTGAGAGATTTCCCCGAGGTATATTCACTGTAAAAAAATCAAGAGTCAATTCAATGGATTAACTCTTACACATGAAAAAAGTTGGGTTATTTTGTTTCTGGTTTGCATGCTAGTTCAAAACAGGGATAGTAGGTTGTTGCTTTGTTTGACTCTTGAAAGTGTCTAGAAAGGTAAACAAGGTGAGAAAGTTAGGTATCGGGAAAAATTTAGGGTCAGTTCGATAACCAGAAACAGTTTTTTATGCCTTGTAGTGATTTTATTCATGTACAATTGACTAGGTTTATTTAAAACTAGAAGTCTTCGTTTTGAATTCAAAAATTAATTAGTAAAGTGTTTATCACCTTGGCAGATATATTATCTGAACGTGGTCTGATATTGTTAACAAATCGCTGACTAACAATGATTGTACAATGTTTTCTGTTGAATTCTTGTTGACATTCTTAAGACAAGCGCTTTATTTCTATTTTGTATCATATGTTTGTAGTTGACTATGGAAGTTGAAGGCAAACCAGAAAGTATCATGAAAAGAACCGCTCTTGTTGCTAACACATCAAACATGCCTGTAGCTGCCAGAGAAGCCTCTATCTATACAGGTATGTATCAGTTTAGAGGGGAACTGCACTGTATGCAAGAGAAAACTGTGTTTATTTCTGGGTTACTGACTTGGGGCCAAAATAAGGAAATAAGACCTACTTCCCGTGTCTGAAACTGAACTTAAGTACTATTAACCTTGATTAATTTCATTTTTAGCCACTTTTTGATACAAACACAAATATTTTCTCAACTTTGTCCATTTCAGGTATCACATTGTCAGAGTACTTCCGTGACATGGGTTACAACGTGTCTATGATGGCTGACTCCACATCAAGATGGGCCGAAGCCTTGAGAGAAATCTCCGGTCGTCTGGCTGAAATGCCCGCTGATTCTGGTTACCCAGCATACCTTGGTGCTAGGTTAGCTTCCTTCTACGAAAGAGCCGGACGTGTGAAATGTCTTGGTAACCCAGCTCGTGAAGGCAGTGTTAGTATTGTAGGAGCGTAAGTATCATGCTTGTCTGTTACACTTCATGAAGTTCTGTCTTTGTCAAACATCTCATTTGTTGTTTTAAAATTTGTTGGTTCGTTGACTGCCTGATGCAGATCATTATGTACTTTGCTGTCATCAAACTTAAAAAAGAATGGTGTGTGAAAGGTACAACTGAAGTGAAATGAAAAGTTTAAGAGGCAAAAGCCCTATCTGAAAGGCCTAAAAAGTGTTTGTTTCCTGTTGATTAAGAATAGGAAGGGATGTAGTGGAATTTTGTTCTTTTTTTGTTCTCGAAAGCATGCAGAAAGTGAATGTACTTTACCTTTGGCCTTATGAAGAGTCTACGGTTGCGGGGATAAATTAGGGTTGGTTGGGTAAACAGAAACAAACAATTGTTTTTTGCACCATGATAAAGTTGGACTGGGTAATTGTCATTTTTTTTGTAGGTTTCATTTGCATTAAGTGTATTATTTTGACTTTCAGTGTGTCGCCACCTGGTGGTGATTTCTCTGATCCTGTCACAGCTGCCACCCTTGGTATTGTGCAGGTGTTTTGGGGTCTGGATAAGAAATTGGCCCAGAGAAAACATTTCCCTTCAATTAATTGGCTTATCAGCTATAGTAACTACATGAGAGCACTTGATGAATTCTATGACAAAAACTATTCTGAGTTTGTACCATTGAGAACAAAGGTAAGTTTAGTATCAATAGTTTGTTTTGTCTGTCAGTTATTTTCTATTTTTGTTTCTGAGGAATATTTACAAATTATAAGACAAGCAAAATCAATCATACATTGGTACAGTTTGGTTGACTCTGATTTTCCTGTCCTGAATCTTTTCCTTATCATAAGACCTAGCTTATATATTCTGAACTTCTCATTCATATGTCATGGTTATCTATTTAATGAATATATATCTTAAAATTGTGTGCGGGGCTTCCCTGATTGAGTGGTTAAGGTGTCTGGACTTGTAATCACTGACCCCCTCAATTCAAATCCAATCATACTAAGTCTCACAAATGAGGAAGCTGGCCAGCTAGCATATGGAATGTCAGTGGTTCTATTCAGATGTGTTGTCCTCCACTGATACAGCTAGAAAAGTTGCCAAAATGACCTTTGCTGTTGATGAAATTAAAGCTCAGTGAAATATAAGACAAGATATAATTTTTTCTTGTAAGTAATGGCGTACATACTCGTTTTTTTTGTTCTCTCAGACTCGTGAAATTCTACAAGAAGAAGAAGATCTGTCAGAAATTGTACAGTTGGTCGGCAAGGTAATATTTTAACTCCTTCAAATTGGTCATGAAGCTCAAATCTCACCTAATTCTTTTAATGTTTCTAATTTAATGTTAATTATGATAAAAATGATGATATTAATTTGTTTGTATAATTAATAGGAATATGATATTTAACTGTGATATTGTTTCAACCAGAAATACTTCAAGAGTGAAATTGAGATTTGAGCACAGAGGCTGTGATTTATAGATGTATAAAACCAAGGCTTTGACTTGGAACATTGAAAACAATACATATTTGAAAAAGCTACACTGAAGAATAATTTATTGTAGATGATTGTATGGTTTATTTTCAATCCATAAGACTTTACCATCTAAATTTTGCCTTTGAAATCGAAATGCTTCCACCTACAATGATCAAATCATGACAACCTCTAAAGGACCTGTGCATTTTCAGGTTAAAGGTCACCCCTTAGTGAGGCAGCATTGTGTTTTTATAACAAATCTTATTTACTCATATGTTTTACTGTTATATGCCCTTACACTATTTCAGGGTTCACTGGCTGAATCAGATAAGATTATCTTGGAAGTTGCCAAGTTAATCAGAGATGATTTCTTACAACAGAATGGATACACACCATATGACAGGTAACTGTTTTCTGTATGTCAATATCATCTTAACTCAATGATTGAGTTAATCTTTACAGTTCAGCCTCTATGGTGGAGTGGTTATAGTCTCAGACATGTAATCACTAGCCTTTCATAGCTGTGAGTTCAAAACTCACCGGGACCAATTTTAAACATGTGACGAAGCTGTCTAGCTAACTAACTGTACAGTACAACCTCTAGTGCGTACCTCTGTAGAACAACAACATCTCTGTAACAACACTTTCAAAATTTCCTTAAGCTGATATTTACTATAAATTAAACCTCTGTAGAACAACAACATCTCTGTAACAACACTTTCAAAATTTCCCTAAGCTGATATTTACTATAAATTAAACCTCTGTAGAACAACAACATCTCTGTAACAACACTTTCAAAATTTCCCTAAGCTGATATTTACTATAAATTAAACCTCTGTAGAACAACAACATCTCTGTAACAACACTTTCAAAATTTCCCTAAGCTGATATTTACTATAAATTAAACCTCTGTAGAACAACAACCTCTCTGTAACAACACTTTCAAAATTTCCTTAAGCTGATATTTACTATAAATTAAACCTCTGTACGGTATTTGTCAACTGTTTAATTTGGAGAAGTCACCAAATGACCCTGGCTGTTGATTCAAAGTTTTTTGTGTGAGAAATGTATAAAAAGTCGATTTTCCTCCATATATGAAGAAGTTGACTACTCTTTGTAGAAGGGTAAGTTTGTACTGGTTAGAATACAGTCTAGGAAAACTGGTAAGGTGAAGATTTCATTGTTTGTGTGTGTTATATTTTGATAGAGGAATTGTTTTATTGTATATTTTAGATTCTGCCCATTCTACAAAACTGTGGGTATGCTAAAAAACATGATATCATTCTATGACATGGCTAGACACTCTGTAGAAAGTACATCTCAAAGTGAGAACAAAATAACATGGGCAATCATTAGAGAACAGATGGGCGACACAATATATAAACTTAGCAGTATGAAATTTATGGTAAGTTTAAACCAGCTTTAGTTTTGTCAGTGATTTATGTTGGATTTGTGTCTGATAGAATTGAATAAGTTTTATCATGAATAAAGAAAGGAAATTGTAGTATTAGATTAACAATAAGTATGTAACATACAAATGTTGGCCACTTCTGACATTTTTTTTTCTAAGTTTAGGAAAGCATTGTCGGTTTTGTTGTGGTTGGCTCTAGTAGTTGGGCCATTGTTTGGAAATGTACTCTCTCTCTCTCTCTCTTACACTCTAATGTCCCTTAATCTTTGAAAGTTCAGCAAAATATTGGTTAACTGTAGAGCCATATAATAATCTGAATATAATTCGTATTGGCTTGTTTGCATGCGATGTTTCATATCTGATGTTGACTAATTTGATTGGATAAGTGAATGCAATAAAATGTCTTATTTCATTTTATGGTTAGTTCTCTTGCTTTATTGATATTTCAATGTTACTATTATACAGGATCCTGTGAAAGACGGTGAGAAGAAGATTAGGCAAAGCTTTGATGAACTTTATGAAGAAATGCAAACTGGATTCAGAAATCTAGAAGACTAAATATCACCATGGAAATAGTGTTGTTCTAGTTTTAACTATTAGGATCATTGTTCAAATTGCTTATAATAATACTGTAAGCAGGAACTACAGTCAGTGTATACTGTGATCTCAAGCAGTGATGAAATACGCTTGAAGATTACTAGTAATATTTTTTTCAGGATGAATATGTATTATGATATAATAGCGATCTTATCAGTTCTATGCAGTGAAATTGAAAATGAATTCATTCTTGACTAAATGTATTCAAAAGAGGGTTTATTGCTGTTAACTTTTATAGCGTTACATCTCAAAATATGTAATTTTGCAATTTTCTTCTTTATTCAAATATTATCTCCATGGACAAAATGCAACCGTTGCAGTTTTATACCTTTAAAATGACTTGATTTTGATGCAAACTATAGCCTGGACATAGGTTTGTTGCTTGCCATCATTTCTATTTTCTGTTATATCTGAAATGTGTCCTGGTTTACAGCTTCGTTGCTCATTATTGTGTGAAATTTTCTAGAGGACCATTCTTGTTTATTGTTGTATATCTGAACTCAATGACCAACTGAATTTTAAAGCTCTTGTGTAACTTACTGTATGTATCCAGTAGAATCGCTAGTCTTAAATATTGTCACAATGGATTATCACATGTGTAATATATTCAAGCATTATTTATAGTTTATCTATTGTGCTCTCTCTGATTTTTTTCATAGAAATGTGCTATTACAGTAAACATTGTGTACCAGATATTGTTGATGAAATTGTTATGTATTTTAAATCCCAGCTAAGCTCACATTATATTTTGATGACTGAGTCCTTCAATATTCTGTCTGTATACTTCTGCACATATTTTACACTGTAAGTACGATAGTATGATACATAAATTCATAGCATGTACTTTTAACTGATCTTCAGAAATTCCGTAACTAGCAAGTCCCATTGTGGAAGTTATCATTCAGTGTCATAGGTAGTATGTCAGTTATTTCTATCATGTGTGATTCATTGTATTAAGTTTTACATATCTCTAGTCAAAAATGTTGATTGAAGTGTTACAAGGTACATACACTATTTTATGATTATTCAGGCAAAGAAGTTTTCACTTTTGTAAAAATCATTCAGTTATTTTCTCTTATGAATCTTACTATTGACTTCATGTTGTTAGAATGTCTGTGTGTATTATTTCTTGTACTATGCAAAAAATGTTACTGAAGAATAACATAGGCTGAATCAATAATACACCTGTCATGTGTTCTATTGGACCATTTAGAAATTCCTTAACACATGAGAATTTTGTTGAAGAAACGTTACTTAGAAAAGCATGCTATCAAAATCTTATCATATTTTGTTCTGTGATATGAAAGCATTTTCCTTATGTTATGTATGATATGTCTAATATATATTAAAGAATTTGTAACCATAGATACTTGATAATTGTCATGGCACATTTAAGTCTCAATGGATTTAAGAAAATAGTAGTCTGTATAGTTATTTAGATTTTTTATAATGCTTGCATTGATTCTTTTTTAATTCTGTAGTACGAGTTTATTTAACCCAGAAATTGTAAATGGTGTTGAATGTTGAAAAAGACGGGGATGACTGTACACAAATGCTGCATTGTTCAGTTCTTAACGCTAAATACATGTATCTAGACTTGCAGTGGTCTTTCAGCTCAAACAGGGTGAGGTTACATATTGCTTTCAAGTTTTCCTGAATTTCATTTTTCTTGTAGTTGAATCAGCATTTATAATTTTGGTTGTTTTTACTCAAGTCCAAAATAGTTGCTTCATATTTCAAACTTAAGTTTTCCATGACAAATTAAACTCGCAACCTGCTTTCGATGGGTATTTTAGAATGACCAATCTGTTTAATGTTGTGCATTTAAAGGAGAATATGTTATGTTTTTGAACTAAGGTTCAAATTAATTAACCCTTATTTTCTTAACAACTGAACTGAAATTGTTATGAAAAACATTGTTAATATATATCTACATGTTTAATTCTAATGGGGTACTTTTTTATCATTCGTTATTTTATGTACATGTATGTTTTCAACTTTTCATATAGTTGAGGCCAGATAGACGTCAGTGTAAAAGATCTTCCCAATAGTCAGACCGTGTTACAATAGATTTATCTTTATGACTAATGAAGCTTTGTAAAAGCAAAAACATGTTTTAATTCCCTGGTGTCAAGTGTTTGATAGCTTCTTTCTAAATTATTCTGACTAAATGATATTTTATGCTGTATAGTATCTTATTTGAATTGTATCAGGTTACAATTTATGTGTGCTTCACTGTTTGGTATGTGAGTAGCTGTTATATATAAGAATGGTTTGATTTTATATGGTTATTTGTAGAAATCCTTTTTGTATGTAAGTTGTGTTAGTAATTATTTTCTGATGTAGTACCGGTAAATTCTTATACTAGAATATTAAAATATTGTTTCAAGGTACATTAAAGTCTACATATGTCGTTACGCAATAGAAAAGGTGGACATTGTTCAATTTGCCTCATGGATTTTCTTACTTTTGTTACATGACTGATTTATATCTCGATGTTGTTAAATCAGTGCTGTAATCCTTTATGTTGAATGTGTACAACTATTGTCTGTTTAGAGTGCTTAAACTGGAGAATAAGAATGGAGAACTTAGTGGATGATCAATTTCTTCCTATATTCTGTTTGTCATACTTTAAGAAAACCACATGTTTTGTGCTAAATGTATACAATTTGAAATCCAACGATTTTCTTCAAATGTAATTATGAAGAAATCAAAACTTGTTCGTGAGAATCTGCATATAATTTTAATTTGACTGTTATTTGAAAAGATGCATGCTATTTATCTTGACCATTTAACTGGGAACTAACAACAAACATGTGACGGTTCTTATATTAATGTAATAGTAATAATGACTGTATTTTGTGTGGATATCATACTTGGTATATAGCCAATTTTCAGTATGGTCCGCTACTTAACTAAAGTGTTGTCATATTCTGTAGAGATTGATATATTTGAGTTATTAATGTTTTTTTTTCATCTGTTTGTCAGTAATTAATCATAGTTGTTTAAAGCACATTCCAGTATGTACTTTGTGATGTACAGTTTGTCTATAAACCTGAATTGTGTCTGTGTACAGTATATTATACAAGAGATATATAAAAATGATAAAAAAGGAAGAATTCTTTTTGTTTTTTCTCATACATCTAAATATAATAATATAATATTGTTTGATTGCTTATTCACATTATTATAACCCCACCCACTATAAATGGTAGAAGCTATACTGGTATCATTGAAATGTCCCATTTCTTGTTAAGGCAGTAACATTGTTGTTAATTGATGGATTTCAAAATAACTTGGCATGATTGCTGGTGTGGAGCTCGCAAGAACCAGGCCCATACCTCCATGGTCAAAGTCACACTTGAAGGACAAATATTGAGTTTGCATTGTCTGGGCTGGTGTGTAGTGCACAAAACCCTGAGCAGTAAATACTAGGTCACATTTGAAGGTCAAATATGGAGTTCTAGTTTGTTCTGTTCTTGGACAGTCATGATAAATGCCAGGATTTATAACACAGGCATGATTTTTATGTTTGGAATTAGCCATCTTGACCATGCCTTAGGCAACACCTTGGTATAAATGCATGAATCGCATGTATAATATTCCACAAGATATGCAAATATCAAATTAATACAATTTTCAATTACATTTTATTTTCTCATAAGCATATAACACTTGGTAAATTTGTGAAATAAAGTCACAATATGCTCTTCATTTATATCAGACATACTTTGAAAATACGAAAACAAGAGTAAAATAAAATATCACAAATGTTGTTGAAACAATACACTGAGACAATAAATCAACTGATTCTGTCAACCATTAATAAATTTATTGTCAAGCCTACTTGTAAATGATAAAATGCTCTCTGAAAACATTCAGGTACTTCAGCACAGAATACAAGATAGCTTCTCTCCAACTAAACTTTTAGACAAAGGGGTGAAAATACTGCTGTACAAAGTTAATATTTACCCAGTCAAACATACATACACAATGTAAAGATTAAATACTTATTACATATTTATACGTTACTCATAGATTCCACTAAAACTAAGCCATACTGATTCTTTTATCATCGCACGACAGCTGTGAAACAATTTGTTACTTGTTCTATAAAATAAGAACAAATGAAACTTCATCCACAGAAAATGCTGAATGTGGCATGTATGTATAAGATATTATATTTATAGCAAGCATTTCCATTATAAGACACATAAATACTGCTGTAATCCATTTAAAACAAATCTGTACAAAAAATGCACTTGTTAAAATCATGTCACTTCTAAATCAAACTTTTTATACAATACGGGCCAAGTTAATTGTCTTTAATATTAATAAGTAAAAATATTGCTAAATACTCTTATTATAATAAATCAAATACTTATTTTTCTAAAGCAGAAATAAAAAAGACCAAACTTACTAATATATAAATTATTACACAAACAAATATTTACAAAAGCGTTCAGTCGAATACTTCTACAGAATATGCATAAACATGTTTCTGTCATTTTAAAAACTATCAACAAAAGAAAAAAAATCCATAAATAAGAAATCATCATTCAAACATGAAGGACTATTTGTGCAGTACATGCAAGGATGCAAATATTGTTAACAACCAGTGAAATTACATATAAAAATATATAATAAAAATGTTGTACACAGAAATTAATTATGAATGATACAGTATCTTGAAAATGGATGGATTTCTCATAACAAAATCCAAGACAAATTCACAATAACTGAAATGATTAAATCTTTGTATACTTAAATCCTGATGTGAAAATAATGTGTTAGTTTTGAAACTGTGTAATTGTTTTTATGATTTAAATTGCAATAAAATGCAATTTGCAACAGTCAAATATGCACTAAAAATTCATTGATTCAAATTTAACAACATTGACCGTTCACTCCATAAAGTAATGGATGCTAAGTTTTTTTTGACAACATCTAAAAACAAGCAGGGAGACTTGACACTGTAGTACGGTATGTAAAAATATAACATCACTGGTTCCCTGATTAAAACAATGATCTTTCTTCAGCTCATAATACCAGGGTACCAATATATCACTACATTCCATTGGACCAATATATGGATATTTTGATATTACAACCTCGAAACAATAAAAGAGAACTATGATTATCACAGACATAAATTAAACAAGTCTTTATTGATGTTTTAATGCATTGATGATAGGCTCTCATGCACTGATGTGTTGAGGGGCAGCAATCTTTCTCTCAACTTGACTCAAATATTTCTCTGGTATACCAGCAGTCCTGCAATAAATATAATTCATACATGATCATTCAAGTTACATTGGTACAGTTTAAAATATGCATACATCAAAGCCTTTTCAACTAAGTGTACAGGGAAATTTTAAATAGAGAAATATTATCAATATTTCCACATATTAGAGTCATAACTTGAGATTGGACTTCAAGCTTAAATCTCAATGCTCTATATGAATTTATTTATTTACACTTTAATTTTACTAAACATTGGTTTTCATACCATTAACCAGAGGAATAAATAAGGCAAATCATCTGATCTTAGTAACAAGTCTGAATCTTTATAATGTAACATTCAACATAAAAAACAACTGAGTTACATTGAAGGGATAAACAGAAAATATTACCAACAAACAAATCATTGAAATCAATTACATATTAAGTTTTTCATTAAATAACAAAATTTATAGCAATTGATAGCAGTTTATAATAGCTAACTACATTATTCATGTTAAACTCGGTATTTCTAGCAATTCATATGACACGCATTCATGAATTAACCAGAGATAATACAATGCACATCATCAGTGGTAATATTGCACATAACAAACAAGATAATCTCTGTTTTATTAAAAAACAACTCTTCCCACAAAACACAATAAAATCACACAGTGGTAATATAAGTATCATGATTATGCAAAACCTGTGTTATAAAGACTCAACTTATATTGATGTATATATGGGGAGAAACAACACCATATTCAACTAGAACTATCACTAAAGGTGATGAATACCCCCAGATGCGGCCTTGACACAGTTATTGTTACATTTTACAGAGGAAAATATAATGCATTTTCATTTTTTTAATACCTGCAAATTGTTGCTTAGATATATCCTGACCAGTTTCTAAATATACATTATATAAAAAATAACAAAGGGCCATAACTCATTAAAATTTACTTGGACAAAACCTATTGTGGACATGCACAACTTGGCAAACTACTTATCACTTCTAAGAAGTTTCACTGAATTCCTGCATGTAGTTGCTGACAAATAGTACGGACAAAATTTACCTAATTGTATAAAACAAAGGGCCATAACTCAGTGAAAATTAATCCAAACAAAACCTGGTTATTGCATGCACAACTTGGCTTACTTTTTATAACTTCTGTGAAGTTTCATTGAATTCCTATGAGTAGTTACTGAGATATTGTATATACACTGTATAAAAAACAACAAAGGGCCATAACTCAGTGAAAATTTAACCAACCAAGACAAGCTTAATGCATGCACAACTAGGCTAACTACTCATCACTTCTGAGAAGTTTTATTGAATTCCTGGCAGTAGTCAATGAGAAATAGTCAGAACAAAATTTGCCTATTGTATATACTGTAGAAAAAAACAAAGGGCTATAACTCAGTGAAAATCAATCCAAATGAAAAATGATTTAAGCATGCACAACTAGGCTAACTACTTATTACTTCTGTGAAGTTTCGTTGAAATCCTGTGAATAGTTGCTGAGAAATTGTCCGGACAAAATTTGCCTAATGTATATACTGTATAAAAACAACAAAGGGCTATAACTCAGTGAAAATTAATCCGAACGAAAATTGCTTTAAGCATGCACAACTAGGCTTACTACTGATCACTTCTGTGAAGTTTCATTGAGATCCTGTGAGTAGTTGCTGAGAAATTGTCCGGACAAAATTTGCCTATTGTATATACTGTAGAAAAACAACAAAGGGGTATAACTCAGTGAAAATTAATCAGAACAAAAATTGCTTTAAGCATGCACAACTAGGCTTACTACTGATCACTTCTGTGAAGTTTCATTGAGATCCTGTGAGTAATTGCTGAGAAATTGTCCGGACAAATTGTGTCTATAGACGCACGGACCGACCGACCGGCCGACCGTCAAGCGTGAATCCAATATAGCCCCCATATATTTCATATCTGGGGGTATAATAAGTTGGTCAAGTTTAATGAAATGATGGCACAATTCTGTGAAACAATAGAAGGTGGGGAATATACAGAGGAATAATTAATTTAGGCTTCATTTATATGAACATGATACAAGAGTTCAAAATGATGACACAATACTGTGACACAATATATAGTGGGCAATGCAGATGAATAATTAATATGGGAGTATCAGGATGACCTTAACATAATGAGTTCGGAATGATGATGAATGGTAAATTCAAAATATAAGTGGTAAGACAAAAACAATGTTGTAGCTCTGACATTAACAAGCACAGCAAACTCAACATTCATTAATGCATTAAAACAAGCATGTACTAAAATATTATTTCAAATGAATTTAATTGAGATTCATTAGAAAAATCAATAATTTTGTGATGTGCTAACTACATGTAATGAGAAAGTCTTGAGTGTGAAATTGTTACCAAAAAAATGTGCACATTTTTTAAAAATATTATTTCATAGCATATTTTTATTATAAGTGTTGTGTGTGTAGACTTTTCATATTCAGTTAAATCCTGCTTTGTCACCAAGTGCAGTTTTAACTTGCATCTATCTATATCTTAATAAAAAGCAGTGAGCCATGAACCTTACACTCAAAATAAAACATGGTTATATATATGAGTAGATATGAAAATCAAAACCAAAGCACACCAAATGAAGCACACATTTATGCACCTTCTATGCTTTTATGTTCACATTGACTTTGTGAGCCACATGTGTTACATATTTATCCGGAATTCCAGCAGCCCTGTAAAATGTACACAATGCTCAAATACAGTACAAGTTATGTAATGGAAGAACATATAAAAACGGATGCTCATTGATTTCATAATTTACAGTAAAAGACAATCTGTTATGAAATCTATGTCATCTGGAGAAAAGCTATCACAGAAAAAAGAATAAACAAAGAAACACAGATAAACATAAGAACTGAAATTGCTAGTACATTGTATTATATTTATGGAGAATTAAGAAATATAGACAAAGTAAAATTTGAATACTGCGGACCTGAATTAAAAAGAATATTTGTATAGTTAGACAATACAATTCAATACAATACAGACAGGGTACATACCTAAGCAATTCTAATTTCTTTTTCTTGACATCTTCAAGCTTTGCTCGTCTCTGTCTAGCTTCCTCGTCTAATTTAACACCCTCTTCGAAGAATGCATTTCTTTCAGCAACACGAACTTGTTCCTTTTCACGGATTTGAGCACGGACCTCATCAGCATGGTTATGACGTTTCTTTTTGGACTCAAACTCTTCCCTTCTCTCTTTTTCAACCAATTCCTTTTGAGCTCTGCAAAGAATAGAAACATTGATAAATCGTCAAAGGAATGCTCAACTCAAGCCTTAGCTAACACAATGCAAGAAAGAAATTTTGAAATCAAAGAACAAGTCCTTACTTCATAAAGGGTAAAAAAAAATGTATTACCGAAATGGGCAAGTTCAGTTAGCTTTACAGAATAGAGTTAATCGAGTAAAACTGCATGCATATCATATCAACATTTCAGTTAATAATTTGTCTTCTTTGTCGGGAGTATGTCCTCAAAATTAACTAAAAAATACAATATAATTGTATACAATATGCAAATCTTGAGCAATTAATGAATGTCCGCTTTGATTTGGTTTTATTCAATTTTTTATATAAGTTACAAATTACAATTCTTTTGTCAATATAACTGACAGAACATTGTGTCATAGTACAACAAGAACTAGATGAGAACAGCAAAGAAAGTAATCTTTCTGTAATGAATAATAGACAAGAAAAAATGTAAACAATAGCATACCTAAGGACTCTTTCAAATTCATTTCTTTCTCTTTGTGCTTGGACAGCAAGATAATGTTCTTTCTGGTGCATTTGGTTTTTACGAGCATCTATCAACATTGATTCTACATCAGCCTTCTTTCTAGCCTCCTCGGCTTCCTTCTTTCTCCATTCACGTTCAGCCTGTTCCTGGGCTCTCCTAGCTCGTAATGCATCTCTGTCGGCTTGCTCATCTCGGGCACGTTCCTGTAGTGCACGCAGTCTGGCTGTTTCCTTCTCCTTCTGTATCCTGATTCTTTCCTGTTCTTTCTCAAATGCTGCTTCTCTTTCCTGGAAATAAAAGTAAACACTTATTTCACAACATAATTTATAAAATAACACAATTTCAAATTGTCTCGCAATGCAAAAATTTCACATGAATAAAGTGATAAAAACACAATTCAATAAAAATGCAAAATCAGTACTTTACCTATAATGATATTTTATTGCCTTTCATTTCACAAAAGTAGAAATTTACATTATTTTTTTTTAAAAACAAATGAGTCCAGCTTATCAGATATATACAGTGGTATGATTAGTGGGATGGCAAAAATGATGAAAATCAAATTCATAGAGCTTGGGCACCTAGGGATCCAGGGATGATCAAATCTATGGAAATCTGCGTACTAATCACATCCCTGTATATAATATAGTATTTTTTGTAAATGTGTACAAGCCTACAATCATGTACTTACAGCTTTCTGTTTCATGTACTCAATTACTTTGAGTTCCTCTGCCTTCTCTTGATCTTTCTTGATTTCACGACGAGCGAGTATTTCTTCGTTAGCTCTGTTAAGATCATACTGAAGAATAATCAACAACAATATAAATAGTTAAACACACACTTTCAGCACTCTAAACTTTCACATTTTTACCTTTCCGTATGCTGCCAAGAAAGCATTAAATGAGAGCTGAATATTCTATTCAACCATCTATTTATTTATGTCACCTAAAATATTTGCTAAATTCAACAAACTGAAGTCAGCATTCTTTGTTCACTGAATGAATCTTCAAGTGTATATATATTCATATAAACAGAACAAGGACTGTCATTTGACCCTTAAAATGGCATTTGACTCTTGAAATTAGCAAAAAAAAGCTTCAAGATTGCTCTCTAAAACTTGTAACTACTAAGGGTCAAATGTGCAATTACATCAGTAAGACATTTTGATGACTTCCAATCATCAGCCTGTAGGAGACAATTTATTTGGAACAAAATTACCTCCTGATAGAGACCACCTGTGAATAAAGGCCACATTATGTCCTTCCCAAGGGCAGCCTTTGGGCACAAGTTTGACTGCATGTGTCCATCAGTGGATATTTGTTATAAACCTACCCTGAGAACTTCTTGTTCTTGTTTCTTTTTCTCCAAGGAAACTCTATCTTCATCCATCATCTTCTCCACCTGTCTCTGCATCTGTATGTTCTCTTGATCCTTTCTTTCAAGCTCAAATAATCTTTCATTTTCATTCTCAGTAATTTGGTCTAACAATTTAACCGCACCTGGAAAAAATATTAGAATTGCATATAACCTATCTTTTTTAAATTCACCCATATACAATTTAATTGTGATTGAGGACTGAAATTTAGCCAATTATAATCTGATATTTACAACTGTAAGTAATAATTTAAAAATCCAAGCACTTTGAACTTTTTGAACATCGAAATATAAAATGAAAATGAAATTTACAAAATATTTTTCAAACTGTACATTTGTTTGTGAATATGACTTATCTCCAATAAAAAAGACATCATACTTTCCATAAATAAAAAGAAATAATATGTACCAATAAGTCTTTCTTCCTTTCTTTTCTTCTCAATTTCTTCTTGTATTTTGATAGCGTTTTGTCGATCAACTTCCATCATAATATCAAGACGTTTCTCTTCCTCATCCATCTCACCTCGAATATGACCCTTCTCTAAAATCTGTGCATCTCGGATAGCATGGCATTTAGCATTTAGTATCAACTGTAATAGGAATAATTCATATACATGAATATTTTGGCCTCAAATAAAATCTACTAGCTGTAAGATAAGAGAATCTCTGGGCTTCAAAGAGGTTACAACTTAGACCCCAAGACCCTTCCTGAATGAATTACTAGTAAGTAAGTCAATATTAATATATAGATAAATTTTTAATGCCTCACTAAATAATTTTAGAAAAATTGCAACATGATAATCAGACTGATCCTCCATTTTCATCAATGAAAAAGAACAAATAATGTGCAACTTCAGAAAGCTGAATGTATATCTCTTACTTCATTTAAATGTTTAATCTCATCTTCCTGCTCTTGTCTCATTTCATTTGCTTTTGAGAGAAGATGTTCGGCATTTTCTTTGGCCTCTTCTTCAAGATCATTCAGTTTCTCATTTTGACGACGGTCTAAATCCAGAGCTTTCATTTGGTTCTTACGTTGTGCACTCTCTTCCTAAAGACAAAATTTGAGAATTTAATTGTGCATCAGTATATTACACAAATTGTAAATCTACAAATGATTGTAACTAAATGATTACAGCATTCGAAAATTATCTTGCAAAATTACTTGCAGTAATACAAACAAGTGCATAGATATCTAATACCAACAAAAATATCACTATAAACATCATGGTTAACCCACCATTGCTCTCTCTTTTTGTTCCTTCATCATTTTATCCATCATTTCTCTTTCTTCTTTTGAAACAAATTTAGAGTTCTGAACAATACGGAAGTATTCATAGCGAGGCATTATCACTGACTGACCAGAGGGATCCTCATTTGGAACACTGTTAAAACAAAAAAGTCATTGAATTATATGGTAGCCATGTGCTATTTTACAAACAAAGTTATTGACAAAAATGGAAGTTACTATGCATTATCAAACTACCATTAAATGTAACATTAATCAAATTACTGAAAGTACTCATGGAAACTGAACTAACATCAACTTGAACTGTAACATGAAATTGGAACTAGTTTAACAATTGAAAGGCAGATGGAGAAAAGCATAGTACTTTTATCCACACCAGAATTCATACTAGTTGAGCCGATGACAGCTACAGTAAGCTGAACTATCATTCCAAAAAAACATGCACCAAATGTCATATATTTGTATTGAGTCTATTGACTTACATTAAATTTCTAATAAGATCTTTTGTGATAACTTGAACGGTTTCTTTGTTTTTCTTGTTCTTCTTGTTGTTTCTCTTAGCACTTCTCTCCCTGGCCATATCCTCAAGTCTATTATCTCCACCAGACCATTTGTTTTCTAACAGTTCTTGCCGTTTTGAAACATGATTAGGCTGACCAAATAATGATTCATCAACTTGTGAAGTGTTACTAACAACTCGATAATTTTTTGTTTTTCCTCGTCTTGATGAAGCTGAGGATGAGCTTCCCGCAGCTGAGATTGCACTGCCGGGCTGAAATATACACAAATTATCATTTCACAGAAGAGAATATCATAAATGCCAGATTTAACAAGCATGAGAACATGACATTTGAAATATGTACATCTAATAATGTTATGAATAATTCTGCTCTTTCAAGGAGCTCTATTGGCAGATTAGATCTTAATGCAATTATTTGGTAATAATCACTTAAAATGATATAACACATGAGTTAACAGACATAGTAGGATGTCGTAACCTGTTTTCCTGGTATCATTGAAACATCAATGACATGTAATTAACAAAAATGACGAACTTACTGTATAATAACCTAATCGTGACGTAATGATTGCTTGCAAAAATCAGCAAGATAAAAAAATTGTCAGAAATGTGTATGATACAAAATTTTCAAACTTTATGGAAATTGTGCAAAAAATATAAAATAACAAAACAACTTGTTACTCGACCATGCCCATGGTATCTTTATTTGACAACCATGTCCATGTACTGTACTCAAACATGTATACTACATAAATTTACCTACTTACTTACATACTTAATGATGTCAACAAAATTTTGAAATTATTAAATCTCACTATGGACTCCATCTTAACATTCTTTTAAGCACAGTCAATATCAAATAGACTAAATATATATAAGTCGGAAATTAAGTTTTCCAAAATGAAATACAAATAAGATAACTTAAGTGTGCAACTATTAACATCATGAAAAGGTGATTTTAAACACTTGAAACTAAACAAAATTAATAACCATGCATAAAATCATAAACTTGACCAAGACATGAACTGAACTTATTATGCTACCATCTGCTACTTTTCTGAAGGCATGCAAGTACAATAATGTAAATCAACTTAATATACGGAACACTCACCATATTTCCAATTTAGAAATGAACTTGAACAATATATAAACGAGACGGAATTTTTACACTTTTTTCATAACAGGATAATGTCGCCAACTTGTTATTTATGCACCGTCGTTAAGGTGATCGCGCATGCCCGAGAACAATTTCCTGTTTAAATCGCTTACTGTTTCCGCTTCCGGTTATAAGCCGACAAAATGCTTGCGAAGAAATTTTGCGATTTATGCGCAAGGCATTCCAGAAGTATTGTAAATGGTAGACGAAAAGGTGATTTTTAATATACATTGCTAATTGGTTACAGATAAAACATATGTTGTTCGGTATTTAGCAAAGCTCAAGGACATTCGGATAGCGAGTATTTCGGATAGTACACATTTTCGGATATGCTAATTGCTATTGTAGATGATTCTAGGCGTATCTTCACACGGATCGTGGAGTTCCACTCGACAGAGGTCACGATGTAGATAGATTACACTGAGAATAACACAATATAGGTACTTCGTACAAAGTGCACAGGAAAAGGAACTGGTACTTTCCGGATGCTATTCATCAATCTGCGACTGACCACAATTATCGCCGTCATCACACTTGGCTGCTACCACACTCCTTCCCGTTCTATAAAAAGCGTCCTGGGGCCCATGTCTCTATCCCCTACTGGGTGCACGTAAAATGGACTTCCACATAACATCCTCAAAAAGCCTCTGGCTTTTGCGGCGGGTGACAGCTAAAATTAGTTGTACTTTCCGGATGCTATTCATCAATCTGCGACCCACCACGATTATCGCTGTCATCACACTTGGGCCGCTACCACAATGCTAAGTTGAAACACTGTATAGTTTCATTTAATCATTATAATATCTACTGCAGGTAGTTTTATTGATAGTAATGATGCAGCTTGAAGTTCCATAAGCTTATAAATGTATAGGTCTTAATAGGTTCTGCTTGTTCTATAACAGAGGAATCTGGTGTGTTTTTCTCCCGTGCATACTTTATAGCAAGAAAAAATGCATCCGAAACTACTATCGTATTTTTTTCAATATCATTGAAATCAATACTATTTATAGAACACCTGAGTTTTCCCGCAGTCATGCTATGCACATGTAGTAAAGTGACGTCACATGCTCTACATATTTCAAGTTTACATTACAAAAGCAAAAATCACAGTGAAATGAGTGTTTTCTGTAGAAAAAGGGCTTGTTTCGACGGGATAATATCAGCAATTAAATGTTTTTGCATATATTTTTCTACAGCGAAAAGCTAATGGGGCTTTAAGTTAAAATCTGGTCAAAACACTTGGCATGGCATACGCACTGAAATAAAATTGATTGTGGTCGGAAAACATGGTTATTTCATATAAAATCTCTTAATTATACCATATTAAATTGATAATGTAATTTGTATATTTGAGAAAAATTCATGGCGTAAAAAAGTATAAGTATTTAAGATTAAGGATACATCAATAATTTTGATGTTTCATGTTGCAATTAGGCTAAATTAATGGAGCTAAGGTTAAACATAATTCATTGCATATATTGACTATTTTGAAAACGGCGGAAAGCCATGAATAAGTGGTTAGGATAATGAGGGTTTAACAGTGTATGTATTATAACCATAGAACAATAATTCAATATGCTCTATTTCATTTCCAGATTACTATAGCACAGCATCAAGAAAACTTACAAATGCTGAAATTAGGAAAAAACGTAATGCTATGTTCACAGAAGAAAAAGAGCGTCAGTTAGGTTTTGTGAAAAGACTTGAGAAAATATCTGTCCTGTATGATGGTCATCCTGAGATTGAAAAGGGAGTTCACAAACTATTGATGAATATGCATGTGTCTACACCATACAACTGTGCTATGCGTAAGTTATTGTAATTTGCCATCAATTAAGCTATTTCTATTTCAGGTTTAAGACATACCGATATACTAAATTATAATGGTATTATATGAAATGTATTATAATGATAAAATATTAAATTATACTAATAATATACTAGAAGTATAGAAAGTTTGCTCTGTTATAGAAATGATTTAACGAAAATCTACTTTCAAACATTGGTCATGACTCATATTCGGTTCATGTGACAGATTAAATTACTGTGATATATGTAATGCACACCATACAATATGTCAGTGGATTATCAGCTACCTGTCATGCTGTCAATAACATAATGTTTTTAAAATAATTTTAGATATTGATGAATTTCTGACAAAACGTTCAGTTATTGCTTCGGTGAATGGTGTACCATGGGAAATGCACAGACCATTAGTTCAAGATACTGACTTAGAATTACACCACATGCTTGAAGAGAACCCAGTATTAGCCAATCAGGTGAGACCAGAAGATTATTTGTACAGAATATCACTATATGATTGATGTAGTGATTATCAACTATCTGCATTCAACTTTTGCATTGATATCATGTCATATGATGATATTTAAAGTATTTAAAGGACCTCCATGGTTGAGTAGTTATTGTGTTCGACTATAGAAATCACCAGCTTTACGTCCCCGCGAGGGGGTTTGACCTCGATGGAAGATAGATAGATAGCTCTGTGAGTTTGAACCACAACAGGACCATATTTCATATGTGAGGGAGCTGTCCTGCTGGCTTATAAAAGGTTGATGGTACTACGAAGATTTACCTTATGCATGGGGTCATCCTACACTGCTAAGGCTAGCAACGTCGCTGTTCAGGGCCCTCATTTTACGTTTATTGCTTCAATGGTTGATATAAAGTTATAAACCTTTGATTAATTGTATATTAATGTATGTAATATATTTAAATAAAGCCATTTTAAGCTGAAAATTCTCATTTCAGGGTTATAAGGCAGTTTTAAAAAATCCCTGAAGTTGCCCTTTTTCCTCAAAATGACACAAAATTCCCCTTTCCTGAGGGCCCCGGGCCCCTTCCCTCAAAGTGCAGCTAGGACCCTGCTGTTGGTGCTACGTTTAACCCCGATGAAAAAATTTAAGCATTTAAACTTGAATGCACCATACTGACTTTAATTTTCATAAGCTTTAGGTATGTTGGAAAAATTGCTTCAAGTGAACTACTATTTCGACAGTTATCTGTTACTGTTTTTAGGCATTTTGGAATACAGGCTCATTTGTTCTTGGATCCATCATTGACAGATCATTTAAAGACGATGTATGTGTTCAATTATGTGATATTCCAAAGACTAAAGGTAATTTGATATATCAATCTAATATACACATATTTTAGTTATATTATAATAATTCATCGCAAAAATTTGTGAACAAAGGCCATCCTTGAGAAAGACAAAATGTGGCCTTTGTTGACAGGTGTTCTTTATTCTGAGGTTTAACCGTTATCTTGTTCTGAATAATCAATGACTGTTTTTAAAAGAATGGTCTTTATTCATGGGGTGGACTTTATTTGGAAGTGGTTGCTAACACAGGTTTGACTATAGTTAATCAAGCATAAGGAGGGGAAGTACTGTACCCACATGATTTTAGCCTTTAGTGACTTGTTTCGCTGGAGGGACAATATTATAAATTCTTGGTATAAATCAAGTACTCTTGATCTTAGGACTGTCACATTTGTTAATACCAAACTGCTATTAAAGATCCCTGACATTTATGCTTTTTAATAAAAATATCTAATTGTCCATTATTGTTAAAATCTAAACTTTTAGTAAGCTTTTTGTATTATTTTTATGATAAAAGTTTCAATTGGAACTAAATAATATAAAAGCAAGTTGAAATATCATTAAAACTGGTTTCTGTATCATTTACTTTATTAATTTCAGTTGAAGATGGTTGTTTTATGTATGATGTACACATTGACTTGCCAGATTGGAAACCTTCTCAGGTAGGATTCATTCATAGTTTGTATCTTTATCTTTGACCACTTCCCCAATTTGAACTTTTTATGCCCCCACATTCGAAATGGGGGAAGGGCATAAAGTGTTAATTTTGGTGTCCATCCGTTCAAATTTTCATTTCCCAGTGATGATTCAAGAAAAGTTTCATGGATTGGTTTCAAATTTTACATGATGATGTATAATAATCAAATACAGGTAAAGATTGATTTCCAATAAAGTCCAAATACTTTCACATGAGTTATGGCCCCTTTTTGACTTACCTGTCAGCGGGGGCATTCGTGTCCTCAGGACACATTTCTAGTTGTTTTTTGCATTTCTTGTCCAAAGAAACTGTTCATCAAACAATTGTAAATATTGTTATTGACAGTAGGTCAATATATTCCAATTGTATCATAAAACCATGTCATTGTTGTGTTTTATTAGCTTAACTGCTTTTGAAGAACTATAAAGTATAATGTAGCTCATAACTCAGAAATTATTAAAGGTAGCAATGTGAAACTTCCTATGTGTATAGATCTCACTGAGGTGGTGAACAGACAAGCATTGGCTCTGCTTGTAGCACTCTTATTTGTGATAGGATCAAACTTAGAGGATAAATTAATTATTTTCAATGAACAGCAACAAGGTTCTTCTCTCTTTTTGCACCACAACTAATCATGTATTACATCAAAGTGGGAAAAATTGTCTTAAGATTTATATGCTTGCTTGTGATGCTGATACATATGTTTCTGGGACCATGGTCGGTGTGCAGGACTTGTAACCCAGCAATCTGAATTCAAGTTTCCCAGTTGCAACAGGTCATACCCTTCTATGAAAATTTGACAAAAATATTGATTTTCCTCCAAACATGGAGAAGTTACCAAGTCTTTGTTGAAGGGTTAGTTAGTAACAATTAGAATACTGTCCAGGAAAACCTGCCTGGTAAAATGGCTGGTGTATGAATAACTGAAATAATCTTTTAAAAACGGCATTACCAGTAAACCCAATTAAAACAAAAAAAATTATACTTGTTTCTGCATTTTATGAAACTATGGTACTGATTTCTTTCTTCACTCTATGAGGCTTGTAGGTATTGTATTTTTACTACTACATTATTTGCAGATGGAATTACAGTGTCTCAGCAGAGAAGGTGGACGTTTGTGGATAAAAGAGTTACTTATTGAGCCATTAGATGTTAACAATGAAGTAGCTTTACAAATGTTTGAAGATAATCCTCATAAAATTAAGGCAATCAATCAAATGCTTGACAATTCCTTGTCTGGAATAGTGACAATATATCGTACAGGAGATTACGTTGATGCTTGTCCAGGTCCTCTCATAAGTAACACATCTCAACTTTCCAGATTCAGTGTTACTGCTGTAAGATATATTACTTGTTTTGTCTGACATTTGGTTTTACATGATGGAACACAATTAAGACGTAAAAAAATTGTTTGTTTCTTGTTACCCAAATTATCCTTAATTTTCTCTGCGAACCTGAACTTTTATGTGGCATGAATAACAACCACTTTTTTTCACACATAGAAGAGCAAAATAAAAATCCCCGACCCAACTACCCTATTTTTAATGAGCATGTAACCAGAAACAAACATTTTTTAGGCCTTATATATCAGCCTTCAGAACTTTGTTTATCATCATATTCCAGCTGTTTTGTTGAATGTTTATATAATTTGTACCAATTATAATAATTCTTTAAGATTGTCGCTGGTTAAGTCATACCATGAAAATTTAGTAGGATATAACATGCTGGTTAATGATTGATTGTTTTCGAGCTTTGAATGTAGTGACATAGAAATTCAGATCTTCAAATATGTATTTTATTTAAACTTGAAATGTGCTAACCTTTTAATGTTCTGATTTATAATAAAATTATGTGTAATTTTCATTATTTTATTTAAATTGCTGCCTGATTTATACATTTTATTACTATATTCTGCCTTATCATAACTCCCTTTTTACAATGTTTCCTTTTTGTTTCTATATCGGTTAGGTTCACCAATTAGATTGTCCAACTCATGGTAGAGTATACAGATTCCAAGCATTAGCACTTCCCATGGACTTAAAGGTATGAATTTGGATGAATGGTATTATAGCCAGTGATTCCTTTATTTTTGTGGTTCAATTGATGACCTGAATGACATTGGGTTCGCAACTTAAGAAGTTTTAACATCTGAGTTTTCTTTAATTTAAATTGGACAATTCTGATTATGTCTCCTGTCTCTGGATGTCACTGCATGTGACAAATATGATAGATGAGAAATAGATCAGTACTGATCAGTACTCTATAAACTGATGTCCGAAAATAATGTAATTGAATAGTGTTGTTTAACTCTTGATCATTCTGCATGCATGAGATCTTTTAACTGATAGCATTGTTTTGGTGTTTGCTTGATGCTCTTTGTAACTTTAGATTCTTGAGTTTTACTCTTTCAATAAATTGTTCCTTTAGCATTTAATTGTTTGTTTCAGATGCATTGGTGGGCATGGGACTTCGTGTGTAAGCGAGCTGCTAAATTGGTTAGTTATAATTTATATATGATAAGACATTACTTTGTGTGAGCGCCATCTTTGGGTTTGGATACAGTGTCACTAAAGACAGTGAATATGTGTCCTTAATGGGTCTTATAAGCCTGGGTCTAAGATTATAAACATGATATTGATACAAACATAGACTTAGGGCTTTCATTTGATCTTTGAAAGGCATTTTGACACTTGATACTAACAAGATAAAGTTTCTTACTCTTCAGACTTTGTACCAAATGGTCAAATTTACTATTGAATTAGTAGGGATTTTTTTTACCCTCATCTTTTGATTGATAATAATAATAAACACAGACTTAGTTCGAAAAAAAGTTTAGAATGAATATGAAGTTTTACAGGGAAATCCTGGTCAAATTTAGCTTTTATGCCCCCTCTTTCAATAAATTGTTCCTTTAGCATTCAATTAGATTGGGGGTACATTGTTTTTGGTCTCTCTGTTTGTCTGTTTGTACCAAACTTTAACCTTGCCTATAAAATCAAAACGCTTGCACCTACATTCACCAAACTTCATATGTAGGTTCCTCATGACAACCACTACAGGATCTGGGCATTTTCAGGTCAGTAGGTCAAAGGGTCATGGTGTTTAAAAAAATGTGCATTTCTTTTATGATACTACACCTACATTTTCATGGGATTTTGATTAAACTTTCAAAAACATGTTGCTACCAAGAACCCCCGCACACATATATTCGGAGTTTTATGTTTCGATCATTTTTGATGGAATTATGGCCCTTTGTTTATTTTCAAGTTAATGGGCACCCAGAGGGGGCATTGTGTTTTTGAAACACATCTTGTTTAACATTATTAAACAAAGGTAACTAGGTAAAATACTGATAGTGAATATACAATTCTTTGTTACACTATTGTTAGGATTATAATTGAAACATTTTGATATTTCAGAATAAAACAGTTACTCAACGCAAGGTGATTGATAAAAGCCCTGAACAGATTGGAGGTTCATCCGATGAAGCCTCTGGTTTATCAGAGGGAAGGGAGAAACAAGTTCAATCAGACACTAAATGAAAGACAAATTTTTAATTATTAAGAAATGAAAAGAACTGGTGGATGTAGAATTGTGCTTTTAGATTTCAAACTGTGTTCAGGATTGTGTATTCAAAGGACTTATCAATTGTTCTAAATTTTGTTGGTTGGTTGAGTAGCAGTGCGGTACCTTTACCTGGTACCCTGCAGGTTCTTTTTTATGCCATTTTTGGGTCCAGTGCTCAGCCCTGTTCCCCAAGTAAAAAAGTACATATTATTCCCCACTGAGAGAAAAATCCACCTCCAAAAAATTCATTAAGCTACATAGACGCAAATTTCCCCTATTTAAGGGACCAATACCTGTTTCCCAAAACAAGAAAAAAGGGCTGCCCTGCGTCAAGACAGAAGTCTCTTGTGAATAATGATACAACAGTTCTGTATTAAGTATTGATGAAATCTGGAGAGAAGAATTATCATATTATCGAAGTGTGGCTTATGAGTATTTATGCAAACAGAAATACCTGTGTGTATGTTCTGTATAAATTATGTTTGATTTTTCAGGTTATGTTCGTAAAATTATTGCTATTATGTTACAGAATGATGTGAATTTAATGAGTTAGACTTTGTGTTGCTTGTTATTGTTAATCTCTCAGATTGAAGACTAAAACCTGGATTCTGTTGTTTCACTTGTTTGTACATTTATTAAATACTTTATCACCCTCAATTTGGCTATTTAAACTCACTATGATGTAAGAATAGTCTAAAAAAGAGGCATTATAGCATACCTCATCGAAATTTCTTGTGGACTATTGATTCACTATGAAATAAAAATTTGATTTGTTGATATTTTTCATTGTTCTTTGCATGACCCCTTATGTATGCTTCACCGTTCTGCTCCGTAAGGTGTAAGACCCCTTATACTGTACTTTTCTGATGTATCTGCTCCACATACACAAAAATGTTTGTATTATAAAAGTAGTATTGCCCATTTGACATTATTTCGTTGATGATACCTCGGATACTATATTTTAAGACACATCTTGAAATTTTTGCAAGAGTTGCTGCCCTTGTTGAAAATTATTAATTTCTGCAGATATTACATTGTGGTGTATATTTTCCTTTATCAAATTATGTTGATATTGCATCTAATAAGTTTTAATTGGTATGGATGTTGTTTTATCTTTAATCTTTGAAAAATGGGTTACTCCCATAGCCTAATGCAAATTTAAAGGGAAGATAACTAAAAAGTATTGTTTTTGAAAAATCTCATAGTAAATATATTTTTTTAAATCATGGAAACCAAAATCTGTCAGCCCCATTTTGAAATTGCGAGTTAGGATTCTTATACCTTAAGACTTAATTTTAGCTATGTCATAATTATCTTTCATCAACATCAAGATTAACAAATACATGAATAGCAAAGACATTGTATTTTTTAGCTGTGTCATAACAGTCTTTTTTTATTAATACACCAAAAAAATGACTGCAGGGACATCCTTGGTCAAGTGATTATGAACTATTGACTAGTCATCACTAGTACCTCACCGCAGTGAGTTCAAATCTCATCCAGGACCCAATTTCATGGGTGAAGCAGTCCAGCTTGCTTGCTGAAGGTGAGGGGTTCTTCTTTCACCATTACAAGAAGTATGACTCTGGCTGTTGGTGTGATGTTAAACCCCAGTGAGAATGAAGAAAACAAAAAACAACTGATTTTGAATGTTTATTTAGAAAATAAATAAATCTACAATATTAACTATGGAATGTAGACAAAAAATGCACACAAAACTGACTTCATTGAACATACATTTAGTATGACTTGAGATTTCAAAATGGCAAACACTTAACACACTCATTTCCCTACATGTTGAATTAGATTTCAAGACAAAAACGTCTCCATGTACAAAGTGATACGGATCAGTGACTTTCCTCATTTAATAAGAATTTTTACCCAGAATAATATTCTTACAGCAGTACAAATTTTGAGATACATGGACCATAGTTTGTAGAAAATACTGACTCATGTCAGATCTCCCTCTTGGACGGATAAGTATAATCATGTCAATAAATACAAATTTTAATATTGTATACACAAGATGAACAATTAAAAAAGTAATGTAATTACAGGTCAGGCCAGAAAAAATAGGCAGATTTACGGTTACTTGACCTCAAAATAATAGAATAGGTAGGTGCCCATATTCTAAGCATAATTTTCATACATTTGCAACACGATTTGTCCAAAATATTTCGCAATATTGCATTGGTTGCATTTTTTCCTTTTACTGTTTAAGTGTAGACAATTCTGGGTCGGTGCCAAAAAAATGGGTTGGTCAGGTAACCAGAAACCTACTTATTTTGGCCTCATAGATATCTAGTCATTGAAGAAAATTCATCAAAAAGAAGGAAAAACACTTAACATAATCTTATTAAATAAATCAGCTTCAATTAACGATATACCAAGGCATTTAAATTCAATGAGAATTTTAATACAATCATGGTGGCATTAAAAAGCTAGAGTCAACTTTGTGACTACAAGACAATCACTGTAACATTTTTAATACATACATTTATTACTGACACGAATTCTCTAAAAACTATCACAGGTTCTAAATGTCTATATTCTCACAACTGATATTAATTCTTCCCAAAATAACACAACAGAAGAGATGAAACTTTTCAGAATTTATGCAGTCTTCCTGTTAAAGACTTTCTTTCAGTACGAATAACCGGTACTTTAAAGTTACCTTCCACTGCTTTATTCATGATAAATTCAGTGCAAAGTCTTTCAACAGATTTCTTCAGTTCTGAAATGTTCGTAAAAAACGCCAAGGAACAGATAGTAAAGAGCTTGAATAAACCAACAAGTTAACCATCGTTTAATAAGAGGCAGGATATTGTGATGAAGACATATTAGTCGAATGAGCTTGTTTATTTTGTGACGTTTTATCTTTCAATTTAGCTTGAAGTAATATATGTTCAACCACTCCTTGTCTTATATCCATCTGAGTGTTTTCTTTCTTCAGCTGTGTTATAGACTGCTTGATCTTTACAAGGGGAGCTGAAAATACAACAATGTAAGCTTAAAATATCTGAACATTAACGCAGCCCTGACATCACTGTAGTAGAAATCTTAGCATGGAGACAACAAAGCTTGGAGTACTTTAGAATGTTTGCCTCTTAGCACAGACATTGTGCACTTGATATGACTCTTATTTCAAACTGAATAATGATTTAAAACAGGGTTTAAAATGAGTCTCATTATAAGTCAATTTATATTTCTTTTGGGTTTTAGATCTAATAGTTTTAGTTACCTGCCATTGTTCAGGGCTCTCATTTTACCCTTAAAATGGCATGTTGACTCTTAAAAGCAAAAAATATAGCTTCCGACTCTTGAGAATTTGTACCAAAGGGTCAAATTTACTATTACATATATTGTAGGAAATTTAGTTGACTCTTCAAAATATTATCAGCTAAGGGTCATTTTGACTCTAAAGAGTAAAGTGACCCTAAAGACATCTAGTGAGCATCCTGTGCGTTCCTGGATTCTGCATCAGTACTAACATTATTCTCTGCAAACAAAAGCCTATTTCACAAGTATCTCTCAAAACAGCAAAGGAGGGTATATGTCCATAATGTTTCTTGAACAAAACATTGTAAAGAACATGAGCCCTGCCCAAAGATTGAACTAATGAACAAAACACTCTTCCTATTGAGATCATGCCAGCAATTTCAGATCAGAGAAGGGGCTTCAGTTTAGATTTTGTCAGGCATCAGAGGAAGGGACAGGAGTCAGTTAGAGCTCCATTTAAAAACTATTAAAGCACAAATTATTGCATTGGGGGCTTAGCCTATTCCTACAGCCCTGGAGTTTAGCAGGAAGACTAAAAGAGTAAAAGTGTACTTAAATTATGAACAAAATCTGTGCCGACGAGAGATATAAGTGAGATCAAATAAACACAATACCTCCATCAGTCATACTGCTTCCTCTATCTTCCATCTCCATCTTTACTTTCTCCAGTTCTTCAGTCACCTACAACAAATAGTTTAAACTTGCAGATAAAACTAAAAAAAAATTCAAATGAAGTGACAATTACAGAAAATGTTCGAATACAAGACTAAAATTCACTGAAAAATGTAATAATTAGATTTAATGGAATATTTCTAAACAAATATTGAAATCTTGTCAGGGTTAAAAAAATGTGGATGAAAATGACATTTGCATGGGTGAAAGTCAAAGATTTTGAAAATTCTGACAAAAATTAGCTGGACAAATTAGATAAATTTGGAAAAATGACTCTCAGCAAAGTGAAATTTCCAGACAGCACAGATCCATGCAGACTAGTATCACAAAGAGTGACCACAAATTACCTCAGCTAACAGTCTAGACCTTTCAGTAACACCACCACTTGCTTGTCGATATCTCTCTTTGGTTTCAGCAAGACTATCCTGAGCTCCTCTGAACTCTACCAGATGATGTTCTAACTGGTTGTTGATGTACTTCTCTCTACTGGAAATCTTCTCTAGTGTTCTAGTGATTTCATCGTGAAGTTTATCGAGGTAAGATCTTGTCTCTGTCAGTGATGTTTCTATTCCCTCCTTGTGTTGGTGCATCTGTTCAACATGTACACGCCAGTCCTGTATGTACAAAATAATATAGATTAACCCACTAACTAACCATTCACTTAACAAGCTTCAGATATGATGAAACATGAACACAATCATCAACAAACCATAGGGGCTAGCATGTTGAAATAAATAAAAATGGACACTTGTAAATAAGAAATAAGTGCAGTAAAACCATTCAAAGTGACCATCTTTGATATCAAAAACTGATTTATTTAATTGGTACCAAAGTTGGTCTTAATATAGTGGTTTAATTGTATGATCATGCATCAAGCTTTAAATTAGAACATATAGTAGGCTTTGAAGCTACATGTACTAAGTATGTAGAGATACCGGTAGCTTAAAATTAATAAATTAATCTATAATTTTTAAGTCTGTAATAACAACTGTAGAGGCCTTACGTCACAACAGGGATGAAGAAGAGTAAATAAGTAAGTAATGACATCTGTCATTTTAAATGACACATTGTTAGCTATCTCTTCACTGATAGCAACAACAATATAGCTAATGTACCAGCCATGTACCTTGTTATCAGTTCTTATTGTAACTTTGAGCTGTGGTAAAACTCTTTCTACTTCTAGTTTCCAGTCTGCAGCATCTGTTGTAGATTCCATGATCTCTTCTGGTTTAGATTTATCATCAGTCTGCAAGTAATACAAGCATGATGAAAATAGGGAAAAGTAATTAAATGGATTGTCTTGAATATAGACAACCAACAAGATAAGATATACAGTACAATCTCTCCAGAAAGGCCCTCTCTTGAGCAACAACCTCCCTGCAACAACAGCATGATTTTTTCCCTCTGCACAATTTAACTATTAATTTAATCTTTCTAGAGCAACAATCTCTCAAAAACACAATAATTTTGCTTAGCAAACAGGATGTTGCTTTGGAGAAGCTGCACTGTATACTCATCATCTTTCTTTTTAAGTATTTTATCAGACAAAATATATACCTAACAATGATAAATACATCCAAAATTATGAGGGTTTTTAGAACTGAGAATATATTGATGATATGAAAACATTATTTTAACAAATGTAAATACTTGATGCTACCAACCTTCAAGTTGAGTTTTCTGAGCCCTTCAAGATCCATCATCGGTTCATCATCTTCAAATTCATCATCATCACCATGATCCTATTAATAATATCAAAGATACTTTTAGCAAATACTCTATACAAAATACCAATATCAATTATAATTCAATCAAAACTTCTCAATATTCATAAAACTTGTAGATTGTTCAGGATTAATAGCAATTTTCTGCAATATTACAGTTATATACCAGTTGGTAGGTTAATCTAACCAGTAATCCTGGATTCTGTACATGTACTAACCTTGTTATTGGCAAGTAACTTGCCAACTTCTCCACATGAATGATCAGTAGTGGAGAACAAATGATCCCAGATATGTTTTTCTGACCAATAATCCTCACAGAACATGTGAGGCACCCAGGGGAATCCTCTCTATATTTTTATGTGTTATACTCTACACAATATCTGGTGATGCAGGAATCATTTTATCAACAAATACTAATACATGTGATTTAAAAATGAATACATAATAACTTGCTAGAAGTCAATGAAATAATTCTAATCGAATTAAGCAAAAGGATAAAAAAAGACTGTACAGTAGAGAAAGATGGACTGTACAGTCAAACTTGTGTTAGCTGCCACCTCCGAATAAAGGCCACTATGTAAATAAGAGAACATTTTGTATTTCTCAATGACAGCCTTTGTTCACAGGTGTGACTGTAGTTTAAAACACAATGTAGGAAACATACCCCAAATATATTATCTTCCACTTTATTGAGAGTCAGTTCAGCATCATCTTCAATAATATTCTCTTCTTCAAGTTCTTCTTCAGGATACTCAGGTCTTAAAAATAAACAAACAAAAAAATACAGATAATCATGCATTAAAAACATAACCTATAGTCGTAAATACTAGCTTAGCTTAGTTAAACAAGTTATTAAATGTAAATTACCCAATTAACAAAGCATAACATTGACAAGTACACCTTATTCGTTTGACTTTTTTACCAATCAGATGATAATAAGTGATTAATATAAACCATCAGTAGCAATGTTTAATAGCCAACTTTGACAGCTTTGGTTGTTGCAGGTCTGACAGTAAGTAGTTCTTATAATGAAGTGGTCAGAATTCTGAAGTGGTTGCAAAATGAGGTGAAACTGTATGAACAACTTACTTTTCCCATCTGAAGTTGGTATGCTTCAATGCTTCATCAGCCAGTCTATCTAACACATACAGACAATGTTCTCCACAACCCTGTTTTAACTTGGATGGAGGGAAATCCACTGAGTAGTTCTGTGAAATAACAAACAAACAACATTATCATTAATATAATGATACCTCAATGACTATTGAATTTATCTTGAATGAATGAAATTCATATCAGGAAAACCAGGCTAGCACATCAAGCAATTTATAAAATGCAACACATCATATTTAGAACAAAAAAATGATGAAGAACCATACATGCACCTCCAAAGTATGAAAGGTGCACATGAACAAACAATTAGACAAGAAAAGTTTACGACCCACCTACCTTAATGAGTTTTGATCAAGTAACCCTTAACATGATATTTAAAGTATTTTTCTGGCCTTGGCATAAAATAGATCTGCTAGTACTGTTATAATACTTTCAGATTAAACTAGAGCCTTGCCACATACGCCACATGCTGCTTTAACACAGACGTGTTAATATGATTATATCATAAAGTATAAAAATACTGAAAACAGAAACTAAGCATTCTAGTTGTTTCTGACTCTATCAGTATTTTACCAGGATGATCTATGTACCATAAACATTGTCCATGAAATTACTTTGTAGGTAGAAAGCATAAAACATTTTCTTAATTCCTACAAACAGTACCAAAAACAGTGAAACATCAGTTTATATCACTAAAAGATAGAAAAATAAATGTTGAAACTTTGCCTATTATTCTACAACAGACCACATTTATCTCCAAGAACAAAAAATAGATTATATTTAAAATCTATAGTATAGCACTACCTTATACGCATAGAAAAAACAGGAAGCAATGCAAGTCAATAAATGCTATTTGTTAACAACCATACTGACTATCAACTAACAAACCAATCTGGGGCTAGCCCCTCATGATAGAAGAGTTTGAATCCCATTTAGGACCAACTTCAAACCCAAGTGACAAAAAAACACTTATTTATTGACAAACATTAAACAACATATTAGGAGTATTTATTGATACATGGGTTCCCTCTCTTCAGTGGCCCTTGTGGGGAGGTTTGAATGTATAAGAAAAAAACAAAGACTTTGTCTCAAAAATCCGAAATAAGGTCTGTTTTGCGTATAATTTTGTTATAAGATTTTAGTCTGATGAATATGAGCTAGGATGAAAATTCTTATCATTAAGAACACATTGAACTACATGTATGACTACAAATATTCATCTGTAACCAACAATGAACACTGTAATGTGTTTGCCTGAAAATGACACTAACTTCGGAAATCCAAATTGATGACATTTTTGTTGGAAGAGGTTGAAACATCAAATCACAAGGACTGTTATATTTTTAATTCTTAATGAATAATTATGGAGACAGGGAACTAACAACCTTTAACAGTTCCTTAGACTGAAGTTTAAGTTCAATGATAAATCGAGCAATATTCATTATTGACATAAAACTGGCAGAAATCTACATTAATAACTTTGTTTGTAGAGCAATAACAGAAAACCCTCAATATCAAGACCACAGAAGAACCAAAAAAATTAGTCTTCAAAAAACAAATACTGCAGCCATGGCCGTGTGGTTAGAATGTCTGCCTTCGGAACAGGAGAGCGAAGGTTCGAATACCAGTTGAAATTGCGTTAGACCTGATTCAGTCAATTGGTGAGCCGCCAGATGGTAAATAATGGTTACTATAGAACGACAGACCTATCTCAGCCGGGCGCAGGCAAAAAGAGAAAGGGTTCCGGAGGTACTGTGAGCACAAAAGATAGGTGACTCATATTAACTCAGAAGCCAAGTTGAGTGGTCATTTCAATAAGAGTGACACTATGATAAACAAAACCTTTAAAGGTATTCTTAGTTTAGAAGAAAAACAGAAAACCAGTCTGAATAATACCAAACCATTAGAATTAGCCTGAATTAGGTGGTCTTAACATTGAGGCAGTCACTACATGCAGTTTTACTGTAAATACTAAATCAATACTACAGTAAAAAAAAGAACAACAAACATTATTAAAACAATAAAGCAATCAACTAAATCAGTTTTGTTTACTAAGTACATGTATGGTAAAATGGCACACAATGTTACGACAAACTTGACCATGTTTAGATGTTCACTATTCAGCCTTTCCTAGCTAATGTTGTATACATGCAGGCATGGTATTGCATGCTGACAATATCTGGCAAATGTATGGCTTCATGTAAGGGTCCTGGATCACATATATATTCATTTGAATTCATGCAACTTTACAGGTACAAAACAGGACATCAATTATCATAGCAGACTGAATGACTTAAATTCTTAATGATTTAGATGAAAATGATGAAGAAGTCTGTAACACTAAACAGTATCGGTGTTGTAAAAATGGATGCATGTGTGTATACACAGATGTCTGATTTCATGAACTTTGAATACAAATCACATACATGTATGCTATGCAGACAGAAATATCAACAACAAATATTTTTCTTTTTATCAATTAATGCATTACTTTACAGCCATGATAACACCATCAGCATGTTTCTCCTTTAATGATATCGTGAATTGGATTTATTAACTCAAAACTCACAAAAAAGATTACCGGTATTTTATTTTGTAACCAGTCAATATTTAGATAATAAAATAACTTTTGCACCCAACCGAATGATACCATTAACAAATATTGCACTCAATTGTATAAATTAACAAACAGAATAACAAATACTGGTAGATAACACTGTCTTTCAAGAAGATCATAAAATATTGTAACAAATATAAAAATACAAGTGAAAAAAGCCAACAGGCAAAATGAATGAAAAAAGTTTTTTAGACACTTGAAAAAATAAAAATGTCTTGATTTCTTTTGAACATAAAAAAGATGAAAGACTACTTACTTTACAACTCACAATTTTCTTAAAGTTAACATTTGAGAACACTATAATACAAGTACCGGTACATACACATGCTGACACATCATGATCCATATAATTTTTTTACCAGATCTTGTAGGGTATGTTTAAGCAATGAAGTAATTAAAATAGTTTTTAGACTGATAATGTATCAAATAGTATTTCATTATGTACATACTTCGAACTTACACTGTCCTCATTTTTTGACTGACAGAGGTTCGACAGTCTTTCATATAAAATGTTTTAAATATTGTATATTAGCAAGCTGAGTCAATCTTTTTGCATTCTGTATTATAGCCAACTACCAGAATATTCATCTTAGTTCCAGAAGCAATAGGCTCCATGCAAAATCTCATATTTCTGTCATGACTCACCATTCATTTGCCAGAGGCCTAATAAAACCTTAACATACTCACATTTATCATAATAACTTCTTGGCTATCAGACTTTCGACCTTTCAGGGTCTTTTGACCCTAAGGTATATAAGATGTATAAATATTAGAGATAATCATTTATTACAGTAAGAAAACTTTAAGCAGTGATCAATGATGTTTCAGTGGGTTTAATGCCCTTTTACAATGATATTTTAGTACATGCGTCAATAGGTTCACTTAATTAACCAAATTTTCCTGGACTGTACTCTAACCAGTACTATCTTACCCTTACACAAGGAGCTGACATCTTCTCCACATATGAAAGAAAAGCAACATTCATACCAAATTTTCAAAGAGGGGTGTAAGTTAATAACTGGAATTCATACCCAGATCACCCAGTGATCAATAAAAAGCCCAACAAGTTTAAAATGATGAAGATAAGAAGATGCCTGTCATGATGTCTGTCAGAGATTGCCTGTCATGATACATTTCATAATAAGAAGAACACACATGGTGATTCATTACTTTGCAGTTAAAACTACACATACACCAAAATTCAAAATACATTGTAATTTGGATTATGTAGTCTGGACGTGAATTTTTTTTCAGAAGATATTTTACCTTGCATCATTGTTTCTAACCTCCGTTTCTTATAATCAAAACCTAACAAAATGATATTCTAATATCAGTCAAAATTTAAGTAGTACAAAGAATAGGAACTTAGCTAACTGTAAACATATTTCTGTGTTATCATATAAAGTGGTTTACAAAATGAGGACAGAAAGTGAATTAAAAACAACATCATTATTTCCAATTTATGTACTAAAGTAGTAGTTAAATGCTTGGTCAAAGAAACCTAGCTATGCAGATCTTTTGTAGTAATTACTCATTTGGAAGGAATAATGTGTCTTTTTTTTACTGTAAATTATATTGAAGTTTTTCTTCACTGACGAGTGATAATTTTAAACAAACGTGTATCGGATAAATGGTTATCATTCAGTACAACAGTAAAAAATAGACAAGGCAACTGAATATAGACAGAAAAAACCCCAAAGCAAACAGAATCATAGACCATGATAGGATACGAACATACATTTATAGCAAGTATGTTAATAACCAGTTTTTTTTAACGAGAAAGTGACAAAGATAGACATCGTCTTCCTCTCAGAAGATACTAGTGAACTGTATTATTTCCTCAAGAATTTATATTTCCCCCATAACATTACGAATATTCTCCATGCCTTTTTTATGTGATTTCTTTCCTTTTACCAGTACACAGTATCTTCCCTTTTTCCGAAAAAAACCCTGATGGCAAATATTTTTTATGGATGCATCTGGATATACCCGGTACATTGAAAACACACTTAGTCACAATGTAAAAAATTATCTCTTGTTCTGACTTGGTATGAGATTATCTATGAAAAACTGAATTGTTGCTGTTTTTTTTTCTTTAGATAAGTCTCCAGATGCAGTCCATAATATATTACATAGGTATTATTATATATAATCATATATAATTAATAATAAATGTACTACATAGTACATACGTTTTATATGGAATATTTAGTCATACAATGAGATTTACTTACAAACTTTTTAACTTCAGCTATGATACTGGATATGGTAGCATTTGGATCATCATACTGAAAAAACAAAGTTCAGCAATATATTTATCTAATATTTCTCATTATTAAAAATTAACTTCACTGGACATAATAACAATTAACACTGTGTTTTCTATTGATCCGTAGTTTAAAATAGAATAAGATTTAACAGTTTACTTTTACTCCCAATTTCTTCAGAATCTTAAGTTGTTTATTTTGTTTAGGTGTGGGAAGAATTAATTTTCCTATGACCATTCATAATTCACTAATATTTACTGGTTTTATGAGTTTAAAATTTTAGTAAAAAAAATAGGCACACAAACCTCTTGTGGCTGTTCAAAGTTTCTTCCAGATAATCGTAACAACCAGGCTGCCAGAGATGTGAACATAAAGAATTGTTCCCCAGAATTTGTAGCTATGGCGAAATAATGTCTGGAAACAGAATATAGTTGACATAGCATATAAATTGATAAAAATGGTGTATGTTTCAAATTGGTAAATGAAAAAAAAACCATTATTGATAAATATTTAAGTTTTAACCATTCTTTATCACATTTTTGTTAACCAAGATATATCTTAATTAGAATACATTTAATTATTGAATTATTTTATTTAATATACACAATGTATGTATAATACACAATGCTTTTTTTAGCTTAAAAAAGAGAATTACACCAACCTGCTCATATTTTTCATATTCAATGGCTTTATAAACTCTGATTCATAGCTGAGAAGCCTCAATTTATCTACTAATTCTTCATTGACAACAAATGGCATATATACAAGACCAGGTCCTCCATCCTCAACTGTATCATCTCCTCGTCTCTTCTCTTGCTCGGCCATTATTTATTGTAATTTTCTCTACAAATAAAAAGTATCATTGATATGACTGATTGCCACTGTAGGTTTAGAAATCATTATAGGTTATCAAACTATATAGGTTATGATATATGATAGTGACATTTATATCCTGTACTAGTTTAACTATTCTGAAATGAAATTATATTTCCATAATTAAATAGACCTACTACAGTTGACTTAACCAGAATAAAATAATGGAAAGATTTTTTTTTGATAGAGTGCCATAGAATACTGGACATCTAGAACTGGAATGGCAGGATAAAATTCTAGGAATTAGGGTAGCACACTAGTATAACATTGATTTGATAAAGAGGTATCCATATGCTAAGAAACACCACAATAATTCTCCCCAATGCGTTTAAG
Organism: Lutraria lutraria; assembly: GCA_964023205.1. Classification (NCBI taxonomy): domain Eukaryota; kingdom Metazoa; phylum Mollusca; class Bivalvia; order Venerida; family Mactridae; genus Lutraria; species Lutraria lutraria. The sequence goes on along the minus strand of OZ026843.1, from coordinate 14,589,178 downwards.
AATTATGATTTTTTTTATCTGACCAGCTTGCCAGACTGGTACAACATGACTTCACATACTAAGCTAGGGTTGTTTTTTTAGCATTTAGGGAAGATGACCCATAGGGAATTTCAGCATTGTTCCATTAAAAATTTGGAAAATATGTCATAATATGTGACTGCAATTTTGCAAAGTTTAAATGAACACAAACAATCACTGTCAATGATGGGAATTTTCAGTAATTTATTGCTTGCTTTCAAAGATTTTGAATATTTTTTATTTTCTTTGTTTTTGGAAGTTTCAATTGGAAATATTTGTTTGTGAATTAGGAAAAAAGATACTATTTTAAATTGGGAATACAACTGAATATCAGCTGAAAAATTAGCCTATAACAAATTCTGTGATTACATCATAGTGCTACCAGGATGTTTTTACTAAGAAAGTGACACTGAAATGACTGATTGTCAGTGTCTTCCCCTCTGACAATAAGCTAAATTTCCCCCAAAAATCTATTTCCTTTATTTGTATGATATAATATATACATTTGTATATGCACTCCCCAAATCTGCCTCTTTGGTGTAATATTTTTTCCCCTATTACCACTGCCCATCGTCTTCACCTTTGCCTAAAAATCCTAGCTACTGTGTCTTACTTTCTGAACAATATTGAATAATCTTGTAAATTACACTAAAGACAATCATAAAAAAATTCAGATGGTGGAGGCATCGATCACGACATTAAATTGAAAGAGGTATGTTCGGGGGAAATATTTATGAACAATTACTATGCAAATAAAAAAAAAAGTGAGAACTTGTGAATATATTGATGTCTGATGAGTAAGCAAGACATAAACCTATGATTATGACATTTCATGTTGCTAGCTCTAGTAGTTTCTGAGTTATGAGCTACACTAAATTTTTAGCATGCTGCAGTGATAAACTTTTTCTTGGAAAACAGGTTAAAAACTAAAAATACACTCAGTAAATTATAAGACCAGCCTAACTACAATAGTACATTATGATGAAAAACTTGAAAATGATAAACACCTGTAGTGGTTGTACTACTAACTTGTAGAAACATGGCCACTAACTGTGACTAACTTCTCACTAAGTCAGTAAGTGACTTTCAATAGCCTTCAATAGATTTTTCTCGCTCCTATTTTACTTTAATGGTGAAAGGGGTGTTTGACTAACTCATGAGTATCTAACAGGAGAGCCGGTAAGTTCTAATAAGTAAAAGATTGATGAGTGTAATAAGAATTGTAAGAATATGGCCACTTTCAATAGCCTATCTTAAGGACGTCCAGTGTCTGCCTACAGTGCTCAGGCCCAGTAAGGGTCCTGGGCTCAATACCCAGTTAGAACAAAGATTTTTAACGCTCCTTATTTACTTTACAGTAATGTGCCTGTCACGTCAAAACTTATGCATTATTGTGAGGAAACGGTTAGAATGGAGAATCTTTGGTTCGAATAATTTCTAGGATGAATCGTCTGGTTACCGGTTCGAAACATGTTAGACCTTTTATTTTCTGATATTGATGGTGCAACACAACTTGGCACTCAATAAAAGTATTTAAAATCTTATTTAAAAGCACGAAACTCATACTTACAGCAAGTAGATATCAATTAGAGCTTAAAAGGTAACAGTTTCTGATGTGTACATTTCTGTTATCACTCCAAAACAAAATATGTACAAATGCGAAAATGTGGAGAGAAACTATTTGTAATATGAATGACTTTGTAATTAAATAAGAATATTCAAGAAATAATTCTTATGTTTTAACCAACGCCAGAAAATTTTTAATATGAGTGTAGCAGCTATATAATTAGCATGTATAGCAATGTAGTTAAATTCGAAACTACGCATAGGGTAACTAATATAAACAACATGGCGGACATAAATGAAGATAACTTGGAGAATTTCCTCGATAAAATAGATGAGCTCGGTAGGATTTATTCCAATCTTTTTTTTATCCAGAAACCAACCATAATAACTCTTGAATGATTTAAAATCATCTAAGGAAGCTATTGGGGCATGTCAATTTTGTTAGTTAGAGAAAGTTCTTGTTTAACATTTCTAGAAGTTTCCATAAATTCTGCATTGTTTTTATGACGGGTTTTTGCACTTGTTTTTATTAAGTGATGAGAAGCTCAAAAGTATTTATAGTTATGTCATGTACACCGGATAAAGATTAGATAATTTACTAAGGACTATCAACTTTTTTGGAAATTTCATAATTTTTTACTTGATCATGTCATGACAAGAATCTATCTGATAATATTAACTTCAACTTTGAATGCGCGGGGATAATCCATAAGCAGACATCTGGTGCCAGAGTGGATGTCCTTCCATCCAAATGTGTTGGTGTCTGGACATTAAGCAGATGTACTCATCATTCATGGTAGTAACTTAAGGCTTTTTCCTTCTAAAAAAGTTCAATACCAGGGGCCGTAAACAGGTGTCTTCCTCGACACCTCAGGAAAGTTCTTTAAAATCAAGTTTTCCCCTAAAAGTAAATTAACATCAAGTTTTTTCTTCTCCTTTTGCAAAAATTAGGTGTTATTTTCCCCCAAATTAAATGAAAAGGCCCCTTCCCTACTTGAGAAAAGAGCCCTGTAACTAATGCCTAAGTTTATATCTATAAGTATATCTCATGACCTGGAATTGACATGTAGAAAAAATATCTCAGAGACAGTGGATTTCTGGCCTCAATAACTTATTTTGTATTATAGCCCACTTATAGTAAGGGTTTGAACTTTAAAAATACTTTGATCCCTGCTATAGAATGATGTTAAGTATGAAATTTGGACAAAGCTTTTCAACTTAGTGGTAACCCTTTAGACATGACATTTTATGTCATGGAGACCACATCCAACATATACATACATGTTTGAAATATATAGAAGAAAAAATCTGATAAAGAAACATGTTTTTATTACAGAGTCTATTGTCAAGGGTTTTAAAACAGATGATGAAAATGAGGCCAAAGAAGCCATGGCAAAAGCTGATAAGCTTATCGAAAAGGTTCAAAAGGCTAAACAGAAAGTCATGAACAATGATGATAATGATGAAGATCTTCCAATGACTAAGACAGGTAACAAAGTTGTTAAATGGAAATTTCCTGTTATGAATGAACTATTGGCATATTTCCATACTGTGTTATGTTTTGGGGACCCCTTAATATTGATTTACTTGTAGTATTCTATTTCATAATATTTTACATTTTTACTATTTTAGGGTTTAGTAAAACAAGCATCAATAAAACTACAGATGCTCATCCTGGACAGAATGATGTAAACTTTGATGGCATGGATAATGGTAATGCTTATACTGTGATCATTTTTGCATCTTTTAATACTAGACATTAGAAAAGTCGTGTGAAATGTACCATAAAGAAACAGAAAGAAATTATAACCTAATCTGAGGAAGTCCACTGTAGAAGAAATTTTTCTGAGTTCACATGAAATAAACTTAATTATGAATTGATATGTTGTAATGCATTTTGTATTTCATTTTCATACCTTTAGTCATATAGAATATTAGAAGTTGGTTTGCATTCAGTTGTAGATCTATGACTTCATTGTCACTCGTTCTTGTTCCTTTAATGTAGCTGGTTTTATGAAGGCAGTAGAAGCTGATGCCATTGAAAGAGCAAAGAGAAAGAAAGAGAGAACGAAGTTGGCAGAGGGTCACAAGGAGAAAGGCAATCAAGAATTTAGGCAAGGCAATTTTGAGACAGCACTTGACTGGTATACACAGGTATGTTTTACATTAATTTCAAAATATAGATCATACTTTTTTCTGATTGTAATAACTATGAGGAATGTCAAGAACTAAAAATGTAAAGTTAGCTTTTATCTCTCTAGACTATTTCATTTTAATATTCCTTCTGTGTATGAATATCTTGTCCATAAAATTAAATGATTTATGGATGAAATGAGGGTTTACATTTAGAAATGATTGCCGATGAAAACCATCGGTTAAAATTGCAAAAGATCGGTTGCGATCCCTAAAATTTGAAAATACTTATGAAACTAGATGGCCTCCTTGACCACCGGCTAAATCTGTTACCTTCTGAAAAAAAAACTGTTGTACTGAATATGAATCAAAACCCTGTGAAACTCACATTCTGTCATTTGGACTTATTCTGTTTATTTTTTTGTTTGGGATGGTAAAAGGTTGAGTCTGAATCACTTTTAAAAGTAAATGATTTTCCTGTATACATTTTGTGTACCTGCTTTGGTTTGAACAGTCAAAATACCTTCATTGATAATCCAACCTTTTTTGCCAGTGGATGTTTGCTCCGTCTTTTGTTAGGCTTTTGAACTATTTTATACATACAATGTACCTGTGGTGAAACACATTTATTTAATAATGTCTGTCAGCTTGTAAGTCATTATTGAATTATTTTATACATGTATAATTTTTATCGGTTGTTATTTTCTGTTTCAATATTGTGTATTGTCGAGACATTGTTATTATTCAGTATATATATGTATTATTTGCAGGCCTTACGTGAAGTGAAGGATAATACAGCATTGTATACTAATAGAGCACAAACTTATATCAAACTTGGAAAATATCCTGAAGCTATAATAGACTGTGAATGGGCTATAAGAGTAAGTAATTTTTGTGGTTATTTTGTATTACACATGTTGTTCTTCTATTAACATGCCCTGTTGAGGTAACTGCTATTAAATATTAAGTACATTTACTGCCTCCTTAAAAGTATTAATTACAGTAATATCTAGATTTTAAGAATGCCTTTGAGATAAGTAATTGTTATTATGAGGTGCTCTTAGTTTTAACTGATATCTGAAGTTATACTGTTTACCGGACATATCTGTAAGTTTACTCCATGAAGAGGTACATTTGACTCTTGTAATGATGACATTTGCGAGACTTTAGAAATTAGTACATCTTTGAAAAACTTTGAAAAATTCATCATAATGGCCTGAAAAGCCAAGTAAGTTTTTGGTTGTCACCTGGTTGAATTTTATTTTAACAAAGAAGCAAATTGATTAAGAATTCCAATTTATTTTTACATAATGACACATTCATCTTATGCTAGTACATTGGAATTGTCTTCATCAACTTAAGTTGTTGTAACAGATTCTGTATCACTATTATTATTTTTAAATGTTTTCTTTCAGGTGTTTCCTAATTGTATCAAGGCTTATATACATATGGGTAAAGCTAATTTATGTTTGAAGGAGTTTAGTGAAGCCAGGGAATGTTTTACTAAGGCTCTTTCTTGTGACCCTAAGAAAGAGGTCCTGATAAAAGGTAGTGTATGTTTTGATGAAACAGGTGTTATGTAGTCACAATTTGGAATCTATCAGTCTTGTTATAGTCTCTTGGGCATAAATACTGTAGGAAAAGAGTAATCTTACATTATATAAAAATTTGAAAAATAAATTATTACTCATTATTTTGTGCATTTTTAATTGCTGTGTATTGGTTTTATTGTTTCAATGTTCTTTGTGCCAATATTAAGCTGGTTCTCTTCAATTTCTCCACTTGAAACCCTTTAGATCAGCATTCGTTTTATAAATGTTTAAAGTGTTGAGTTTAAGATAATTTTGTTAGAACTTTACCTTTATATTTAATCTGTCTTATCAAAAACTGTATTATACATAACTATAATTCACACTCTGTATATCAAGACTTACATTGAATATACTCCAGGATAATATTGTTTGTGTGTATTTTTTTATTTTGAATGATTGATATACAAACTATTCTGTTAATACCAACCGAACATATTCACTATTCACTTTTTCACTATCTCATTCTCTATGTTAAAAACATTATTTGCTTGTCTGTATACCATTTAATAAAGTAGCAGTACTAGTAGTAGTAGCAGTGGAAGATGTGAGATCTATGATTTGTATTTGTAATATATTAAATGATATCTATTTTACACAGATTATTTGGCAGAAGTTGATCGTGTGGAGCAAGCTGAGAATGAAGAAAAAGATGCTGAAGAGATTTTTAAGGAAGGTAACCCAGAGAAAATGGGTGTCGTTGAAGTTCTGACTCGTGTACAAAAGCCTGAACAGTTGCCAGTATTTTACAGTGGTGGATTTAGGATTCTTAAGTCACTTATTATGACAAGTAGGTTAAAAATTAAATAAAAAATCACTGATAACTCATTTATATTATTCATACTTCTCTCATTTATCATAATTTTATTCTATTGACACAGCTGTCAGAGTAGCCTGTAAACAACCTTTGAAAAAAACCTATATGTAAATTTTGAAATCATGAATGAATATTGTTTGTTAAGTACATAGTCTACATTTATGCATATCTATCATAAGTATCCGTCATAACACTAGTTGATGATTTTTTTAAAACATCTATAATAGCATAAAGTTGAGCAATATAAAAAAATCATTGTTTTCACTCATTATTTTAAGATAAGTTGTTTCATACAACTTAAGTTTGGTACCGACCATGCTACGGAATTAATCTCACATCATGAATTATTGTAAGTCATATAAAAAATACTGATTCTATCGTAATGTCTTGAAAAAGGCAGTCCACACGGACACCAAAACATATACATTAAAGTTCTAAAGATGATAAATATGTGTTTTTGTTGGTTAGATTATATTTATGTAAGTTGTATTGATATTTATGTAAATTTGTCTATCTTGTTTCTTCAGCTGCTGACAAGACTTTATTCAGGACTAATGGTGGGTTAGAGATGTTATCAAGTTTACAAATTCTTCAAAAATGTATATCAGCATCACCTAAAAGTTTGTCAGGGGAAGAGCATGATATGCTTAGATCAGCATTTGAGATGTATACAGAGGCTTGTAGAGATAATGGTGAGTATATATACACTTTCTTGCTTGGGTCATCCTTAAAAAATGTTTGTTTGTGGTAACCCTAGCATGAGAACATCAGTGGATAGGAAATATTTTACAATTTAATTTTTATATTGAACGCAAAATACATTTCAGAATGCTATTTTTTATTGAAAAAAAAATTCAGAGAGACCAATAAGATGTTGAGTAGGAGCCTTTTTGGTGAGTATGTAGTGTTACCGCAAACAAAATATTTTTTAAGGATGGCCTTGTTGAAGATAAAATAGTATAAAATTAGTGCTTATATTTATCGTATTTTATTGACGAAACAGCAAATCAGAAATATTTAAAACTAATTGACTGTATAATTTTTAAAACTGGGTCTGGTTTATGAACTAAAATCAAGATTTTGATCAATATCTGTATAAGTCTCAAATTGTATGATGTTAATTTCAAGTTAACATTTTGTTCATTGTTTGTTTGCTTGTTTCTTGCAGAGAAAAGTACAGAGTTGATATTACAAACAGACAAATTAGCTGCGTACTGTATCAGGTTCCTAGAAACTAAGATGAAAGGACAAGGGAAATTATTGAAACTAGCCATTGTAGACTTTCTGTACACACTATCACAGTTAACTATCGGTCAGAAAACTATAGTGGATAAATTTGATATTCCCAAGTATGTATCTGTATTATATAGAATGTTGACCTTTAATATAAAATAATCCAAATATGAGTTTTCCATATGCAACGATTTGAAGAAATTTGAAATTCAAATTACTGATAGACATGCCTTGTTTTTTAAAAAAAAAACTTATTTACTTAATGAAGAGCTAATTTTGATTCTAATGCCTTTGTGTTATGAGCCCATGTCATATATTTTTTATGCTATTTGTGTTGATAAATTCAAGCTCTGATTGGTGACAGTATATATATGAATACAGTACTCTTTAAATGCTCGCATGTGACAAATATGTATGTTTGAAGAGTAATAATAATTGGTTGTGCTCTCACACCCTTGAATGATATCATATGTTGTTCTAGGTCCATTCTGGTATAAGTTTATCAATTCACATTGATTTTATGTAGGATTATCATTAAATTAGTTACTCACTGGAGTCACTGCCTTGTAGACATATGTTATAGCACATATATAAAGTTATAGTTGGATTCATAATGTAATATTGTAAACTATTTTGTTACAGACTTCTATCTGCTGTGTTTAGCCTCATCCTTACCAACAATGAGACAGCTTTTATTGCAGCTAATCTTCTTAATAATTTGGCATTGGAGAAGAGGTAGGGAATTATTTTTCAGTAGCTACAAACTTGAATTTCTTTTATATAACATTACCTTGTTTTTAAGTGTCATAAACAAAATTAGCACTTAAAGTGTCTTTTTATTATGAATCTCATTTCTTTCGATATTTTCAAGTTCGATTTTTTTTATGTGTTAAATTGCTATTGAATCAATATATATTCATTCATAGATGTTTTATGTGTAATTAATGTCATCATATATGAAGTTATAGTTGGCAACTTTTATTTAGTTATACTGGCATAAATTGGTAAAAAAATTGCTGTAGAAAATTATTTCACCTGATACTGCATCTTCTTATCAGAAACACATGTTACACTATCACCAGTTTAGATTTCTTTTGGGTTTAGTTTGCTGGTGTTTAGTTCACTGAACCTGTATAATTATATTTATGTAATAGAAAAATACAATGCTGTAATAAAACTGGAAAAAACTTGTCCAATTTCCTGACCAACATTGTTTTGCTGTGACCTTCAGGTTTCAAACAGTGAAATCCAAAAATATTTCCGTATGAAGATTGGCCCCAAAATTAGAAAACATGTTTAGAAAAAAGAAGTAAATTTCTGTGACTTACCTTCCCTATTTTAAGCTGATAGAGCATAAAGTACTCATGGTGAGTTTTTTGTTTTAGTTGAAACATGGGTCAGTTTGGGTAAAAAAACTAGGTCACTAGGTCAAATAACGGATACTATTTTGAACACTCTAGAGGTAACAGTTTTTATTGGATTTTCACCAAACCTTGTCAGAATGTTTGTCTTAATATTATGTGGGACAAGCTTAAACATGGGTTATCTAGGTTTTAAAACTATGTCACTAGGTCAAATCTTAGGAAAACCTTGTTAACATAGTCACATATTTGATTGGATCTTCACCATACCTTGTCAGAATGTTTGTCTTAGTGATATGTTTGCTCATGGGTCATCTGGGTTTAAAAAGAAAACCTTGATAACAACAGACCTCATTACACAGGCTCAAAACCACGTTTTCATCAGAAAACAATGATTCTCATGTGAGCATTACAGGGGCCATCTTGGCCCTCTTGTTTTAAACACATCTCTGGCCTAATACATTTAAATGCAGGTTCAGTGAGCCAAACATATGTGGTTCAAACTTGATTTTAGCTTTTGAGTGTTTCTGTATAATATAAGGCTGTCATACAAAATGTTAAATTCATTTACATTTCAGGTTTAAATCCACGTTAAGGGACACCATTGAAGAAACTGTATCACCGTCATTTGAGCAGTTATTAGTGAGTTTGAATTTAAGTTCTTTGTTCTGTAAATTTGATGAAAAATAAATTAAAATTTTGTATGGGTGGAGTTATGAAATTATCTCCAGAAATGTTTATCAGCATATGAAGTTGTGCAAAAAGAACTTTTACTCTGTCAATGGCTGAAGACTCTTGAGTTATCTGCCCTTAATTTGTATTTGGTATTACTTGTATGAAAATATTGTGTCACATATAGTGTACCATGACTAGAATAATGGACTGAGGCATCTGTGGCATATGGACACATTTATAGTTTATATGATTGAATTAGCAACATGACAGATTAAGTAAGAATGTGTCATAATACGAAAATTTATGGATTATAATTTAATTGCTTCAGGTGAGCACTAGTCCAACCATCGCCTTACCTCGATGTGTTACCATGGTGATGAACCTTACTGCTGATACAACCATCAGGTCAAAGTTAATGCAACGGAAACCATTATGGAGATCATGCTGTAATACTATTGTAAGTAGAGTCAAACCTTACTTTGTGACTACCTTGATATCATAACCACCTCATTATAACAATCACTTATTTCATTACTACAGTTTTGAATATGTCCTCTTTACTTCAACCTGACAATTGGACCACCTAATTTTAAGGCCACTTTTTGTCCATTTTATCAAATAGTATTACTTTGAAATCATTGAAAATAAATTTATTGGAAAATATGAATAATTTCATGTTGGTGTTTATAAATGATATATTTCTATCCAGTTCTTGCATTGTAGGTGTAAGAATAAATTTAACCTTACATTTTGGTAGCTGGAGTTATAGATTTAATGTTGTATTAATAAGTAACTGTTTTTTTCCTTTCATTCCGAGGAAATATCTGACTATAAGCCAATATTGTATGATTTATACCATGTGGTACTCTACTTAGAGTATTAGAAATTGATTTGTGGAGGAAATTTATATACATAGGATTTGTATGAAGATAATTCTATATGATTAATTACTTTTAAATCTATTCTAGGAGTCACACAGAACCAAACTAAGTGAACCATTGAGTCAAGAAATTGTTGAAAGTGTTTTGGGTTTGTTGCTTAACTTAACGAAAGATACATCAGAGTGCTCGAGGGAATTTGGTGCCAACATTTGTAGCAACTGTCAGCAGATTCTTGAAACTTCAACTTGTCCAGTAAATATTCAGCAGAGGTGTATAGGCTTGTTGAGTCATATTCTACCTAACTGTGTACCTGCTGTCGATGTTATAGTAGAGAAAGGAGGGACTGAACTCTTGCTGAACTTTGTCAGGGTAAATATGACTTATTTGTAACTTTGAAACAGTTTTCCTACAATCTTATTTTTCTATTGATATTCCATGTGAAGATATTTCCAATCAATCCCACCTCATGACTAGTCTCTCAGTTTTAACGCACAACTTTCACCAAGTACATTTTTCTTAACATTTCTACATAATGGTTCTTCAAATGTGTAACATTGAGTTGATTTGAAATGCTTTTTTGTCATTGAGTTTATTATTTAACCCTTTTGTTTCCATTTAGATGGGTATGTCCATCTGCACAAATATCTTCATAATTATATACCTGCATTTGGCGATTTTGTTATTAATTTTAGATAAGCTAAAAATACAGTGTACATTGTTGGAAATATGTATCTTGCAGCAAAAGGGTTAAACTCTTACCTCAAATTTATAAAAACATGGATGGGAAATACTTAGTTTACTGCACACATATACTGACATACACTTTAATTTACAGAAAGACGAATTAGAGTGTAGGAAACATGCCATGAAAAGTCTGACTTCTTTGACACAAGTTAATGAGGAAGCTAGAAAATATATTGTTGATAATAAAGGTATGCTCTTTATAAGCTAACAAATTTCACTTGGTACCAGCCACAAGCGCTGTCCAGCTGGCTAATGGAAGGTCTACTGTTTTCTGTGACTCTTCCCAGGTGTACACTTGGTGTCTTCCTACAAGTTAAAGCTGGAAAAGTCACCATTGATGTTAGTGCTGTGTTAATGCCCAATTAGACAAAATTGTCTCGTGTGCCTTAATTCATTTGTATCAGTTAGTCTCCTCTTTAATGATGAAAGACATATTTTTTGTCAAGACAATTTTTTTCTAGAAAATAAAATAAAACATTTTTAGAAGATTTTTATGTATTTTCCAGGTTTAGGTTCCTTGATCAAATGTCTCAAATCTGATGACGAGATAGTAGTCGGCAATGCTGCATTATGTCTCAGCCATTGTACCCAAGTACCAAAAGTATGTACAGCCTTGACACAAACTGATATCATTAAAGAACTTCTTGTGCTGGCAAGAGATGGACATCGTCCTGCTGTACAACAAAATTGTGCAATATTGATAGCCAAGTTAGCTCAGGGTGACACAAAGTAAGTACATCTTGAACTGAATTATTGGTCATGTGAAATTTTATTGTTGTGGCCATTTTTAAAACCTTGTTAGTTTGTAGCTTTTGACTCGTTAAAAAATCTCAGACCCATAATTTACAATTACAAACTTTTTTTGCTCTTTATTCCATCCGTTCAATTTCAGTACAAGCATACAATTCTAATTCTACCCCCCAAAAATACCTACCCACCGTTAAAAGTTTGCAGGATGAGAATTTTCCACCAATGGGCAGATTTCCACTTTTTAGAGCCTCCTGAATCGTTTCAAGATCAGAATAGGGCCTAGGTAGCCCCCTCGATCCCTGTTCTTTCAGAATTTTTCTCCCTGAGTTTGAGCTGTGTAACTGAAGACCAACATTTTTTAAAGGATAGTCTCATGTTATGATTTTGTTCTGATGGTCATTGTCAGCTAATTAAGCTAATGAAATGTTCTTTTTTAAATTATTTGTTTTTATTTATTTCAGACATTTGGAAAGACTCCGAGAGCTTCATGGAATAGAGATACTTCATTCTTGTATGAAGTTTATAAAATGACCTTCCCAGTCTTAGATAACACATAAAAGTCCAAAGGACAACACAATCCTTTGTTATCTGTCAAGGGGAAACAAATATGTTTTTCCTGAAGGCGTTTCAGGAAATACATATTTGTTTCCCCTTGACCACCTGACCCAGTCTGTGAAAAATAATTTTAAAAAGTTGTCACATAACTTTGCTTAAAAAGCTGGTTTTGTGAAATTTCTTTTATGAAATGTGTGAAATATCAGAACTAATGACATTTGACCTCCAGAATTTGAAAGATGTGAGAGGAAACGAACATAAAATTCTTCATCATCAGAAGTTGATAATCAAAAAAGTACTTTATTCTGTGTGTGGATTTAAAATGTTTAAATATTTAAAATAGAAAAGAGTAATATCTTCATATTTGTTTTCATGTGATTTTGTATCATTTTTAAGAGAAACATATAAACTTTTTTCACTTGATATACACATGGGCCCCCAGCTTTTCATAAATAGGGGCCCAGTATATTTCGGCATCTTGTTTCTTATGTAGATTATGATGATTTCATAGATTGGTTCAAGTATGCACTGTTAAATATAAATATAAAAGATTCATGAAAATCTGTTGTTGTGTTTTTTTTACTTCTTCAATATACATGTATCTCCACATTTTCAAATAGCATAAGAGAATGTATTGATCCTCACACTTACACAGGTTAACATACCGTGATAAGTTGGAAATGGTCTCGCAAAGCACAATCAGATGGATGAAGAATGACTACTCCAGATACTCAGTGTGAAAGATCTACAGAACACTCTAGTATGGAACACCCTGGAGACGAGACGCCTAGATTATAAACTGGTCCAGTTTTATAAATTTATCATCATCTTGTTGTTATCTCCCTTTCTGCATACTTATAAGTCCCAACCAGGTCATTCTTCCGTCATACGAGGGTCCTACAAACAGTTCTGTCACTGATGGGCTATTATAGGGTTTATCCCTGGATATCTTAAAATGGGCAATTTTCTTCAATTCAGTTTTACCATAAGAAACATCCATGCAAAGGATAGTCAGGGGTACATGTCATGCACATTATGCGCATCCTCTCACTAGTCTGACATGTTTGTTGGAACTTGACCTGTGACTTTGTGGGTTTTTTAAATCTAAGGCTTGGTAAAACGGTTATAATAATGTGTTTCGGTAAAGGGGGAATGGTTTGAAGATTTGATTTTTGAGTTTTATAAACTGTACCGTTTAAGAAATATGAACCCGATGATGGAACTTATTGCAGGACCCTCGTTCCACATGTTACCTGAGCCTGATTTTGAATTGTTCAAACAGGCTACCCAGATCGTTTGCACATGCTTTTATTTTTAATAATCACCGACATTTGTATTTTGAACTATGACTGGAAGAGATGTCTGCCATTTTGGATGATAATACTGTCCTATATCACCGCATTGAAACTGGTGTCACTGGACACTGTTGATTTCTCCCAGGTATGTCTTTGATTTGAGGCCGTGCGTGTCACAGTCACTAACTTCTATTCGAAGCATCAGTATGTTAGTGTATTGTTTATATAAAGCTACGATTGCGTTGAAAAAAGACGCTGAACTTTTTAAAGCCTCTCGATTCAATGTCAGTTTGCATGACTACATAATTATAAAACAAACAGTCGTTATCTTTCAGGACCATGTATTAGGTTACTTCCTTATTTTGATTATCTAGACACATTTTCATTCTTCATTTGGCTCAGCGTTTAGATCAATATAATTATTATTATACATAGACCATAAAGAATACGAAAGCTTGCCTTGAATTCAGCATGCCGGTTATATAATGGGATATTTTGTATGGGCTACATGTACATGTAATTAAAGCAAAGACTCACTGTTAAATGAAGGCACTGAATTCGTTGGTTTTCAAAATATGCAGAAGTTTGTAGTTTCTCGCTGTATGCCATTAAGAATAAAAGTATTTCTTCCAGGCAAACAGTTAAAAGGTGTAACTTTTCCTGGTAAATTTCAAGTGGTTAATTGGTCTAAAGATGTACATTGTGCCATGACTATATATACTTTACCATCAAATTATAATTCATATTAATAATAACACAAGCCTTTAATTTTTCAAGGATGCATGGCTTTATCTAACACATTTAAACATCACTTCTGACAGTACTTTGATTTGAATCTTGAAGCAAAAGTTGAGGATAAAATTGGCTTGTCTAATAAATAAACGAATATATTAAATTTGATTTTATTTGAAAAAAAATGTACAAAAATATCTTTGTTATTGATTATTTCTACTACCCGAGGTATGAAAAATCACCTTTCGCCAGTGCTTTCAGTACTTAGATTAGTAAAGCTCGTGAATTTCATGCAATAACGACCTGCCAAAGAACGCTGGTCATTGATTGGCTATTCCGCTCGGGTCGATGGTGTAGGAAGAGTCAAAGATGATCCAGGGGTAGGTACTCTCGAAATAGGGTTTGTTAACATAATTGTGCTAGATATTTAAACTTGAAATCATAGTATGTCATTGAAATAACACATTAATTGAATAAATTCACTTTTAAAGTTATCGTTTTGTATATACTGTATATAAATGATGCGTGTATCTTAATTACTGTCACCCCTAATTGCTTTAATGTGACTGCGCATGTCCCAATCAGCAGCAGACGACAATAATTAGTTACAGAGGCGCTTAGCACTAAATGAGATGATTAGGTAAGTGATTTAATAAAAACAGTTATTAAAACATGTGCTTTAATTAATAACGCGATTATTTATGTTAATAGATGTTAAAGTTTACTTTACAATGCTCAAATATTAACGATTTTATGTTCTTTGATGTGTGGTGCGGGTGCAGGGCGTGTAGCTTATCCTCCATCCGCTGAGACCAAATTGATTGAAACTCGAGTTTTTAAAATCATTTCGAATTCATTTCAATGTCTCAGGGTCTGTAATGGGGTCTCACGGGGGGGGGGGGGGGCACGCGCCCGGCACCTGTGATGTGAGGTTGTAAAGACTATATAGGCAATTCGTTACGTAAGTTAATGGTTTTATAGACTAGTATCGCATTATTCATATTCAGTTTATACAGACGGTAAGTGAATTGATATCATTTTATCTCATAGAAGTAATATTTCACTTTTGAAATACTGTAGGTACAAACGACACATCAGACGTGTTAGAACGACCGCCTACGTATGATTCGGGAGGCTGATCTAGCCATTATTCTAGGTAGAGATTGTATAAATAAGGTAATTCTGATTTTTTTTTTTTGAAATTGAGAAAAACATGTACATTTTATGGATTCCATACTCCTTTTGTAGACATTATGAATTGTTTCTTGTATTGATCAGAGACATAGATAACATGTTAACTATGTCTCTGTATTGATGTATTTCATAGTTCATACTGTGCACATCTATGACAGTGCTTTTCTTTGATCATTAGTTTGAATTTAATGAGTATAACTCCTAACCATTTAAACGATTATAATATGAAACTTAAAGTTTTTAGGGTTATGAGTTTAAGTGAACTGTTCAAGACCCACAACCCTTCCTCATCTAATTTTGAGTGACGGGCCTTTGGTTTATTTAAAAGATTAGTGATTTTGTCAGGTACATTAAACTTATTTTGATTTATGTTTTTTACCTTGACACGAACTTAGAAGGCAATGAGTAGAAGTGCATATTTCATGATTTCATGAGTTACTGCCCTTTGCCTAATAGAATGACAAGTTTTGTCTTACATGATAACTCATGTATGATGTAAGATATTTATATGAAATTTAAGATTATGAAATATTGTAATGTCAGAGTAGTACTGCAGAGTACTTGCTATATAATGTGTTTCCTTCAGGTCTTTTTAGGATGGCACTGTTCCATGTCTCATAGACTGTATAAGACAATGTGCCATGCTGCCCTAACAATAGTAAATTTAGCCATGGGTCATAAATATGCCATTTTTGTCAAGCCTGTGTCTTATTATACATATTTAAAGAAAAAGGCATTCAATAAATGAACCAAGAACCACAATTAATTCAAACAATCTTGCAAAGAATAATGTGACTAAATAAATGAGAAACCTGCAGGCTACTTATTTGCCCTGCATGGTACAAACTGAATCATGAATGTGCTTCTGCTAAAAAAAGCACCAAGCCGCATTTATGTTCTGGAGGAAATGCTAAATGTACAAGTTTGATATATTTTGCCTGTTTATAATTTAACTTGTCAGGAGCATAGCTAAAACAGTTTTCTACAGATTTTGTTTGAATCTTAATGGCAATAATGGAGAACAATCAGAAGTATTGAAATGTACCATATCTCAATATCATTTAAATGTAGATAAATAAAAAGTTTTATTGTCTCTCTTGATATTTTCTTGCTCAGGGAATAACTTCAAAAATGTTGAATGGACAAAGTTGAGCACATGATGTGAAGTAATATGAATGCAAAAATAATTTTAAATTGCTATAATGAAAACGGACAGTGATTGTGGAAATTGTTGTTAATATACTATTCATTTTAAGAAAATCATTGTTGTATGTTTCAAAATATTTTGAATTATAAAATACAGTCTTCAGTGTTATTTTTCTCTTCATTGGGAAGAGGCCTTAGCCTGTTGATTTTGGGAAGTATTATAGCTTAAATTGTTGATTTGGGAAATAAACTGGCTGGAATAAGTTCGAATTTTTGGGAAAACTGCATGATTTTAAAGATATTTTATATTGGGAAGAGGCCTATAGTAGCTAAGCCTCTGTTATAGAAGGTGAAAAATCACTGGTCTTAATTTTGTAAGTTTTTCTCATGACCTACATAAATATTCCAGATAGATAGATGTATTTATTTCGGTTTTGGCAATACATAATACATGATGAAGTATATGAAATACATGTATAAGAAAGCAATTTTAAAATATTATTTAGAAATACCAATATTACCATGTACGACGACACCAGGGTTTACAGAAAAAGAGCGGACCCTTATTTCCATAATGTTAATTGGATTACCTTCTTACGTGGCATGAAATAATTACTTTCCTAAAATCATTTACTTCTTTTATGTTTCAGTTATTTGAGCAGCATTCGAATGTCAGCCAGGGAAAGATTGACATTGTACAAGTTATAAAAATCCATTTATAAAACTGAGCTACCCTTTGAACAACTCTACAGAAATTAAGCTAAGTTACCATTTTTCATTTGCATTTCATTTTATTGTGCGGCCATGAAATAACATTTCAGTCCAAATTCCAGCAATCTTTGTAAGAAAAACTATCATTATATGTCCTTGTGTGTCGATTCTTTTGTAGGACCCCCGAATTATTGCTCTAGTGCACTATACTGTATGCTTTTCATGTCTGATTCCTCAGTCCGCTCTCCACTCTTTTATGAACTTAGGGCTATCTGTCTGAATACGCATCCACAGGGATTCTGGACCCAACCCAAAAATGTATCATTTTTCCCAATTTTGAGGCTGAAAATTCCCAAAATACTGAATAAAATACCCAAAATACCATGATTCCGGCTTTTTTCAAAGATCAGCACATTGTCGGCACATACGCACAAAAATCCCTCATCCAAATCCATTGAAATACTTAAATTTCCAATTAGCGCACTTAACAACAGAAACACCAGAAACCAAAAGGGAGTTAACTCTCAGATACATGAAAAGAAAATTTTCATTTCAGATAAGGGGGGCAACTCTTCGTTCAAAGATTTCATTGTTTCGACATGAAATGGTTTATACATGCAGATGAATTTATTCAGAATAATACTGATTTCTTTCGTTAATCATCTTCAGTGGGGGATTGTTCGCAGTCTGATGCGCAATCATTCTACACGTACCCCCACAACACACACAAATTGACAGCAATATTGCAGCCCTGGGTTCATAAAACGTTTTAAAGTACAGATGAGGAGACCTCAACTGAAACATCTACTTCACTTGCACCAGGTAGCGGCAATTTTGGGACTCTAACCCACCCACCAATCGCCCACTACATTACTGCTGGCAGTAAACAGTAAAATAATAGTTTAATAAAACTGTACATGTATATAATACTATCATGATATAACAATACAAACAAACACAATAAATATCAGGACTCTGTGTGCATGGTTATTTCATTAATTGTTTCAGTTTTCCCAAATTTGCGCCATTTTTATCAAATGAAATTAGGACCTAGCTGGGACCCACTCTTGAAAAGGTAAAAATGTACAGTCTGTACTCTGTGATGGGCATCGGGCTTTCTGTCTGAATATGCACCCAGTCATATTCTCCAATGCAAGACGGTGTTCTGCAATCTAAGTACCACACTATGTCTGGTTCCTACATGACTGCAATTTGTCCACCGAGTTAATTACAGCTCTTGTGCAGTAAAGTATACTGTACCCGATATTATCTCCTCCATGCAGTGCACCACATTCTATCAGACATGTTCTTATTGACTGCATCAACCTTCAGCCAATCCGTACAAAACATTTTGTGTTGAAAACATACATGAACAAACTTTTTATACCCCTGCAAACGAAGTTTGAGAGGGGGTATATTGGAATCACTCTGTCGGTCGGTCGGTCATGGTTGGTCGGTCCATCAGTCCGCATAAAATATCACAAGTTTGTGGAGCAAACTACTTCCACATTCTTTAAGGGATTGCAATGAAACTTGAAATAATTATGTTATCACCATGAAGTGTAGATGTGCAAGACACAATTTTAATTCCAAGTGACTCACTCATTATAGAGTTAAGTGCCCTTGAACTTAGCCATATATTGTATAATGGCAGTCTTAGTTTGTGGAGCAAACAACTTCCACATTTTATAAGGGATTGGATTGAAACTTGAAATATATTATCAGTATGATATGTAGATGTGTAAGACACAATTTTCATGCCCAGTGATCCACACATTGCAGAGTTATGTCTCCTTGAACTAAGCTGTATAGTGTACTATTGCATACTTAGTGTCAAAGAGGCTGCAGGGGTATAAGTCACCTCTGTGACAAAACATCTAGTTTAAACTGTCAAACCTGAAATTATTACCAATTATTTAAAGGAAGTAGGACTTTACAGTAGACTGTGATACTTTTTTATGCCCTTCATTTTTTATAATTGTAAACTGTTAACAAAGACTTATATATACATACATGGAATATCACGGATATTTTCACTGTTGTAAACATTTGGATCATCATGGACATTTTGGCTGTTGTAAACATTTGGATCATCACAGACATTTTGGCTGTTGTAAACATTTGGATCATCACGGACATTTTGGCTGTTATGTAAACATTTGAATCATCACGGACATTTTGGCTGTTGTAAACATTCGGATCATCACGGACATTTTGGCTGTTATGTAAACATTTGAATCATCACGGACATTTTGGCTGTTGTAAACATTTGGATCATCACGGACATTTTGGCTGTTATGTAAACATTTGAATCATCACGGACATTTTGGCTGTTGTAAACATTTGAATCATCACGGATATTTTCACTGTTGTAAACATTTGGATCATCACAGATATTTCGCTATTGTAAACAGGAGCATGAAATCCTGTGATTCACACTTCACTACCGCAGGATTTGATTACTTTTAACTGTAAATACGGAAGTTGCGAATCCATGTATGTATATACTGGTAAGTTCTTGCTATTATACACTCCTTACCATTTGAATTTGAACCTATTTATGTAAATTACCCATCATTCTTATTTATGCATTATTTTATTACATGATCGCGACCTATATACTTAGTTTATTGATTTGCTTTTTATCTCCGGCCAAAAAGGCGGAGATATTAAAATGGTAGCCACCCGTGCGTCCATCACGTTTCTTCTGTGCTGAACTCCACCATTTTCCGCGCAATTTTCACCAAACTTACGAAGTGCTGCAGTGCATATCGTCAGGGTTTCACAATTGAATTATCTTTGTGGGAGTTATTGCCCTTAGTTGAATTTTACATTTCAATGCTTCTGTGCGCAACTCCTCTTACATTTCATATGCAATTTTCAGCAAAATTTCACAGAATGATTATCATCAAGTGCTGTAGCGTGTATCATCTGGGTTTTGCAATCAAAGGGAGTTATTGACACCGCTTTTTCATTTAAGGAAATTAACGTAAACCAGGCATATCACTTTTACACCTAGCTTACAAACAGATTTGCGAGTATATTCCAGATCCTCCTATGTTTTTATTATAGGGCATGACTGCTTAATAATAAGACAATTGTACTGATGTAAAAGTTTGCTCATTAAGATATCTTAGTCCAAGATATCAAACTTAGACTTTGATGTTGACATATGGTAACATTTGTAATGTATGATTTACTATCATTGTAACATGAATATTTTCAGATATTTTTAGTTTGCCATTTACAAATGGATATTCATCCAATTTTATTCTTCAATTGTGATATCATATGTATCATGATCTAAGAATACCCGTATTCTCCAGCAAATTATAGTTGTGAATAATATTCTAGATCAGAATGCGATGATAGTGTTACTTAGAATTGATGTGATGTAGCTTCATAAGATCGTACTCAAGTCTGCAGTTCTGATAATCGTCAATGTTGATGATTTAACGTAAAGTTCTGATCGACAGTTCTATTTCCTTTAATTTCTTTAATCAATAACAACAGATATTTGTTTTCAATTCATGAAGTTTAAATTAACACAAAGTCCAAAATATTTCACAAAGTTTAGTTAATGTTACATAGACTGTGTAGAAAATTGTCACAAGGACAAAACGTTATTTCCTTGTCACTAAGACAGTTTCTTAAAACAAAATATTAACTTAAAAATTATTTTCTAAATAATTTGTCTATATCTTTCTATATAAAGGCCCTTTAAATATAACTAGGGTAGTTTATTAAACTACCCTAGTTATATTTAAAGGGCCTTTCTGTCAGAAATTGTGGCCTATTTCATAGAAATGACATATTTATTAACAGATTATCATTGACTCAGTATTGCAGAATAGAACAGAACATATCTTTATTCTCTCAATACATGTATGAAACATGCAAATATGAGGTTATTACAATACTAAACATATAAAGGAGGCTGTAGAATGACTTAAACGTATACAAGCTTGGTTAATTACTTATTTAGTATATCAATGACATATAACAACATAAATAGCTTGAATATCAATTAGTGGATGTCTGAGCCAAATCAAGTGCTGAAAATTAACTAGATTATAAGCTGACATATGGTGAAGCAAATAAACTAGATTGACAATGAAACAACAAGAAAATTTCAGTACATGATAAAAAAGATTCATTAATATCAAAATATATTCTACCTAACAATATGAATAATTTTGCAATAAAACAAACGTGCAAAAATTTATATGCACAATAAAATATGTATTTTAAATATTTTACAGCAGAGTGCAATAAAGATTATATAGTTCAGTTCAGTTCAGTTCAGTAAAGGATTGTCACGAAAAATTATGTGAAGTTGCAGGAATGAAATATCAAATTTGAACATGAATTGTCTATAAAGTTAGGTATAACAGAAGTTAATTAAAGTACTGACATTACTGAAATTATTTTCCTTGATGAAACCAGTGATTAAATCAACGTACAGCTTTCTTGCCAACTCAGGCCTGAAAGACTTAAGATGAGAGAAAACATCTGTCATTTTCAAACCAGCAAAACATGAATGTTCAGACATCATTTCTCCAAGCAAAATTGAACATAATCATTATAAATTAGTTTATACTGATGTGATTATAGTCAAGACATTATGTTCTATCTAGAACAAGAAATTATTATTTAACAACGACTTACTAGAAGATGACTGAAGCTTTTTATTAGCTCAAATGCTCACATTGATGTATTTGTCATCAACTTTTATGCTCTTATTAAGATGTATTCAGGATATAAGGATTTTTTTGTGTAAATCAGGCGTTAGATCCCCACAGGAGAAGACACTATAGTATAGGGCATATTAAAAACCAACAACAACCTATATACCGGTAATTGGTCAATATGGTCTATTCTGAATAAAGCGAAATTGTTAGGGGAGAGCTGAGCCTTGCTCCCGGTTCCTACGGCCCTGTTATCCATATGTTATTGAATAGAATACTGGGTAAATAGTTGTCTTAAATAGTGTCATGTATGTGTAAAATATTTTAAAATCTGGGCGACCCAGATTATATAAGTAGAGCTGTGTACATTTATTTTAGTCGTTTTTTGCTATCCCAACGTTGCTGTGACAAATCATTAATTCATTTTGTGTACCTGTATACTGTTATTTGATATCAACTATTGTGTCATCATGTAAGTTTATCATACCCCCACAAAGGAAGTTTTGGTGTATACTGGAGTCACCTTGTCTGCCCGTCCGTGCGTGTGTGTGTGTGCGTACGTCCATCTGGACCTACAACTCTGTTGTCCATTGGTGGATTTTAAAAATATTTGGCAGAAATTTTCATTTATATGTGGGATTATCTCTCATGCAAAATTTGGTTCCGTATCTCGAAGGTCAATGTCACACTTAAGAGTTTAAAGGTAAAAAATCAGTATACTTACTTAAATTTAGTTTCTGCTCAGTAACTTTGTCATCTATGGGTGGATTTCTGAAATATTTGTCAGAAGTGTTCACCAATATGTGCTGTTGTCTGTTACATATGCTGGGTTCCATACCTCCAAGGTCAAGGTCACACTTAGAGGTTAAAGGTAAAAATAGTGTATATTTTTGGTATTTGTTCTGTTAATTCATCATGTGTATGAAATATTTGGCAGAGATGTTCACCAATATGTGACAGGTCCGTACCTCCATGATCAAGGTCACACTTAGAGGTAAAAGGTTAAAAATTGGTTTTATTTTTTGTGTCCGCTCTTTATGAGTGGATTTCAGAAATACTTGGCAAAAAAGTTTACCACTATTTCGCGATGTGGCTTGTGAAAGACCTAGGTCCATACCTCCAAGGTCAAGGTCACACTTAGAGGTTAAAGGTAAAACATTAGTACCTTTCTGTGTCCACTTAATAACTTTGATGTCTATTGATAGATTTCAGAAATATTTTGAAGAAAGTTTACTAACATGTGGCATTGTTTCATGCTTCTCAAAAGAGATAAAATTTGCATCTTTAATAGCAAATAACATTGCTGAAAAACCTTTATACCTCAGATTTTAAACATTCTGATGTCAAAGCAGTGAGTGGGGTATTCGTCACTCATGTGACAAGCTCTAGTTTGATCGGTATTTATTCTCAAGATGTAAATTAGTTAATTGAAATGAATACTAGTAGACATGATCAATTCATTTCTAATACAAAAAGAAAGGTTAAGGGTGATGAAGTCAGATGTGTTTATTTCAAACAGAATACATGCATGTATATTTACAACCATTGGAATTATATAAGTCTAGAACAATCATTGTAAGTTTCAATTTGTGAAGGATTTACATTACTCAACTTATTATCGGTCAACATTGTCTCGTACCCCAGTCAAATAGTTTGTCATACTTCAGTAACTATACAAGAATAGTTCAAGAACAATTCATGATTTCTTGAATTCCTTTTGAGTGGGGGAGGGCATATTATGAATATTTGTAATCATGACTATCACTTAATTTATTTGATACTTTACAAATTATATGATGTCACCTTATTCTATCATGGTAAGCCTCACTTACATAAATTTTAAAATATCATGATATTTTACATTTTGCTAAGTATAAAATATTGATGCATCAAGTGTTAATGGTGTTATATCTTTATTAAAAAATAGGTGACCAATCATAAAGTTGAATAGTGTATATTTTATGGATTGACTTTTCATCTTTTGAAATAATTATCAGTATACACAATTTTGTTACATAGAGTGATCCCATTTCACCTGATCCGTTATTAAATGCTGTGATGGAAGCAACTTAAGCGCAGCAATTAATGTAACAACTGGTGCCAACAGCCCACGAGTTCTTGGGTTTACAGCATTTTTTACCCTTGCAGCACTTTTTTACCGTTCTATCACCATCTTGAACCCGTTCGCAGCATTTCGCTTTTTTATTACATACAGGTGCTTGTGTAGTGGTAGTGGTACTTGTACTTGATTGTCCATTACAGCAGTTGGTATAACACTCTGTTCCAATAGCCCATGGACGACTGGGATCACAACATTTTTCACCAATGCAACACATCTTTTTCTTCTTGCCATTAATTCTAACCTTAACGCAACATTTCTTGTCAGTACAACCTACAGATGTTGTGCTCGAAGGTGTTGACGTAGTTGTTGTGGAAGATACGGTTGTTGGTTCCGGACAGCAATTTTTAAAACACTCTGTATCAATAGCCCATGAACGACTAGGATCACAACATTCCTCACCAGTGCAACACCTTCTTCTCCACTTGCCCCTAATAAAAACTTTCTTGCAACATTCCTGGTCTGTACATCCTGCAGGTGTTGTGGTAGATGTGGTGGAAGATGTTGTGGCAGGTGTGGTTGTAGATCTTGTTGAAGATGTTGTGGAAGATGTTGTGGCAGGTGTGGTTGTAGATCTTGTTGAAGATGTTGTGGAAGATGTTGTGGCAGGTGTGGTTGTAGATCTTGTTGAAGATGTTGTGGCAGGTGTGGTTGTAGATCTTGTTGAAGATGTTGTGGAAGATGTTGTGGCAGGTGTGGTTGTAGATCTTGTTGAAGATGTTGATGTTACAACGACTGTCTTGGCGACACATTGACCTTTGTAACAGATCTGACGAAGAAAGTAATGCAATGAAAATCCAATATCACACAGTGAATGTACAAATATATGATATGTTATGGTGATGATTGCTATATTATACATAAAATAGACTAATAAAGCAATCTATAACCGGTATGCTTTAAAATCACATCTGCATGTATAATTATCAAGTTGCTTCATACTTGGATATTAATATATGAATAAATGCATTCGTGTTAATATACGTAAATTAAATCTATTTTGTATGGCTTGATTTTCGATATCCAGGGTATCATCAAGTGAAGAATTTAACTGATAAGCGGTTATTTTTTGGTATCTGCGTATTACGTGTACAGTGTTTAAGAGACCATCTTTGTGAAGTTCGAACACTGTACTTAAAGTTAAGTATCTTAATAGATGTGGACCCTGAATTGACAATAGACTTTCGCATTAAGGCTGTCTTTGAATTAACTTACGTGTTCTTCTACTGAATTCCCGCATTTTGTGCCAGTCATTGGGTACAGTGGAAAATATGAGCCAGCCCCACAACCAATAGTATCGTCACTGCACCGAAACCCTCCGTAACAGCTTGACTCACTAACCGTCTGCAAAATTTTGATAATCCATAAATTGCGATCGAGCGCAGAATGTGAAGTATACATGTACATTTTTAAACTTTTACCGGAACCTCTGCCTTGTGTTCATTAATAAATATTGCGTTCGTATAAAAGTAAATGATAATAAACCCTGACAAATAGTTATTCATAATTCATGAATAATTCTTTTAACTTACAGGAATAGTTAGGAAAAAATCTTGTTCTTATTCGATGGGGGAAGAACTAGAAAACAATGGCAACAATAATGAAATGGTTAAGAACAATCTCAGAAAAAATACAATGAACCAAAGGGGTTTGTTACGAAAAAAACAAACAATTTTACGACAGTGTGTCTTTTTGTAAAATTTGACAATTTTTCGAGTGAAAAATCTTCAATAGCGAGTTTAAAATATCTTTTATGGTAGTAAAAGTATACCTTTTCTGTTAGCGTGTTGAGTTGCCTACACGTTGCACTATAATAATATTATATGAGTAAAATATTTTGTACTGCGTTGCAATAACATGTGGGTTTATAACATGCGTTGGAAAATTTGAATTGTCGAAGTTCTTTCCCTTCTCTATATATATGGGTTACATGGAAAAAAAATTTTTTTTCGATTTTTTTTTTTCGTAACAAACCCCTTTGCAATGAACACCCTAACAGATGTATTAATAACATTTACATACAGAAGTTAATTCAAAAGTTTTAAATTACAAATTGCTGACAACACAGGGTCATAAAGAAGTTTGAAAGACACATGGCATCAGCTAATTGAGAGCAGCTTTACTTTTCATTTCTAAACATAGAACTTGTAGCTCAATGTACGAAGTAACACAGTTTAACAA
Organism: Lutraria lutraria; assembly: GCA_964023205.1. Lineage (NCBI taxonomy): Eukaryota > Metazoa > Mollusca > Bivalvia > Venerida > Mactridae > Lutraria > Lutraria lutraria. The sequence continues at coordinate 14,562,790 of OZ026843.1, read as the reverse complement.
TGAATACAAAATGTTCATTTCAAAAAATGTATATTTTTTTCGTCTATTTGTCGCACAAAATGGAACGATCTAAAGTTGTCTTGTATGTAATGGGCCGGTGGCCTACATCATATAAATAAAGTAATGACGGCTGTTGTTGCTGTTGTTGTTGATTAACAATGTAGAAACAATGACCATATATAATAATTGCAGCTCAGATATGGTTGATAATGCTACTTACGTCAGTTATACCACAACCTGTTGAGGAGTAACCTTGGTACCACGTGCACTGTTGGTCAATTGTGTAGAACTCCCCTGGATATCCAGAATTTTGAAAAGCTGTGTATTTTGCCTGGTCAAATGCATGTTCTAACATACAATTGGTAGTTAGACTGAAATGAATTTTTTGAACATGAAGAGTAGAACCCTAGTTATGATGAATTCATGGGGACCCTAAATGACTTAACGATAATAATTTCTTCCACAACAATAAACTAATAAATGGGGGTAAATAAATTCATCACTCTTTCCTGTTTATCTTTTGAGTGTAGTTTATGACAAACGATGTCTTTTTTTATCAAAGACATTTTGCAGCCTAATATGCGAATGCGATCTTTCTTATTATTGCAGAATTTAGTACAGAGTTCCGTAATTGTGCTCCATAAACACTTGCCACAGCCAGGGCAGGGTCTGATGTTAAACTATATATATTTACCCGCTTAAGTGACTTTTAAATTGACTGACACTACAGGAGGAGAATGTCCACTGGGCCTCAGCATATGTGATGTTCGTAGTTACAGAAAATACTGGTGTCATCACGTTATTGTCTGTTTCCAGACAAGCATTTCCGTCTTCATCATGTAGAGCACCAAGGGCATGCCCTAATTCATGTGCCATTGTTTGGGCTGTTCTACCTTGAAATTCAATTTGCGTAAATGACACCTTGAAAGTATAAAATATTTATACATGTAATGCCATACGACTTACTTGCATTAAGTTCTTTGAAATTTGTAGTCTTACACCGAAGTTTTAATGTTCACCATTTCAAAATTCAAAATCCAATGTGATTTCAGTTGATTGCCAGACAATTTATTTGTTTTCGTGCATTTACATGAAATTCATAATAGAAGCTTTCTCCACAAATTCTTGATACATTGTATATTAATTTAAGAACTTCATAGATTTTTCATGAAAATGTGAATTTTCTTTATTTTTTTTCTAATTAACTTGCCCTCTTACCGACAATGATGCACTCTTGCAAACTTGGGCGAAATTGGCAACTCCAGCCAGGGAATCTGTTATCAAAGCTCCATTTGAAATGATAGCAACATCACCTCTGAAACAAAAGAAACATGAAGTTTATAAACTATATTGTACTTAAGTTTGTATTTTTTTCTTTTGTATTGTTTTCTTCTATATACTGTCTAACCTGTGTTGGTGGCCACGTGTTTATAAAGGTCATCATTGGAATAACATTTACTGATACAACAGAACAACAGAAAGCTCTGGATAAAGGTCAATTTCATATAAACATACATACTTTTTATGCATACACTTTTGACTTTTCATTCATGCTTTTATCATACAAACACGTTTTTCATATATAATTTTTTCATTCGTACACTTCATTTTCATACATTCATATCCATACATACACCTTTTAAAATATTCCTTTTCATACATTCATTTTCATACACATACACCTTTTTCATACGTACTTTTTTCATGCATACATTTTGTTCATTCATTTTTATGAATACACTTTTCATATTATATATTGTATTCCTTTTCATACACTCACTTATAGTTACCTCAGATACTATGTCATTTTACGACACATTTTGGAATTTTTGTAAGAGTTGTCGCCCTTGTCAAAAAATAGAAATTGTTTAACATATTAATTTCCTTAGTTATTGCGTTGTGACCAATATTTTTCGTTATCAAATTAGATTGATGCTGTTCTTATTGCATCTTTTTACTTTGAGTTTTCATTGAAATTGATGTTCCTTTTTCTTTAATCTGTGAAAAATTGGTTACTTCAGTAGACTTAATGCAAATTCAAAGGGAAGATAACTCAAGGGAATGTGTTAAAAAAAATCTCACGGTAAATCATTTTTGTACGCCCGTTTGAAAAACCAGTCGTATTATGAGAACAGTCCCACAGCGGGCAGAAGGGCAGGCGGCGTGCACAACAGTGCCCACTCTCTAATTCAGGAATTGGATCCTCTAAAACATGATGAAAATGTTTATGGCCATGAGATCTCGGTCAAGTTCGATAACAAGCCCAATCGGCCCAGGCACTTTTGAGTTATGGCTCTTGACGCTTTGAAAAGTGAATTTGGACAGGCGTGTTTTGTGACCTGGCACTCTTGTTTATCCTGGAAACCTATAAAAATTATCCTTATAATAAGGATCCTTATTCATTAACTGTACTTACATAGACAATCCCATAAGGTGATCACGAGCTGGAAGATCTGTTTGATCACCAATCCAATTTTCTATTTCAGTTAGAATAAGGTTTCCATCTAAATAATCATTTCCTCCTATTGTCGTTATGCTGTTTGATGACCAATCTGACAGACCAGAATTCTACAAATTTGAAAAAAAGAAAGTCTGTGTATTTGTGCGATTAAAAAACACAGTTCAAACTTGAGTTAATGTCAACAAGTGAATAACAAACTGGTACTATGGCACTAACGTATTGGTATAATTGGCGTATAGTAGCAAATATCAGGTACTCTGTGGCGAGCTTTAATTGGTCCCAAGCCGTACCAGAGAGGATTGTAGTGTTTGTCAATGTCCCTCTGTGTGTCCAAAGTAGTTTCCGAATGATAACTTCAGTTAGGGGTGATGGGTTTCAATGAAAGTTGGTACATACATGTATAGCTTAGGCGATAACCTAGAGTGGGATTGCATTTTAGGTCAATAGGTCAAATATCTAGGTCACTTTTACTGAAAATAAAAATTTGGTTCCCGGATGATAACTTCAGTTAGGGTGATGGATTTCAATGAAAGTTGGTACATGGGTATCTTAGGGTATAACCTAGGGTGGGATTAGATTTGGGGTCTATAGGTCAAATATCTAGGTCACTGTTACTAAAAATAGAAATTAGGTTTCCGGATGGTTACTTCAGCTGACTACCTCATTTAGACAAAATTATCATTGTTAAGAAATCTGGACAGATGCTGCTGTATAAACATCAGCTGACATTCCAATGATAGGTCAATTGGTAGGGGTTATGTATTGCATGCAATACTGACTGAGTTTGTTTCTTTAGTCAGAGTCACTGAAATAGAATTTTCATTTAAAAGACTATGGTATCACTGACAAAACAAACATTTGATAAAGACCAACTATACACATTGTAAGGCCATAACAGTTCTTTTTATTATATGCCCGTCCAGCACATTGTCTGGACTCTAATTCAAATAGTGCACATCAGATCTTCACCAAACTTGGTCAGAAGTTGCATCTAGTTGATATCTAGGCCAATTACGAATATGGATTATTCAGCGTCACAAACTGGTTCACAGGGTCACTAAGTGCGTTTTAAACATTAAGCATACTGTCCGGACTCTAATTCAAATAGTATTCTTCCGATGGTCACCAAACTTCAGGTCAGTAGTTGCATCTAGATAATATCTAGGTCAAATTTGAATATGGGTTATGTCGGGTCAAAAACTAGGCAAAAGGGTCACTTAGTGCATTTTCAACATGATGTCCGGACTCTAATTAAAAAATTATTCATAATTTTTTTGCTGATTTTGTAAAAAAAATACATCATCCCTCAATGTATCATCTCCCATTAATGGCACACGTTTCAGCATATATTGCTCCGACATGCGCTGCTCTTGTTCTGTATTTGTTATGCTTTGTATTTAGGCTTAACTAGATGTTAGTATTCCATGTACATGGTGGTAATTACATAACCACTCATCCTTAATAAAGTGGCATTTGATCACTAAAACTTTCGCATTAAAGAAGTCACGACCACTGGGCACTTTATATTTGTTGATGATATCCAAACATTTCTAAGAAGTTTGGAAAATAGACGTCTTATGTGTTATTAAGTAGACTTAATAGTAATACGATATTTATTCAATAAAATTTGGACGAACTTTATTGTCTATCTGTAGTCTATGGTTGGCTGTGGCTGTAATACCTTTTTTTAGGACACGGGACACTTTATAGGCTGGACTCGCGACTCAGTGGCGAAATGGGATGTGGGACTCGTATTTGTTCTGAAATGGGACACGGGACTTGCTCCTTAAATATAGAGGGACGGAGACTCAGCGTAAAAAAAGGGATGCGGGTCTCGTGGGAAGGGGTATTACGGCCCCTTGGCTGCTCATGTCTTCAGTCGCATGTTCCTTTGTACCTTAAATTAATATATTGATTTAATCGAATTGTGAAAAAAGATGGCGAACATTGATCTGTATGTTCGTTCTTTATACAATCGATTATGATATGTTATCTTTTAGCTTCAGAGATTAGAGTATGTTGTTTAACAAAGATTTAACATGGTAGTTGGTTTATCCAAAAGAGCTGATAGTTTTAGTGAATAAAACGAAGCATTAACAAGATATTCATCTCAACAAGCATCTTTACATTGTAAGTTATGAAATTACACACATTCCTTTCATTTACTCTTCAGTACATAAATTATATAAATCAAAGTACCGAAATTATTCATGGAATCTGAAGTAGACATGCACTGCCACATGGAACGGGAACTAGTTTAACAATTGCATGGTGGGTTTAGAAAAAAGTAGTGCTTTGTTTCGCATCAAAATTCATACGCGCCGAGCGAGTGACGGCTATGGAAACCAGAACTATAGATATTGTGCAGTTTCCAAAAAAAATATGACTGATAAATGTTGTAAACATGTCTTACATCGTCTATAAATATTCCCACCGCAAAGATCCTTATGTCGACTGCTGCGTCTATTGCAGGTATACCAGCATAATACACATCAACCTGCCAAAAATAGATATAATTATGAATTGAAGTCACTTAGTGATTAAAGAAACTTCGGTTTCGCTGTTAGAAATATCACATGCTCATTTGTAGTCAACCAACTCTTTTAAGATTTGTCAAAAATGTGCTGAACAAAATCGTATATGTTGATATGCATGTGATTTTCGAGACAATTATTATTAGGTACACCACCCGTTCCGCTTTGGTTCACTGGGACAAACAACATGCAATCCGTCAGTTCAGAAGTTTCGAAATTTGTACCTTGTAAGAATTTCGATTACATTGATCAATGGTTTTTGAACAAGTGCAGGTAAATTATATTTTACTTGACGATGGGGTTATCATATTTGTTCATCGAATATCTCAACTAGGAGTTGAATCTAGGCACATTATGAAAGAATATAATCCTCTTGCCATTGAAACATTGATTGAATTAAAAATTCAGTGTATAATGGTCCCTGTTAATAACGTGTTGTTGATTTTATTTTCAAATAATCGACACTGACTTAGAGCCTTATGATGAAAGTAATGTTGTATATACATGTAAAATTCAATTAATCATTTTATTCGACTTCCTTTAACTTTTATGACTACCCGATAAGTAGAACATACTTGTACTTGGCATTTTTATAATCCGCATCCTGGCATCATGCATTTTACGAGAACCAACCGAAACAATAAATTAATAATAGTAATACAATTACAATAATTTATTTGATTTTAAAAGACTGCACATTTGAATAAAACCAATCTTCCATGTGGGCCTCAAATTGACTTATCCCATAGAATTGTGCTACTTTCTACTGTTATCAGTAATCTCTCACCTCATTAGCAAACATGGTTACTTGTCTCCTAATCGCTTCTTTCGCTGCAGTGTCAGTTCCCTGCTCATCCAGGTGGCTGAAGAAATATATCAATGAGATCAGGGTTCGAGATAAGAAAAATTGAGATCAATCTCTTCTATAGATATTTAACTTCCACATCTTTTTAAGTTAAATGAAATTGACTTTGATTATTAAACTTGGTTTACTTTTATGATTTGTCATGGAATTTATCATTTGAATGATATTTTAATGTGAACGGACAGACGGATGAACAAATGCAGGATATAATGGACGGACAAACTAACGAACAAAAGGACGAACGAACGTGTTAAAACCTACAACTGGTATGTGAGGCTGTCCACAGCAAAGAGCATTTCCACAATATTACCAGTTGGTATTGCACGCTTGTGTCTGGCGGAGTCATTTATTGGCGCTGAAATAAACAGAGCAATCTTTTAGTTTGCACGGTGTTGTATGTTACACATCATTAGAAATATTTTTTGTTCTGAAGAAAACCTAAATGTATACAGTCAAACCAGACCTGACGACCACATGATTAGTGACCAGCTCAGAACAATAGTCGCATTTGTTTTGGCATGCACACATTGAGATAATTGACCAATTAAATTTCTGAATAAAATCACAGGACCTTGAAATTTTATCCATATAATGCCAACAGGTCCCAAAAAGTACCCTGAGCCTCATTTTAAGACCGATATATTCATAAAAAACATATAATATACACTGACCCAAAATGAAAGACTTAGAATTCAAAAGTATTTCTGCTGTCGAAGCTTCAATGCCATATAGCACAAACTGATACGAAAACGGAAGTCTGAGTGACAACATGTTTTTATTTTTTAATGTTTTTTTTTCAAATTGTTTAAAGAATCTGTTCTGCGTTTTTTTAAATTGTAAATCATTGAGCCGTTTTTCATTATTGACGCGACTGAGAGATAAAGGTCACATTTTTATACGTCCGTTTGAAAAACAGCTCGTATAATATTATCGGAACAGTCCCAATGCGGGCGGGCAGTCGGTGTCCACAACGGTGTCCACTCTCTAATTCAAACAGTTTTATTCAGATCCTCATCAAACTTGATCAAAATGTTAATGCTCATGAGATATCGGTCGAGTTTGATAACCAGCCTGATCGGCCCAGGCACTTCTGAGTTATGCCCCTTGATGCTTTGAAAAATGAATTTTGACAGGCGTATTTTGTGACCTGGCACTCTTCGTTCTTTTAATGTTTCTTCGATGGATTATGACCAAACCTAGATGCTATATAATCATATATTTTCTGTCAGCTTAATTTATCTGAATAAGTTCTTTAAACGTGTTCGGTATGCATGTATTTTCATATGAAATACACTGGTATTAGTGGCCACCTCCAAATAAAGGCCATCTTGTGAATAAAGACAACTTTTTTAAAGAAACGTTAATGATTATTTAGAACAATACAACATCCGAATAAAGGCTACCTGTCAGCAAAGGTCACATTATGTCTTTCCAAAAGGTGGGCTTAGTTTGCAGGTTTGACTGTACTTGGGAATGAAATTGAGATATCAAATTTGAGACTGTTCTCAATTTATAACAACGAGACATGGACTTACTGGTGTCGCCTGTGTTATTTTCTCGTGGAAGTATTCTCGTGTCAAAGCTGAGGTCTATCTTTTCACGATGATTAATTTGGATGGTGTGGTCATGTGCTGCTTCCGGTACATTTGATGGTGTCATGTGGTACAGTATACCTTCATATCGGAATGATCCTTGCTGGAAAGTATAAAAATAAATGTCTTCACTTTAAGATCATTTTTAAAATAAAGGTACAAATATATTATAATATTTACTGGTACCAAGTTGTATGTAGCTACGGGTCTGTTTTGACAAAATATTTGTGATTGTCATTCATTTTTCATATCAGAATTCCGTAGAAACCTTGTGTGGGCAAATGTTCTCCTTGCGTTTTCCTTTAAATTGGAAAAATTGCCAAATGACCGAGTTGGTTTGTGCGACTTTATTAAAAACCCACTATAAGATAAAAGGAGACATACCAGTCTGAATGTCATATCTGCATCACATGACACAAGCATGGCACTTTGACGACTCATATCTTGATATAAAGCAAACATCTGGAAGAAAGAAATAAAGTCAGAACTACAAACTGCAATATTGTTACTAATTAGAATATTAAAGTAAATTGTGGTGGTACTGCAATTTAGACCCTTTTATTTACAAAGTCTATGGTAAAAAATCAACGGTATTTCAGTTATACTTAATGTATAAAGGTACTTCTCCTAGCCAGTTATACTTTATGTAGAAAGATATCTAAACTAGTTATAATGTATGAAGATATTCAACCTAACTAGCTATACTCAATGTATAAAGGTACTTAATCTAATAGTTATATACTTAATTATAAAGGTACTTAATCTAATAGTTGTATACTTAATCTAACAGGTTAATACTTAATGAGAAAAGGTACTCTTCAACCTAACCAAGTATACTTTATGTATTTATAAAGGTACTTAATCTAACCAGTTTTCATTGATTCTGTATCAATATTAACTTTACTTGCTGAGCTACATAAAATTCCCTTAAATTGTTATTTATTTCCATTGAATGATTTATAAATCATTCACCACAAGTGTAATTTTGGAATTTTGTAAACATGAAATTAAAAAGGCTATATAAGATTAGAAAAGGGAGAGTACTAGTTACTAATATTACCTCCCTTTATGATAAAAAGTCAAATATAACTGACCGAAGTCCAACATTTTTACTGAAAGTTAATATTTTATCAATTACATGTATATATAAATGTCACAATTAATAAGTGTCAGGTACCTCTAAGTTGTGTTCATAGATAGTCATTAAACCCCCATTAGCTTTTTACTGTAGAAAAATATATGCGAAAACATTTAATTGTTGATATCATCCCTAGATAATTATTGCCTTTTTTCGTCTGAAAACACTCATTTCACTGTGATTTTTGCTTTTGTGAACTTGAAATATGTAGAGCGCCTGACGTCACTTTAATACGTGTGCATGCTGCATGACTGCGGGAAAACTCTATTCTATTCTCTGTTCTATAAATAGTATTTATTTCAATGATATTGAAAAAAATACGATAGTGGTTTCGTAAACATTTTTTCTTGTTATAAAGTATGCACGGGAGGAAAACACACCGGATTCCTTTGTTATAGAACAAACAGAAACTATTAGAACCAATACATTTATAAGCTTATGGGACTTTAAAAGTTATCCTAAATAAACCGTGGTCTTATTCGTACAATCGGATTCTTTATTGTTTTCATATTCTTTTTGCGGTTATTGATCAGCATGGGGTGGGTACTATTGGAATACATACAACACGCCTAGCAGTACTAGAACCGCGCACATTCCTAAAATGTGCATCTAGCATATATATTTTAGATACATACCTGGTCGTCTTTCAAAACCTCTTCCACGGTCCCGTTATTCTCCCCATGCACAAAGACGGGTACATTACTCCTTATGCGCTCATTTTTCTCCAAGTTCAAAGTTATGTGTACTCCATTGACATCAAACTCAAATTGAAGAAAAGGAGGCAAGTCACATTCGGCCGATCTCCGAAATCGATCGAAGTGAGTCGGAAGTCGTCGTACCAATACATTTTCTGAAATTGAAGTATATAGCTTTACAATCTGCGACTTAAGCCGTACAACTGCCTCGAACAAGCTCGTATTTGCTTTATTTCGAAAAAAAGAAGTGTTAAACAGCATGTCAGATTGAAAAATAATCATCAAAATTCTGGACGGATTGCCTCTGAAATCAAAGTACTGAACTTACTTACGGAAACTGAACTTACATTGCACTGCAACATGGAAAGGGAACTATTCTAACAATTACATTGCGGATGTAGAAAAAACAAGGCACTGTGGTCCGAGCGAGTTACGGCTACGATTCCACTTAATTAAATGTTAGGTGCTTAAGTGACCTACCCGAATCTCGTGTCAAAAACGAAGACACGTGCGCTCCAGTACAGAGAAGAGTAAGCACCACCGCCAGCGGAAACATGGTAAGAATCTACTAAAAGAAAAAAAGTTATATATTTGAATTTCGGAACTTATTAGGAAATGGCTAAATAAGTTGCTTCTTGGAACAACAGTTTATAACTTATAACGTTGATGATTGCGAGGCCACGATTGTACTAAATGTTTTTGAATTTCTAACGAATAAAAATGATTTCTGATTATTTAGTTTTCTGTCGTTGTTTGCCTTTTTTTGCTGTATTCCATTTACTGAGCCACGTGATGTTAAATACCTGTGTATTTGAAAAAAAAGTGTTATTATATCAGGGATGGTATATTACCGTATTAATGATATAGCATCCCCGGTTATATACAGTATGTTCGCCACCCTATAAACCACATTTCTTTATCTCAGTAAACAAGTGAAAATCATCAAAAATCAAGGTCCGAGGTAATTAAAACTTGAGATTGGTCGCGCAATCCGAAAGAAAATCTTCCTATATTCTCAAGTTGATAAAGAAAAACCTTTCAAACAGCATTTTGTGTATAAATCAACTGAACATGTGTTGGTTTGATACAAGCAGCGACTTAAATTGAGATTTAAGTATGGAGGCTGATCTGGAGTGTTTTAATTCTAGACCCTCGGAAGCATACACTGAAAGGTATTACTGCAATGATTTGAAACAAAAAATCGGTAAAATATTTAACAATTTATAAATATTATAAAAAGCCTTTCTCGAAAATGTTTACCACATCGCAAATACGTTTCGAGATAAATTAGTTTCGTCGTTAACTTGCATTGATTGAAATTTTAAAGAATTCTAAATCATGTTACTATAATATAATATCTATATAATAAACTCAACATCGATACGTTTTGTTTGTTTGTTTTTCTTTCCTATACGCAATGACAATCATAATAATAATATAAGAAGTAGTCGTTTTGATGATGATGTTGACACAAAATAATTTCTCTAAAATTAACATATATCATCACGAAACGTTTTGTTTGTGAGTTTTTCTTTCTTGACGCAATGATGATGATAAGAATACGTATACTAATAAAAGTAGTAGCAGTCATAATAATAATAATGATGATGAAGGTACTACAAATAATTTATCTAAAATTTATTTTTATGACCATCTATTTTTACTTCATAATAATACATAATGTTGCTAAAAATTGGACGTGAATAAGTTCTAATAGCAAGCAAGTGTAATAAGAAAAAACAACACAATATTATCTAGATTTTGCAACAATTTTACGGTATTCATTATTACGATACATCAATACACCAAATAAAACCTCACTGCTTTAATAACAATAGATGTAAATTCTATAGAGTTCTTAACCTACAATATTAAACATTAATTCAGATTTAATTTAGTAAAGTATTGAAAATAATGTAAGAAGGTAACTCACTTGATCACGTATAAGATGTAAGTACTTCAGGTCCTTTTATTGGCTTTTCTGGTAAGTTTATCGATAAATGGGGTTTAATATTAACGATTAGGTGGTTTTATATATACCCGCATAAAGTTCACATACGCCCACAAAAATACCCGGCGGTAACGTTCATGTGTCCCTCCACCTGGCCTAGAATCAGTTGATTAAATCTCTAAACCACAAGAGTGGTGCCAATGGCAAAGTAGATAAAACCTGTCATTTGACGTAGACGTACGTACGTTAGAGAGCAAATTGGGGTTGTTTTTGATTCATAGGATAAACGACTCTAAGTTTCTGACCTGTGACAACGGTTCTATGTATTTACGATAACATAGTAATCTAATAAAGTTACAAAAAATAAGTGAATGGATAACTGATTACAGATTTAAGTGTAAGAGAGAATTTTGAAGTAATTAGAAATACGATACGATTAGATTTGTCCGAACATGATTAATCCAAGCTTCAACGGTACTAAACAACTAGGTGAAATAAGAACACAATGTATTTTAAAACACAATGTCCCCTCAGAGCGACATTGACCTCTGACCTACTGACTTGAAAATGCACAGGTCCTGAAGAAGTTTGCATGAGGAAACAGCATAATTATAAGTTTTGATGATTGTAGGTGGAAGCGTTTTGATTTATAGGCAAGGTTTAAAATTTGGTACAAACATGCCAAAAATATGCCCCCGATACGGGGCTTAAAATTCAGTAGAATTAAAGAGAAGACAGTTCTCAACGAAAGATAGTCTTTACAAAAGTATTGAATAAGTTTTCCTATATATACACTAGGCCAAACTTATAACTGTGCAGTTGAAATAATGATACCATTTCTTTATTTGTAAATGAAATTACACCAAATTTTAGAAATATGTGCTTGTACATGATGTCCATAAAATCCAATATCGATTTTTTTTAAAAACGCGATAATTCCGTGCGCTACTGCGGCCGATAAGAAAAGAACAAAAGTGCACGTGGAAAACGTGCAGGCGTAAATTGAAAAAAGTAAAAATGATACATGTGTAGTTCAGACATAATTATGTTGACCTGAAAAACATAAAATGGGTAAATTAGAAATCACCGACAGAGGTATAGCCGTCGGACTTATTCAGGCGGGTGTGCAAAACTAGAGGTAGGTCTACATTTTTCATAATTCCTTGCAAACGCTTAATCTGAATTTACTGATTTTCGCACATTATCTGTATAAATAATTGTTTGTTAATGTATAATAGAGAAAATTTTATTTTGGTAAATATTTTTTCCGACATATACTCATTTATTCGTCAATTTTTCACGGAGATTTTCGACAATAAATTTTCTGCATTACTTTGAAATGGACTTCATTGCGTTAAGAATAGATTAATTAATATTTATTAAAATAATTATTGTCTCAATATCTTGAGTATTTGTCTTGCCATACCTGTTAATATCACTCCCGTTACCCTGTTTTTGCCTTAGTTGTATGCATTCAAACTAACGCAGTGTAATAAATCCGCAATAAGTCGATATTTAATCGATATTTAACACTTTAGGTTGCTAGAAGAATGGACATTCGTAGGAGCAACATTCGACAACATTTCTTTTACAATTATGTCTTGTCAATGAGGACAAGACGTCAAGCTGTAATACGGGCTAATGGGGGTCATACCCGATACTCACTGTGTAGTGCACTAATAAGTATTCAGTGTGAAAAAAATGAAGAAAAACTGTGATTTTTGTTTTGTATTTGATGTTTTTATTTCTTATGTTATTCATGATAATGAAATTCGAGATCAATGAATTGAAATGCACATTGTTCGTACATCTTTCTTCTATCATTCCTGAAAAGTTCAAGGATGGCTTGCTTTAATAATGCCGGAGATATTGGAATTTATAGAACTGCACAGTTATAAGTTTGGCCTAGTGTATATACTCATATACATGTATGTTATAAATTGTATTTTATTCGTCGTTTTAGTTTTTCAAGTGGTTCTTTTGGGATTAGAACTCGGTTTAGAATAGCAAATATATAGAGTATTATCACGAATCCTTTAATACATGCAATAGAAAGCATTGTACCTAGGATATATGATTTATACTACAAGTAAATCACGATACACTGTTCACAGACATTCGGCTGTGTGTTAGATTGTGTGACGTCCAATGTTTTGCTCCTGATAAACACCTTGTATGATTATTTAATTAATATAATTATATATGTCCGTATTACCTTGAGCTAAGTACAATATCTACCTCATAATCTTACACTACGTGTTGTCGTGGATATATCATTTCATCCAAAACATTGACCGACTTATTTACGTACCCAGAGGGCTCAGTTCTAGATCAGTTGTTTGTTTTCTCCCAGAGATTCAGTATTTTTCCGATATGGTACACTGGAAAATATACATTAAGTTTATGGCCCTGTCTGTTTTTAACTCTGACTTTCGATCCCAACGAAAAAGAGCGAAACGTTTTAAGGGATATGTTTTTATTGATAATTATCCATAAATATATCAGAAAAAAAATTTGGTCAAGTCATTGTTGGTTTTGTTTTGTTCGGACAGTATGTAAATTAAGTACTAGTTGTCACGACTTTTCATGGTTTGTTTAACATATATCCGTCAGCAAATCGATCATGACGCATTGACCGGGTATCATAAATCACAATTCCCATCTCTTCATGAGACGAATTAGCAATTCATGATTGTATTAACTATTTGGTTACTCATATTTTGCCTGAATACATGTATATTAAATTCGCAAGGTGACCTTGGTCAAGGTAAAAATGTACTTGGCATATAATTTAACCCCGGGACTTAGTCGTTACGACTAGACCAAGACATATTGATTGACTTGTACATTGAACTGAATAAATGCGATGGACTACAGCAACACAGTGAAAGTGAATTCGGATAGAGCGAAGAATCGGACACAGTGAAAGCATTTAATTTGCTGGGAATACGTTCTTCTTTGTTTCATGGTTGTGTATATTTTGAGATGTTGTGCATTGATTATTCGGATCCCATGTAATTCACTATAACCGTATTTTACTGTACATGTTTTTCTGTGTAAATGAGAGATAGAGATCTACATGTATGTGTAAGTGCTGATATATACCACGCCTGGTTAACTCTAGCTCTTTCAACCCGTACAACATAGCTTTATAAGTATCTACGCTTTGAAAGAATGATCAGTATTAAGAAACTGATGGTTGGCCTCCGTGATCAAGTGGTTTTGGTCTCTGACTAGTAATCACTAATATCTTACCAATGTGAGTTCGAATCAAACCCTCAATTAGACATTTCGCTTGTGAGAAAACTGGACGGTCGATGGTTCTACCCAATGGTACATTTATATACCTGGGATATTTCACCACTGTTGAAACCGGAGAGGTGATCAAATGATAGTGGCTATTGGTACAACGTTTGACCCCAGTGAAAAATGATGCCATTCAAAAAGTTCAGAATTGCGAACTGCGTACTAACTTTATACAACCATGTTTTCGATTCCCTGACAAATGTTTCGGAAATGAATCAAGGTTACCCTATACGATTGTGTTTACTTGAAAGCAAAGCCAGTTTATAATATAACATCATTTTTTATTACTGATTACATATTAACAGGTACAGAAATAACATTAAAACATCATAAATCAATTTAAGTTCAAATAACAACACATGATACCCATGATCACTTTTACAATTATTAAAAAGTAATGATTAAACTAAACTAAAGTACAAATTGTATCAATGATTTGACAAAACACACTGAACACAGTAATGCATTTTGCTGATTAAAAGGTGATTCAGTATTCATATAGTTGATGATTTGTTCGTCTAGAGAGCAAAGTTCAGCAAAAATATTTCAGTAGGTTCAAAGGGTCTACATCTTTGCGGCAGTTTTGCCCATCTGTGCCTTCGTTTTGTCCGATAACCAGATGTCGGAAGTGCAATCTCCACCTGGGTATCTGATCTCATGGGCCAGCACTGGACCGCCGGGTTCGAGCCCGTAGTCAACCAAGAAGTCCTTATTCAAAGTCATACCGCCCGTCTTTGTATTTACGTCAATCTGTAGTAACATGGACCCTTTCCTGAAAAATAAACGAGACTTAATACTTTCAAAACAAATTATTGTTACGTAGCACACAATGCAGATTGATTTCCTATTTGACGATACTGTTAATCGTGTTAGATTGTAATTACAGTGAAAAAGAGGATCAACTATGTAGTGAAAATTCGGATGTAATGAAGCGGTTATTCCACTATACAAAGACATTCTTTACTAAAAAATAGGTTTCGTTAATCATAGATATAATGAACCAATTAATTCACTACAATCATAGTCTACGAGCCCATAGTATACTTACAACAACCAGTGTGTATACACTTGTATAACAAATGTAAACTTAATACTTACTTGCACATATCAGGGAAGAATTGTTTGTCCCAGTTACTGAACAAAGAGGTTGTCACGTATAAACGTTTTCCATCAAGACTAAGTTGTATCATCTGGGGAGCACCCGGTATAGGTTTACCCTTAATCATAGTGCGTTCTGGCTGACCCTGAACAATCAGACAGAAACAAAATTAAAGTATCATTTTCTTTCGTGTGAACCGCATTTATTGGCCCAGTCATATAATATTGTTAATGAATAGTGTAAATATACATAATAAATGTATTTGTATTTATCAATAAAACTGATTACAACATGTAAATATAGTTATTAAAACGGGAGGGGTCTAAGTAACCGAGTTATTAAGGTCTCCTAATAATCACTACACCCTCACCATTACGAGTTCGAACCCACAGAGGGACTAACTTTCTCACGTGAAAAGATTGTCAAGCAAGCTTAAAAAGGACGGAAGTTCTACCCAAGTGTACTCATTGGACCAGCTTTCACTGTTTAAGCTTGAAAAATCGCAAAATGACTCCGGCTTTGGTGCGACTTAAAAACCCAGTGCAAGATAAATAACAAGTGTGCCAGGTCACAAAATACGCCCGTCAAAATTTATTTTGCAAGGCGTCAAGGGGCATGAGAAGTGGGCTAGTTATCGAACCTAACAGAAATTTCATGACCATAAACATTTCAACCAAGTTAGGTGAGGATCCGAATAAAACTGTTTGAATTTGAAAGCGAACACCGTTGTGAACGACGCCCGCCCGCCATTTATAAAAAGAGACAGTAACATATTCCTGGTACGGCTTCTCATGGACGGTATCGAAATAAGTTCCAGATACGTGCACGTGTTCTCTATAAATTTTCACACAATACATAGATGTATTAAGTTTTATTCTCATACCTTAGATGACAAATGGAGTTTATCGAGAAACATTAATGATTAAAATATTTCTTAATCATAAGGGTAACACTAAACAATATTGCCATTTTCGAGCTAAATAATCGAAGGAACACCACTCTGCATCATTCAGAGGATGACATTCATGATTTACTTCCCCTGTCTAGATAAAAGCAGTAAACTGGTTCCCGTTCCATGTTGCAGTGCACCGAAGTCATCGGGAACCACTTTAATAATAAAACAGTTGATAAAATGACTTTATAATTATACATGTACCTTCATTTCCTTGTCTTCCAATACAGTGACACCCTCTCCTTTACAAATACTTCCACCTAACCAAACCTGAGTGTAACAAATGTTTATTTATTATCAACAATAATGATGATAAGCAACGCCTTATCTGTTTATCTCTTCATTTTACCAGGGATGCTATATTGTAATATAGCATCTCTGATTTTACTATTCAACAAAATAATTAATAATAGTTTAACCCTTAAACTGCGTGACTTCCCAGTATCATGGACTTGTCAAACTTTCATTTTGAAACACTCCATTATCAAAATAAAGGATTATCACTACAAACATTTTGGAGGTAGTGACATTAAGAGAACTTGGTAAGACCGAATGGGTGTACGTAATGACATGCCTTTATCCTTGTGGCAAAAGCCCCGCATTGCACTGGTAAATTCTGCATGAATATGAAATACTCTTAAAAGCTTGATTTAACCAATGCCTTTTTGCATTGGTTATCGTTACAAAGGAAATAAAATACTAATAAAGGGTCAGATCGTAATGCTGGTGTGTCAGTACAAACTGATTGTTAACAATAATAAATGTTTTTTATCAACGAATACATGCAGCAGACTTGTTAATTCTGAAATAAGTGAGATATGTTTGATATCACGTAAGCACATGTGACCTTCATTTGTATGCACGCTTGCATGTCGTCCTGAATGAGGTACACATATTGTGCAAGTTTACTATCATTTAGAGCGTTTCTATTTCGAGAGAGCTTGATGCGACCTTGTTCAAATAGATAAAACAGCTCTGAACTTGTAAACATCTGTTCTCGTGGTTAGGCTTGTGCAATAATAACAATTAAACAGCCTTAAGACGTACAAATATTTAAATAATATGATTTAAGCGTCTGAATGAAACCGAGGTAGTTTCGTTATTAATTGTCTCAATTATCAGTGTGAAAACCAGGCTTAGTCAAACATCTTAGTTTGACCACACGCGTCGCTGGTCAGTGCATTTACGGTTTCGGAATGAGGTTGTTAATGCAATATTACGTGATTTAAAAAAAATCATATCCACTCTCTTTGTACATGCCTTAAATTAAATTGGTGGGAACAAAGTATGTAATATTCTATGCGAACAACGCACATGCAGTTATCTTAGCAGACATTATTTACCTGGAGTTATTACAAAAAATCTTCACTGGTTCTACACCGGAAAGAACATTAATTTCGTTTAAAACATGCGATGTGTTTACTTGTCTGGTTTTCCAGGATTATTTACTTATACTAATCTAGTTTTGCGCTATCAATAACTACTGACATAATGTTTGCAGTTTACAGACACAATATCTTCAACCAAACAGTCACTGAGAACGTGGCGGCTCCAAGGCTCGAACCAAAGAACTAAATGTACGTAGGCCTAACTCTTCTCATTATAAAATTAGTTAACCACAAACTTTATTACCTGTCCAACTAATTTTGGTCTGCGTGTGTCTGTGATATCATATTGTCTAATATCGCCATGAATCCAATTGCTGAAGTACAGGAATCGATCATCGAGCGATATTAATATATCGGTTATCAAACCTGGCATTTCCGGTAGAGCCCAGCCTTCGACCTTTTTACTGGGGACCGATATGACCTTCTCGGCGTCCCATTTTCCATTCTGCCAAAAAATTTTAAGACTTCTTTAAATAACATCAGTTTGTCTCGTTAAATGCCTCACAAAATGATAAAGTAACATAATGATAAAAAAGGACAAGAAATTTGAAGCCGCATTGTATTTTGTAAACTTTATCAAATTAACTGATATAGCTGTGCCATCGTGTATTAGATCAGATAAAGTCAATGACATGAGAGGCTCTTAAATGATAAAACTGTAAGTAAGATGCTACGGTCTGATTATATTTCAAATGACCACAATTTCAACAAGTCGAGTGAGTATAACTACAACAATTTGGTGTAACCAAACACCTATTTTGAGTTGTCAACTTGAAAAAAATTAATTTTGCTTGTATCATGCAATAAAGAGAATTCTTTCAATATTACAAACTTCGATGAAGTAGACGATTTTAAAATTAAAAATGGGTCGTAAATTGTTTCTGAATCTGATTCATGATACATGTATTAAGTTGTAGAGACTCGTTGGAGAATCAAATCTGCAACCCCGCTCAGGCATAAAAATCATACAAACACTATTACAGTCAGGAATCCTTTCGACTGTTAAATTGTTTATTTTAAACAACGCTGAAATCTTTCTTAATATTCGAAAACCTCTAATCTGAACATTTTTGTTCTGGTTAAAATATTATACCAACCGGCTTTCGGAAATATCGGAAGACATTTGAATTAAGCGCACATCCAACGAACCCCTCTGGGGCCTCTGGGTTATGTAAGAAACGTGTCTCCAAGGGGATCAAACCATCGGTACCAAGGTCCAATTCTTGAATCAGTGTGTGTTTATCCCAGTCCCAAAAGTACAAAGATTGATTGTATCGTCCTGGAAAGTCACATTGTAAATTAAGATTGTTTGAATTATCAGAAGTTCAATTTATAGTAACATTGAAATGTAAATGACCTTCAGGTTGTCTTTGTCTTAGTAATGTACGTGGGTTCAGAAACAAGGCCATATAAATCCAAGCTATCTTAAGATAGATAATGTCAACCACGTTGTTTGATAACACTGCATTTATGTTCACCGTGTTCATACATAGTGACCCAGATATAGTTTCAACGAAAATCCTCGAAATCAAGGTATGTTACCGTAAGATTAATCAAATAAAATTTCATCAGAAACTGTAAAGATTCTGCCTAAGTGCGTCTGTTTTTATCTTTAAATTGTACGATTCTGGTTGAAGTAGATGGATTGTTAGTCAGTGCGAATAAGATATATATTGAAGTGAACTGACTTTATTTTTATGAAAACATGTAGTACCATTTACTGAATAATGACCAACTTGGACATAAATAAGAAATCAAAGTACTGATAGTAGTCATGGAAATTTACATAGACTTGCACAGTGCACAAAATGGAACGGGAACTAGTTTAACAAATGCAGTACGAAAGTTGTTCCGCATAAAAACTCAGTGACTGCTGTGGAAAGCATACTATTTTTTAGTCTTCAGAAAGTCTGTGCAAGACGATCACACATTATCGTACGCAACTCACCATTTTTAACATCTTCCAAATCAAATCCAGGCCTAAATGCATTAGGGGCTGCCCAGCCTGTGCTGACCATGATATTAAAATGGGGCTGATACCAGAAATCATATCCAAATTTAGCCGCAGGGCCATTCTCCCAGTTTTCCTCCAAAGCGAAAGTTTCCCCATTCAGAATAACAAAACCACCTGAAAAATAGTAAAATACCGATTCACGTAGGTGATTTTTTTCTTACTAAACTAATATTTTCATATTCACAACTGCTACTATTATAATACATTTGAAAGAAAACTAGTTCTGCGGACCCACAGACAGTACAAAGGTTTACCGAAAATCAAGCATTTTTATGGCCTTAAAACACTATCCACTTTAAAGTCAATGGTAGGCATAAAACAATTAATGGCCACGAGTATTCGATAACTCGACTAATGGCATAATTGTTTATGATGTGATTAGTGTAAGCCATACCAAAACGTGTCGCTTTTAATGTACATATACCTTATTTCCTGTTCAAGCAGAATATATGTGAGTAATACAGTCACACCTGGGAACAAAGGCCATCCTTAGGAAAGACAAGGTCAGGTTTTTAATAATCAATGAACGTTTTTCATAGAATGGTCTTTATTCATTCGGATGATCACCTTTGTTCGAAGGTGGTAGTAAACATCGGTTTGACTGTATACATACATACATATGCTTTTTTATCCACGATGTCTCTATAAAGGCACTTGCCTTTAAGTAAAACACGATGTTCAAAGTTTATAAAAACATGGTGGACATGTTTCACGTGACAGTTGACGCTCGGAGAGGGTGTTGTGTGAGTGATTTAGTAGACTGAATTGACCCTTTGTTTATAAAGGTTCGACTTACTGACCTAACATTTATATAATGATGTTACGTGTACCTTTATTTTCGCCCTTTTCGTCACCGATGCTACTGATCATAATTTTACCATTAGCCAGACAATGTGTTGTATGGGGTGCACCTAGCTTAGCTCTGGTGTGCATTTCTTCAGGTTCAACTGTCTGAAATAGTGATATACAGTGAAGCATTACCCAGCGACCAACTCATTACAACGACCTTATTTATTTAAACTAGTTCTCCAATATTTCCGCCATTGTTTAATTTCGTAATCAGACCGTGTCGATATCAATTTAGAAAGGTGATCGTAATATCTAGGTTTATTGAATAACTTCAGATATAACTTCGATATCTGGACCACGTTTGGCAAAAATACGAATTCTAGTTTTAAGGGGACTCAATCTTGATTAAGATATATATGAAGAGTTTAGAAAACTGTATTCCACATGTGGAGAAGTTGCCGACTCCTTATAGAAGGGTAAGTTAGTACTGGTTCAAAAACAGTCAAGGAAAACTGGCCAGTTGAATAGACTGCCGTATATAAGTATAACTCAAGCATCGTTGGAAAAGGGCTGTGACTCCACTTAAAATGAGACTTATGATAGCATAACAGTATTTCGGTGCAAAAAACGAACCTTATATATTCTTGGCGCACACTTGTCTGTACCAACGTCAACCACATAAATTCTGTCGCTGTTCAGACAAGGCATGATCAAGCGGTTACGTGACTTGGATGCATCGTCATGGCAACTACTGCAAGCGTTCCATCCGGTGTGATGCACTTCGTCCGAAACATGTGGCAGGTACATCCGGTGTATAATCTGTAAAATACGATAGCGATTTACTAACGATTTTGTTATTTAAAAGCTGTAAGAAAACATACTGAAATATGATTTAAATCTATACCAGATATGTCGCATTTTAAATAAGATTTATACTGGAAATTGAGTATTTAGCAGAATTGAAATGATGAATGATTTATAGAAACTGCTTTGGCATCAAATATACAATTCTTAGTATCAGTATTGTATCGACATTATACGTAAGTATACTATCAAATATGACTATATGAGTAAGGACGATTTCAAATTTATTTCGGATTACGAAAAGAGAACGTTAACTGATAAATTTAGAGCATAAAACACGACATTAATGGTCGAGGATATCACACGATATCTACTAAACTTATAATGATTCTATAGTAACCTGAATGCATTTAAGTCAATATTCAAAGACATATATCGATATTGCACCAGACTCTTTAAAAGTAGTTAAATGTATTCATGAATATTGTTTATGTTAGCTTAATGATTTTCGGGGATGCCCAATGTGCAAGTAAACACTATCTCAGGTGAATTGTCGCGATTTCTTGCAGTGATTTTTAACAAAACCAGCTCCATTGATTTGAAGATAACATAATTGGGTTTTTTAATTTTCGTGAAATTTTCGTGTAAACATACCTTGCAATAGTTTGGTGATGTGGGGTCCACACAGACAGTTGATAGATAATCAGGTCTTTCTCCTCGGGTTTCCGGTGGAATTATACATGGGATGTAGACGATTTCCTCCCGGGGTCCATTGTTATATGCATCTAGAGGCGAGGAGTACCCCGGACCCTTTCCACAACAAGCTGTGAACAATATTCCAACATTATTTATTAATTATCAAAACACAGTTACATATATACGAACATTTATTTCAAAGTACAGTAAAAAAAACTGTTTTATTGGCAAGCTCTAAATAGAAGTTGCCGTGTGAATAAAGACCATTATTTTAAAACCCGTCGTTGATTATTTATAACAAATAGCCTCCGAATACAGACAACCTCTCAATAAAATGTTTACAGCTACAGTTTAACAGAACATGTATATAAAATACAGATAAACCCTTCTAGCAACCACTTTGATAACACGACCGCCTCATCATCACGACCGCATGTTTTTACAACGGTGTCCAACATTTCCGCTAAATTGTTTAACTTGATAACGAGAAAATCGTTTGATCTCAAATATGGAGTTCATACCGAGGGTTTACAGTACTGTATATTAATTTTCACAAAAAATGTTGATTTTCTCCAACGTACGTATTTTTTCATTAACGGCTTCAATAAAAACAAACATGATTTTTCGTCGTATCCAATGAAGAGCTATGAATGTATCGAGTGGAAGACAACCTAATTAGCTATCGTGTAATAGTCTTCATTAAAGGGGCATGCCCTGGAACTGAAGCGTCTCGAATATAAATCAAATTGGTATCATTTGAATGCCTAAATCAATTAATGAAAGTCCTGTAAAATATTTACGAAATGTCCCGCTATTTGACTCAAAATACACATTTCAAGATTTACCAAACCTGCCGATTACGCCTTAGAAAATATTCGTCATTTTCATAACTCGACCCTTTCGGGATCTGTCAAAAGCGGAAAAAAATGTCAACAAACTGTGAAGTGGTAAGTATTGCTCATGTCATGTTCATTGTTATCTATCGATCAATTATAGGTAAATATCATTGTTTTGCTGCTTGAAATGCAGCGCGCACGCTAAGTTAAATTCTCAGACGAATCGGAAATATTGTTGTCGTCAATAAAAGGCTTGTAAGCCTTTTATTTAAACCGACATACAAATACCCACGCGTGCGTTATAGGGCCATGTTTGAAGGCACATTCTTCTTTGACTTTTCGGTAATAATTGTTTTTACAAGTGATAAACGCATTTTTGGTGTACGAAAAAAAAGACACAGCAGTTCCTGGGCATGCCCCTTTAAGTCTTTGGGAAACGAAGTGTCCATTTCACGGTTACCTACCCTGTTCTTTGACGCGACCCGATCGCGGCACTTCTATGAAAGTTAGATTAATTTGATTTCCCTACTTATGTGGTGAGGTTGTCGGCATCTCGTCGAAGGGTAAAGTTAGTACTGGTTGGAGTCCAAGAAAACCGGTTAGGTGAATCGTGGTACTAACATATAATTGGAAACGGCTTAAATTCACTGAAACGAAATACCGACCACATCTACACATCGCTATTGCTAATACTTTTGTACAGGTATTGTATCACTGGTATACTGTCGTCACGATCAATACTGAATGAATACACGTTGAGATTAATCGAAAGACGATTGACAAAACAGGCGGTGGTTTGTGACCTTGAATTAAAGCTATACATGTACTAGTATTTATACACAGTTGCGAATTTGTTATCTTGAGGCCAGGGCAAAGAGCGAAATAAAATATCAGCACTTAGCCGATGGTTAAAGCAACGAAAGTTCAACATTGCACAGTAACAATGCTACCAGAATAAAATACGCAATATTAAGATGCAATCAGCCACTATTCTACTACATACTACTAAGCAAGTTGAAAGTAAGCATAATGTAAATGGCAAAATTGTTCGTCACATTTTGATACCATGGGACGCACGTTCGTAGTTGACCAACTATTACGGATATCTCCGAGCAGAGAATGGTTTCAAATTTATCTTCTGATATAACTTTAAATGACTATATCATTTTTAGATATAAGATCAACACACAATTTAGAACATAATCTAGGTACAGCGTCGGCATCAAAACAAGTCCTTGTTTATGTTCTATAAATAAAAACTTCTGTCAATAGACCAAAAAAAACCGATACATTTCCTTACATTCCATAATTAAAAACGGAGTTTTAAGATTTTAAAATTTAAATTATTTTCTCAATCAGTTTTCGGTTAGATGTCTGATGTAAAGAACGTACGTTCTAGCCGTTAACCGAAATTCGGTATTGTCAAGTTTCAGTAGATACATTACGATGCCTACATTACTTACTTACGTTTCAACAACAGAGCAGACGAACAGATTCAGCATACACGGATTCATTCGCAAGTATTATGCATCTGCATACTCTCATGAAATGTATATATATGCATGCCCTATTGTAACACAACTCCGGAAAAAGTAAAAGCAAACATTAGACTACCGTGATGGGTAAAAAATGTTGGTTTATGGTAACAGGCTCATTAAAAATAGGGTAGTCCGCGATTTAAAAAAAAAAGTTAATTTTTTGTTCAAAGCGCGTGGAAAAGGTAAATCAATTAAAGTGCTGAAAGTACTCACGGAAACTTGTACTTCAGCATGAAAGGGGGACAAGTTAAACAGTTGCATGGCTGATGTGGATAAGCCCGGCGAAAATTATGGTAGGTCGGTTAATCAGTAACACACATTATTACACGTAATAGTAAATGTCATATTATTTATATAAGTGCTCGCCGTGTGAGATGTAAACGTTACATAACACTTACACTGACAGTGTGCTCCATTTTAATGTCATTCAATGTATATCAATACATTCTATGTCAACACGTTATTAAGTTTGTTGAATAAGACATCGTTGGAGAAAGTCCCGTATATGTGTTACTTTAAAAGACACGACAGTTTAAATTATGTTGTTGTTAGAATTACATTAATACGCGCATTCAGACAGACGCTAACTCAAATTTTTTATTTTGAAGTTATCTTTACAAATAATTTATTATACTACATAAAATACGGTGTATGGAATACAGGCAAACATTTGTAAAACGTTTATGTAAATAGATTTGACACATAAATTTGTACAACAAAATTTATGAAAATACTTACCCATAGTGTTGAGTTAAAACTTAACCTCCAAAACACGAGTGTTCGTGCAGATTATCTAATTCCTATACACAGGACCAACTAGCTCTTCTCCTAGAAGTCAGACTGTTTATATCTATGTACTGTCATATGATATCATGTACTTTTTGAGCCTCACTTCTATCTGTCGAGGTCATTGTACACATGCGTATAAAATCTTGTCGAGATAAGGGATTTATTCAATGTGTTGAAATTGAAATGCAGTAGTGTAGCTCGAGAGAAGGTCGGTACATACAATAACGTGCGTGGATCGTTTTTATAACAATTTATGTGACACAAAAGCAACAACAACAAAAATTAATGCTTTACCAGACAGGTAATAATTATTGTGGGAAATATACAGAAAAGGTAGCCGCGGTGTTCAGAAAATTAATATTGCCACACGTAAAGTATATGTTTTAGCATATAAAAGCACCGACCTCACTCTAGTGTTCATATTCTTTACTGAAAACATTTTCTGTGTTATTCGACAATTAAATGATATAAATGTTTCACGTTTATCTGTATGCGAACAGCTAGACTCGTCCAGTAACAGAATAACGGGGATTGTTTCTCTTGTAAACTGTTCATTTGTCAAGTGTATGTCGCCAAATTCTTGATATAAATTCGGCCAGTTAGTGTATATTTGGGTGTTTTTTCGCAATAGTCATTTAAGAATACAAAAGTTAAATGGAGCGGTAGCAACTGTAGATTTTTTATTACGAAGAACACACAAATATGCATACTAACCGTCTTAGGGCTCTGTCCATTTTAGTCGTCCTTCGAAACTAAGAAGTTAACGCCGGTTTTATATTCTAGTAAGATAAGAAAGACAAAAAGCAATGTCACTGATTTGATAAGGAAGTAGTGGGGCGAGCACTAAGATGATTTATTTGATGGTTGCTTAATTCTTCAGTATCGAATCAATTATCTCTTTTTGTCTTTCGGGATGTTTTTCTACAATAAAGAATTCCGATTTAGTTCTTAATGCGCTATTATATTTTATACACTATATATTCAGTGTGCATGATGGCACCCTGTGACTGATATGAGGAATATCGAGTATCATTGCGTTGTGTTTGAATAAAAAAACATAATCCACAATAGGTAAAATGATAGTAAAATGTAAGAAATGTATATCATTATACCCCCAGATATGAAATATATGGGGGCTATATTGGATTCACGCTTGTCGGTCGGTCGGTCGGTCGGTCGGTCCATGCGTCTGTAGACACAATTTGTCCGGAGAATTTCTCAGCAACTCCTTACATGATTTCAATGAAACTTCACAGAAGTGATCAGTAGTAAGCCTAGTTGTGCTAGCTTAAAGCATTTTTCGTTCGGGTTAATTTTCACTGAGTTATAGCCCTTTGTTGTTTTTATACAGTATATACAATAGGCAAATTTTGTCCTGACAATTTCTCATTGATTACTGACAGGAATTCAATAAAACTTCTCAGAAGTGATAAGTAGTTAGCCTAGTTGTGCATGCATTAAGCTTGTCTTGGTTGGTTAAATTTTCACTGAGTTATGGCCCTTTCATACCCAACTTTCGCGGACATGCTGATTTAGAAAATCGATAAAAAATTTACATTAAACAAAGAAGGGGATTTTCGCTATAATCGTCATAACTTTTATTCTATTTAAAATACGAAATTTGTACTCATCACAAAAGTTTAATTAATC
The DNA here is from genome assembly GCA_964023205.1 of Lutraria lutraria. NCBI lineage: Eukaryota > Metazoa > Mollusca > Bivalvia > Venerida > Mactridae > Lutraria > Lutraria lutraria. The sequence continues at coordinate 14,535,693 of OZ026843.1, read as the reverse complement.
TTTTATCTTTCTAATGGTGTATTTTTATTATTTTAAATTAATGCTTTCTTCGACCCTTTTGCGTTTGTAAAAGACACCTATCGATTCCCTCTAAATTCATTGTAAAACGCGTAAAATTGGTAGATTTTTCAATGAAAATTTGATGTTTTCAGCATCATAACTTTTTTGGGGGAAATGTGATCAAATTTGTACTCATTGCATTCGTTTTGAAAATTTAATTTCATTCACCATGTAAAATATGAAAACAATCAAATAATATCTTCTTCGACCCTTTTGATGATTTTTAAAACTACCCCTTAGATTTTTTTTAAGTTCAATTCGTCAATCGTTCGGCAAATCTCGGACATTTACGTACGTTTACGGAAACAACGTGCATTTGGCGATGATCATATCTGCTGATTAGGTACCCATATATATACAGCCACAGCATGATGTATTATACAGGGTTATAATAATTAGACGCTTTGGATCAAGAGGTTGAAGACTAAAACATATTACAACATGGATGAAAATATTAGAATCTGTGAAATAGTTTACTTTACTTCCGTATAAAAAAGCAAAATCGATATTTATAACCCAATTTGTTGATATTATAAAAAAAAAAAAGATGGTTTTCATTATTGTTAAAGCCCCATTAGCTTTTTGGATGTTAAAATTGAAGTAGGTCTTATTTTACCTAGATAAATGTGAAAATGAATTTTACTTGCAATAAAAACGTTCCAATTTTTTATTATCACAAAGTACATATAGAAATACAGCACAGTATTTTTTAACCATGTTGCAAAAAAATAAGAAAAAGCATCTGAAAACTATTTTATGAGATATGCCTAATGGAAGGTATTATGTAAATATTGTTACAGATCAAGTAATATATATTTCTTATAGTTTACTATCATTTCATCTATTGTTCTAATAGGCCTTAAATAGACGATGATATTTCATTAAATGAAATTTATTATTAATACATTTTTGATAATATAATTATATGCTAAATATATCATTTTGGCATACGTCCACATGTCACTTATAAAAACATATCATAAAATAATATAGATTAACTACTTTGTATATTTATTTTTTCAATGATGTGTAAACAAAGGACGGATAATAAATTCATATTTTTGAGATCCCTTTATATGGTTGCTAACTTTACCTGATTATTGATTTTTATACGCATCTCACATTATTTACAAAAAGTTGGGCACGTCGAGTTATATTTGTTGGATATCATTTCAATTAAGACGGGTGGAAATTGCCATAAAATTGCAGAAATTGATTGTACTGTTTATACAGGGCCCGTATTCACAAACTTTGCAAGATTTTTCTTAACTTTCGTCTTAGAGTGAAAAAAATCTTAAAAAATCGTCGATCTAAGGATTTTTTATCTTAAAAGTTAAGTCAAGGTACGAGGTGTCTTAACTTTAAGAAATTTATTTAGATAAAAACAAAACGAATATGGATGCTACGTCGAACTCATTATTTTTCTATATCTATGAAAAATACGGATACTTATTGGCTAATTTCATGGACTGTGAGCTTTTTAACACCGTAGTTTTCTGTTGTTAAAAATGCGTAACTCTTGCTGGTATACCAGAGAGTATTTGTGGGTTGGGCTATGTAAACAGGTTCCAACATGACTTACAGAAAAATGCAGTATCAATACATTTGTTGTTGACATCAAACATGATATTGCTGATCGACTCAACATGCAGCAATTTATAAGATATAATCATTTTCATTCATTGTTTTTCTAACAATTTGTTTAAAAATAATAAAAAATGCATAAACTCATTATTTTATTACAATTCATTGAAAGTATGTTTTACCATTGCTTATTAATCATTAATCTTTACAAAATTATAGTTACCTAAAATTACATCATTTAAGATATTTCACTTGTATTTGTACATGTATAAAATATGAAGACATTATATGAATTGAAATGATGTACTTTGTTTTCACAGATTCTTTTGAGGACTTCGTGTACCATTTATGATGACATTAATTAATTAAGACATAGACAGTTCATGATATGGATTCAACTACTGTTTTGCAGTATCAATTTTTATATGAACAAGAAATTAAGAGACAACTGTTAATCTTAAATCTTTATTACCTTGTAAACATTTTGTTCTGAATGCACACATTGTGATAAAGTTTGTACCAGCTGTCCTGCAAGTACTACATTGTGACTTTTAATATGTCATGAATTAAAACTTATGTATTCTTTTGTGTAGATTGTTGAATAGAAAATAATGCAGGTATAAGCTATGTTGAAACTACTAGTAAACATGCAATTGTATCCTTGACAATATGAATTCAATGGGGTAAATGATATCAGTAATGTTTATAATCTGCTTTTGTATGAACTTACATAAATATTGCACAACTGAAACGGATGTTTTTTGTTATTTATCATTAATGTTCAGTTTTAGATGACCTGAGCCTCTGTTGTTGTAAGTAATCACACGCTGTCAAAATTCTCATGTGAGTAATGCTATGATAAGCAGAAATATACCACCAGACAGACAGTAAATAAAATATATACATGTATACATAGTTCATAATAAGAGTCAATCGAAAACATGAGAGATCAATGCTACTTGAATTGCATTTGAATGTATTATTATCTTAATTTAACACCTCAGAATAGAAATTAAATAGGTAGTTGTTAAAATGGAAGATATGTGCAGATTTGAAACACTATTACTTGTAAATTGTGATTGGAAATATTGTTTTAAGCAATATATTGCAAATCTGAGTGGTACTGATATAATTATGAAGGTTGTGACTCATTAAAAAATCAAATGATCACCTAAAAATAGAATTCTTTGATGAAATTGATGGTAATCATAGCTGTAATAGTGTAACTGACTTACTGCTTGAATGTAACATTATCAGTAGTCACAAAAACATTTCTGATGGTTTAGAACCACAGCAAACTTTCTATTCTGACGATTTTGAAGATAGGCACAAGTCAAGTTAGATAATTAGTATGTGTCCCTTCGTACATATTGAATACACAACTAAGAACTTAATGTGTACAATATTGAAATTGAATTTGGAGTCATCGTAAAACCGTATTCTTGCTGTACAACATAAAGACCTGTAACTTAAATTTACACAATTTGCGTTTACAACGTATACATGTACAATATAACAAAAATCGTTTTTCTTTTACGATTTGTTGCCTCAGTTCTGACGCCTATTGTTGCGTATTTGTATTTTTGATACTTCTGTTGCTTAAACTTAACCGAATTATTGCATACTTCATAAAATGTCAAAAACATTAATTTGACTGTTCACAATACCGCCAACGGATTTTTAATTGATATATCAGTGACCCTGTTTATAAGGAACCTGTTTGTATTCTGCAAATATGACTAACAATTATATTTGTGTCATCCGTGCAATTTTGTGGCTGAAAAAGTACCAAACGTATCCGTAAAATTGCAGACAGTGTATGATAGGTTTAACTCATCGCCAATTTAAACGCAGGCGTATGTTATGACGTATGGGAATTTTTGCAATATCATTGAAAATAATACTGTGCTATAGTTCTTATGTACTCCGTGATTAAAAATAAAATTTTGGAATGTTTTTATTGCAAATAAAAGTCATTTCACTGATAAGACTTCTTTCTGGGTAAAAAAACCCTGCTTTAATTTTAACATTAAAAAAACTAATGGGGCTTTAATGAATAAGCGGCTGTAAATGCAGTTTTGTACAATGTACTGATTCTATATGTAGATACAAAGGCGCGTGCGTGTGAGCGTTTGTACGTATTTCGAAAAAAGGAACAATAAACTCAGTGATATAGGTTTGTTGTTTTTTGTTAACTTGAGAATAACACGTCACTGTCGCTCAGTTGGTCATAATTAGATAATTAAAACACCGCTTTCTGCAACCGAATATTTTTGATAACTCATGTCTTCAAAACTCACATAGTTGATTTTGAATTATGTGCATTATTCGGTAACTGGTCATCATCAAATGCATTGTAAACTTTGAGTGGTATTTGTAATTGAAACTAGGCTAAGTGGTGGTTTTATCTTGTTTACGATGTTAATATAGATACAATCGTGTTTTTAGTGTGAAGTGAACGCTTTTACAAGAATAAACAGGTACGTACACATCAATAAGATTCATTTATACTTGATGTAATTGAAACGAATGTAAAATATGTAACGTATATGTTAGACAAGAATTGTATTATTTGATATAAATGTTGAGTATAAATACAGCCATATATATATGTTTATATCTTTCCGATTAAGTAGCCGATACTAAATTAGTGTTTGTTAACTGCATTTGCTAAATTGGTTAATAACAAACGTCATGCATGCATGTATGTTTTTGTAAATATGTGCCACTTGGGTCTATGCCCTGGTTTATTGAAAATAAAACTGTAAAAAACTATGTTTTAAATAATTTCTTAACGTTGGTTGTCGAGCTAAATGCCCAACTAACGACGATGGAAGGATTGTCCGGATCATGGTCTGTCAAATACTGTACTAGCTTGGACACCAATCAGTATTTACTGGAACAGCTAGATGAAAAAGACGTAAAGCCAGATTTCAATAACAATAAAAACACACTTCAATGTTAACTCCATTTCATTATGACGAATATATTCAGTCAATCGGGATTTCTGTAATCATAATTTTATAGTATGTATTTATAGACTGCTTTTCTATAATTAAATAGATACATTTGTTTTCCAAGAGAATTAGCTAGACGACAAGTTTAAAACAAAGTTATTGTTAGACAAGCTTCAGTTTTCTGCCCCCCCCCCCCCCCCCCGGTATATGACTGTTCACACAGACGTAAAACATGTATCTACAATCCATTTTCAGGATGTTGTCCATCATTTATCTTTTCGAGGCGACCATCAGTTTGTTAGTACACGTAGTATCTTCCGCTGAAGGTGGGTAAAAACCTTTGTCAGCGGTAACATCCAAATAAAGCCCTCACTGTGAATGAAGGCTATTATTTTCAAACCTGACTTTGATTATTTAGAACAAAATGACCTCCAAATGAAGACCATCTGTCAATAAAGGCACATAATGTCTTTCTCAAAGTGTGTCTGTGTATGATAAAAGTATTTTTATTGCATCGAGTCGTGACTGTACTTTTATGTTTTGGACTCTTCCATGTATGGGTCAACCATATTACAAATAAATAACGCATGTACATGCATGCATAAATGAATATAGAGAAGCAAATATAAGAGTAGACTAAGTGGTTCTCCATCTGCATGTACTGTATTATTTGCTCTTAAAAATCACATCAAAGATATGAGCCAGTCTTCTCCTTCATTGATAATGTTGATGGTACCAACCTAATTCATGGAGTATAACTAGATGCTCCATTAGGCGTAGAAAGAAGTTCATGTTTGAGGCTTACCCCACAGACCCTATTTTTCCTCACATGTGAAATTTAGTATTCGAATTCACAACAATGAGGGGCAAGTGTTTACTATATTGTCAGAGACTATTAGGCCTACTGCTTGACTTCAGCGGTCCTATGCAACTAAGACCATCTGTAAAATAGGTTCAGCACAACCTCTTCAGAATGGCCCTCTCTTGAGCTATACCACCCTTCAACAACAACAATATTTTTCCAATCTGTACCATTTAACTATTTATTTAATCTCTTTAAAGCAACAACATCTCAACAATAACATAATTTGCTTCTCCCGAAGGGTGTTGCTCTGGAAAAGTTGAACTGTATTAAAATTATGTGAATAATAGTCAGCCTCGCGTAACACATGTATATTAATTTTTGTTTTATTCGCTTGTGGACTTCGTTCACGCATTTGATTGAATCTTTTAAAAATTCAACGGAAAGCTAAGACTGATTCATCAAAGCGACATTCGATTTATTCAAATCCTGCTGTTTCTTTTGAGCGTTCGTGCATCCGGGGACGGTTTCAAGCTTATCAAAAACTGAACAAGTCGACGAGTTTCTTTTTTCGTTTACTTTTAGACTCCACCTGGCCTGTTCGCGAATTTAGAGGTGTCTGGATAGCCACAGTTGCCAACATTGACTGGCCATCATCTCGTCATCTGACAACACATCAACAACAACAAGAACTGAATGATATTGTTCAGACACTTCACGACTTGAACTTTAATGCTGCTGTGTTTCAAGTTAGAACATCTGGTGATGCCTTCTATAATTCCAGTCTCGAACCTTGGAGCTATTTTCTAACAGGTTTGGGGTTACACGCATTTTGTTGTGAGTCTGATGGGAAACCAACAATGATAAAAATATTTCGATCAGTAGCATCTTGCTAACCAGTGGGGACTTATATACACAGGTGGATTTGCAACTTCCATATTTACAGTTAGAAGTAATCAAATCCCGCGAAAGGGACGTGAATCAATGGGATTTCAATGACGAAACCTAAGCCGTGGCTTTCCCCTGCGCATGCTCATGTTTACAACAGCGAAATACCCGTGATGGTCCGAATGTTTAGTTCAGGAGAATGTTCCGAAAGGGAACGGATGATAATGTCTAAAATTCCCTGAACACCCGATTACAACTGTCGGAAATAATCGTAATGGATTATGGGATTCTCTCGATATCGTTTTGAGTTATTTTACAGTTGCGAATCCATGTGTGTATATATAAGTCCTTGATTGAGTGAAACGCACTATTATCATTATCAGAAATGCATTTACATTGTTTTTCCACATGAAAATCACGAAGCAAATCAATCTGACAAATACGGCTTTTAATCGGAATTGAGCCCAAACTCCATACATGTGTATTCTTTTTAGGCACTCAAGGAAAAGCACCGATTCCGTTTTGGGACCCTTTATCCTATTTGATAGAGCATGCGCATAAGAACGGCATTGAAGTCCATGTTTGGTTCAACCCATACAGAGCTCGATCCGGAAGTACCTCTCTAAATGGACTGGCTCCCAACCACATGGCACGTCGATTTCCTAATTATACTTATGCCTACGGCAACAATCTATGGATGGATCCCGGCTCGAAAGAAGTTCAAGATCACATTGTGACCGTGTTCAAAGACGTAGTAAAACGTTATGATGTGGACGGAATACACATGGACGATTACTTTTATCCTTACCCTGTGAATGGCGAGTCTTTTCCTGATAAACAAACTTACAATTCTTACCTGACAACCGATGGGACAATGCCTCTAGAAAGTTGGCGCCGTGGCAATATCAACAGATTAGTACAAAGGATACGAACTGAAACACATTTGCTGAAACCTCATGTAAAATTCGGAATCAGTCCTTTCGGAATTTGGAAACCGGGTCATCCGTCTGGCATTCATGGGTTATCGGCGTATGATTCCCTCTATGCTGACTCCAGAAAATGGTTTGACCAAGGCTGGATAGATTACCTTACACCACAGTTGTATTGGAAGATTGACCCACCGGCTCAAAGTTATCCAGTACTACTCGATTGGTGGCTTGGACAAAATTCTCATAATCGACATCTATATGCCGGTAACTATGCTGGCCGGATTGTCGTCAATGGTTGGAGCGTTCAAGAGATTGTGAATCAGATAAAACTATCGAGAGACAGGCGTAGTTTACTGAGTCTTGGTAACGTACAATTCAGCATGAAATATTTCACAAATAACACTCATGGTATAGCTGACGAATTCAAGAAGTTATACGCGACACCAGCTCTTACACCGGAAATGAGCTGGCTGTCAGCTGATGCGCCATCTACTCCAAAAAATGTTTCTGCACATGTGCACTCTCTAACATGGTCTTGTGATTCTAGGAACTCAACTTTGTATTGGGCTGTTTATAAAAATATCGCCGAAGTATGGGTGTTGCAGGACATTTTGGGTGTTGATATGTTGTCTGTGTCGAATTTGATGTCTGGATTTTACGCAATAAGAGGTGTGAGTACAATTGGTATTGAAAGCCCACCGGTTTATTTTACGATAAAAGAAATTGGTGGATCTATAATCGGTTGATTTTTTCTAATATTGATAGATACAACGCTTGAATCAATGATACATAATAAAATGGGGAAAGTGAAATGTTTGTTTTGTATGTTACATAATGCAGAAAAGTTGTCAGTCATACATGCATAGTTCTACCAAGGATTAAAGAGAAATTGCAATGTTGCGATCTAGAATTTGATTCCGAACTTGTACGGACGTTATGCTTGATTCTCAAAGCTCCATGAGCTTTTAGCAATAAACATTTGCTGATATTATCCCAAGATAATCATAACCGACGAAACGAGCTTTATTTCTTCTGAAAACACCCATTTCGCTGTGATGTTTGCTATATAGAGCGCGTGACGTCACTTCATGCTGTGTGCATAATATGACTGCGGGAAAACACAGCTGTTCTATAAATAGTTTTTTTTTTCAATGATATTGAACAAAAAATACGATAGTGGTTTTGGAAACATTTTTTTCTTGCTATAAAGTATGCACGGGAGGAAAACTCACAAGATTCCTCTGTTATAGAATAAACAGAAACTGTTAAGACCGATAAATGTATATGCTTATTGGACTTTAAATGGCATGTAATAATGCGTCTTAATCCTACTTGACTGAAGTATTGTTTTTTAAGAGAAATGTGTACTTTACTATGGTATGAGTATAGATTGATGAGAAATAATATATAATACATCCGTGTAGATTCTTTCTATTAGTTAATGTTTCTGCTTCAAACAAATCTACGGTTAAACTACAAATGTGAAAGTGAGCATAATGCCACGTTCGTAAAATACCACAGCAAAGGGTGAACTACTCCGATAAAAGTCGTCTCTATTATAACATGGTTACTCCCCTTTGGATCATTTGACCACGAGATTTTAGCACCCCTGATGAACCGTATTATAATATACCCATTTTATTTTTTCAGGGACTGACCTTTTTTATACGCCCGTTTATACGCGGCGTCCGATCTCTAATTCAAACAGTTTCATTCGGATCCTCACCAAACATGAGGAAAAAGTTTATAGCCATGATATCTCGGTCAAGCTAGATTATCAGACCAATCGGCCCTGACACTTAAATCTTACGCCCATTGATACTTTGAAATTTGACTAATAATGCCCTCTAAGTTGACCAATTATTATCCGATCTTCACCAATGTTGGTGAAAATGTTAATCGCCATTAGATCTCGGTCAAGATCGATAACTAGATAACTAGCCCTATCACCATTCTAAGTTATGCCCCTTGATACATTGAAAATTGACTAAAAATCAGTGTCTGTTCTATAGGTCGACTAATCATCAACCGATTTTCATGAAACTTTATGGAAATGTTTTAGGTCATGCAATCTCAGTAAAGTTAGACAACCAGCCCTATCGCTTCAGGCATTTCAGAGTTATGCCCCTTGATACATTGAAAATTTACTAAAATTCGGTGTCCGCTCTCAAGTCAACCAATGTTCAATCCATCTTCTTCAAACATGGTGAAAATGTTTATGGGCATGAAATCTCAGTCAAGTTTTGATAAACAGCGCAATCACCACTGGTACATCTGAGTTATGCGCCTTGCTACATTTGAAAATTGACTAAAATGCAGTGTCCGCCCTTTAAATCGACCAATCATCTTCATCCGACTTGGTGGAAATGTTTATGGGCGTGGGATCTCTAGCATACCAGGTACTTTTGCCATTCATAGTATCCCAAACACTTTGTGTTTTGTGAATAGAAACCTTACAGCATGAGGACTTTTATATGTGGAGAATTTCGCCTTTCCTCTTGAATTCTTGAAACAATACAAAACGTCGCTGTTTCGGGCTTCGTCTCATAAACAGAGAGAAAATTGACAAATCCTTCACACATGAAGTTAAGACATGACTTCAATTTCATGAATTAAAAAAAAACACGCCTACTTACGTGATATTACCTTGTGTTGACAAAACTAGTTCAGAAAATAATTACGCGTTATAATTTCAAATTGTCAGATGCAGATTTGATTTTGTCAATTCCTTGTGTAAGAATAATGAACAAGCTGTCAAAACAATGTTAGAATCATCATTCTGAAATTTAATTAATAGTGCGTTGACGCCACAGCACAATCATTATTATTTTAAGTGCTCGATTCCAAATGTAGAGCGTTCTATTTTTTGAAAATACTGAAAGCTTATTTCTGTGATGGACAGAAGTAATGGAGGCGGGATAAATGTGTATGGCAGGATCAACCCTCATGGAGATCAAGAACTTCATATACATTAGGTCATAGGTGAACACCTCAGAACAAAATATCAAGGTGGGGAAGGCTCTTTGCTTGGAAGGCGTTGAATGGCATGAAAGTGCACCCCGAGTTACCGGCCAGCAAAGTGTTCAGTGGACCTCAACGCACGGGAAGCGAAATCGAGGACACTCTGGTTCAACAATGGTCAACATCCTGATGACAGACACCGGAGCTGAAAGCCCTGATGAGCTAGGAAAATGTATGAATGAGAGGACAGATTGGAAGTGCCGACATCGTGTCCGTCTGCGATTGACATAAAAGAGATAATGGGACAAACTTCCATGTTACAGATAAAGGGACACAACTCCGTGTTACAGATGATGGGTTACACTTAAAGGGATAAGTATGTATGTTTAGAAATATTTCAAATAGGTTTACCAGAAATAAAATATTCTTTTTAAGTGTAAGTCACGACGGACACGGAGATGAAATATAGTGTCAGAATGTATCATTCGAATAAAGTGATTATTTCCCCAGGTCCTCCGTATAACGCCGAGATAAATGACATTTAAAAATCAAACGGAAGTCTCATCTAAAAGACGCAACTTAGATTATAAGATAACATGTAAACGGAATCTTTAAGAATCTCTGCAGCATAAATCACCCAGTTACCACGGCTTGTAAGCGTAATTAAGACATTTAGGAATGTTACAGGCGTTGATTACAACATTATCAAGTCATTAAACTCGCGAGAAGTAACTACATGCCGCATTTGGAACTTTTTTGAAACTAAGATATAATCAACTGCGTCTATCCAAACAGTTGTTCATTAAATGTTACGTCGACGTAAAACTCACTTTTCTGCAATTTCCATGTCACGAAATACTAACAAAACCGCTGGTTTGTTTGAATAATTGACTCCCCACATGAACGTTGACGAAAATTAAAGGACTAAAATGCTTGAATATGTCAAGCAAAAGAAAAAAAAGTGAACGAGGTTTTCTCATCCCACGTTGTAATTCGAATGACGTGTTATTCTTACGAGTCGAAATGGCTTTTTGAAGCCTAACAATAGTTAAGCTTTCTGGACTCGCTCGGTGCGCATGAATTTAATGCGGACCTAAGTACATAGTACATCCATCAAGCAAATGTAAAACTGGTTCCCGTACCATGTTGCAGTGCAAGTCTATACATCCATCAAGCAAATGTAAAACTGGTTCCCGTACCATGTTGCAGTGCAAGTCTATACATCCATCAAGCAAATGTAAAACTGGTTCCCGTACCATGTTGCAGTGCAAGTCTATGTAAGTTCAGCTTCCATGAGTGCTCTCAGCACTTTGATTATGACGTGCCATTCCGATGACTCATAGTCATAATCCCAATATGTAATCCTTACGACACAAACATTTATTTAAGATGTTTTATTTTTACGACACTATTCTTTCGTCGGTAATCAATAATATTCTTACGTCACTTCGTGATTGTATAACATAGAAGTATTCAATAAGAATGATTCATTTCTCTATTACTGTTTAGAAATGTCTTTTAATATCTTACGCAATACATATAGAATTAATATGTAACGAAGCTAGCTGTCTCAGAAAAAAAACACGATAATGTCGAATGCAAGTTGTATGGTTCATTTTGTGAATTAGAAAAATACAATCAGTCCTTTGAACAAAATCGAACGAAAGATGAGAAGAAATGTATATGCTTCAGATACTTGAGCCCGATATTATGTGATTTAATTAGTTTATTTTCACTCAACTTGTTCGAAAAAATATAGCCGTCATTCACGGGTGACAGTAAAATCAGGTATAACTATATTATATTTACATAATGGACTGTCACTTTATGATGTTGTAACCGATACCATTAATTGTTTAAGGTATCTGGCGTGGATGTGAGGTCAAATAAAGTTTCACTAATTTATAGATTTAAAAACTAAACCATAATTATATACTAAAATAAACCCACTGTATAAAGTGCATTGCAAGTGATTTGAAACAAATATTACATTTGATTGGTCTTCTATAAACCAATTTCGTACGTAATTTTCGATTTTTGAACAACGATAACTACTCTGTATTTAGGAATATATTACAACAAATAGACTTAAAATCACTATAAATGTATAATGCAGGAAACCGTGCCTCAGTTTTTTGATAATGTCATCGGTTCGTTAGATAGTTGACTTTAAAGAAATTCCGTACCCAAAACCCCGCTGTTTATTACGTTATACGCCATAGATAAAAAATGAAAACAAGTATCAAAATTCTGAGGCACAGTTCCCTAGATTAACATTTCCGCTACAAAATACCGAAAACCGCTTTGAAATCCGTCATCAAATAAGACGGCAATGTTAATTCGAAAATGACACCAGTGTTTTTAAGCTGAGCAATTAACAATTGAAGTGTCGGATCATTATCGTCTCATGAAATCAACGAATTTGACGCACCTCTTTCAATTTTGATAGCTAATCAAAATCGCTAATGTTTACGGTTCAATAATTGAAACCACGCCCAAGTTTGATGTCTAGTAAGATATTTTATAACAATTGAATTTATAGTATCATATCGTACCAATACAATGCGCATTACGTTATTGATTTTTAACGCTGATGTACCTGCTCCATGCTACAAAAAATTGTCAATATTTTAAAAATAGTATTTTCCAATTGTCACTTTTTATTTTTTTGTTAGAGTTGTTGCCCTTGTTGAAAAGTATCAATTTCTGTAAATATTGCCTGGTGACCTAAAACTTTCCTTACCAAATTAGATTGATACTGTACTATTGCATCTTTTTACCATAAATTTTTATTGATATTGATGTTCTTTTTTCCGTTAGATCTTTGAAAAATGGGTTACTCCCACAGACTTTAATGCCGATTTAAAGGGAAGATAAGTCAAAGGAATGTCATTGTTTAGAAAAACTCACGGTTAATAATGTTCTGTCTAAAACCCTGGAGAAATTATAAACCTTTTCAAAAATTGTCCCTCCCGGAGTTAGGATCCTTATACCTTAAAATATAATGATGAATAGCCATTTTAACAAGAAATATTCACAATAGCTTTTGGCCCATATAATTATGTTAACAAGATCAGCTGTGCGCAAGAGTTTCTATGAAATGTAAAACAAATATGATTAATGGTACTTAAGAACTTCTGTACTTAATGCAAAAAGCATTGAATAGTGTGTTTCATTTAACCAATTCATCGCCTTGGATCGTAGGTGTTTTACTTTCTGTACAGTGACACCTCGATATCAAGACCACTATTATGACCAATCCAGTCTTAATATTGAGGTGGTTTATTTGATAGATCGATAAGTTGATTGATAAATATACAGGAATATTGAAAACTAGTCTAAAGATAAGTGGTCGTTACAACGAGGTGGTCTTAATATTTTGGTGATCGCTATGTAAGGGTATACTGCACATGTATATGATATGGTCGTTATGTAAGGGTATACTGTACATATATAGGCTATGGTCGCTATGTAAGGGTAAACTGTACATATATAGACTATGGTCGCTATGTAAGGGTAAACTGAACATATATAGGCTATGGTCGCTATGTAAGGGTATACTGTACATATATAGGCTATGGTCGCTATGTAAGGGTAAACTGTACATATAAATGCTATGGTTGCTATGTAAGGTTAACCTGTACATATATATGCTATGGTCGTTATGTAAGGGTATACTGTACATATATAGGCTATGGTCGCTATGTAAGGGTAAACTGTACATATAAATGCTATGGTCGCTATGTAAGGTTAAACTGCACATATATAGGCTATGGTCGCTATGTAAGGTTATACTGTACATATATAGGCTATGGTCGCTATGTAAGGTTAAACTGCATATATATAGGCTATGGTCGCTATGTAAGGTTAAACTGCATATATATAGGCTATGGTCGCTATGTAAGGTTAAACTGCATATATATAGGCTATGGTCGCTATGTAAGGTTAAACTGCATATATATAGGCTATGGTCGCTATGTAAGGTCAAACTGCACATATATAGGCTATGGTCGCTATGTAAGGTTAAACTGCACATATATAGGCTATGGTCGCTATGTAAGGTTAAACTGCACATATATAGGCTATGGTCGCTATGTAAGGTTAAACTGCACATGTATAGGCTAAAAAGAGCTACCACGAGTTGCATTAAAGTGACATTTTCTGAAGAAGCACTTATTGTAAGAATTGTGTAAGAGGAAGATGGTTGCGTGCATGTTGCAAAAAAAACTTTAATTAGATAGTTTTAAAATGACGCGACTGATTGGTATCATATTTGAAAATACCATTTCTAATGAGGAAAGTGGTTCTTGGTTTACGCGTCTATGTGTCGCATCCGGTGCATTAACACATACATGTGTTTTGTAGTTTTGCACTTGCAGTAATTCTATTTAAAGTGACCTTTTGCTTCGTTAAAAAATTTGGTTGAAACAGTCTAACTCATTTTTTAAACGTTTTATTAGTTAAAATGACAGTATGATAATTCGACTCACATGACATGCGCCTCTACGAATTGACATCTATAGGTCCTTATGTACCTCCATGGTTGAGCGGTTGTAGTTTCTGTCTGGTATTTACTAGCCTCTCATCGTTGTGGGTTGGCATCCCACCCTGGACCGAATTTCCCATTGGAGGAAGCTGACCAGCTGGTTGTGTCGCTTCCTATGGAGATTCGCTGTATATATCTCCCGTACTTAACAAGAAGCTTATCGGAGTAGTTGTAGCTTTTTCTCGGATAGAAATCCCCAATTATATAATGCAAGATAACAGTCATCGCATTTTTAATAACGATAAATTCGTTTTATATGCAAATACTTGACGACAACAAATGTATTTTCGATACATTGGCGATGTAGTAATGAGATAGTCCGCTCGTCCTTCCTCCAATGATATTTTAGTTATAAACGGCGGCCGGTTCACCTTACCAAATTTTCTTGACTGTACTCTAACCAGTATATTAACTAACACTTGATCTAGAGATCCCCCTGGTTACTAGTCCACTGGCCTTACATTTTCCAATGTCAAGAATAATTCTTCAAATTAATTACTTCATGTAATGGAAATAAATCAGTCCTGATATAGAGTTTCTGCATTTAGGTGTTGCTTCGATGTGACAATGATGGCAACATCTGTTAGCAGGATGGTCAGATTTTCTCTCCATCTCACACGATTTATGCATGACCATGATGACCTTAATGGTATTACCAAATCCCTAATTGGCATATAGTAATTGTGTATTGGTATGGCTTCTGTAAATCATCTTTCAAATAAATGGTCCTTCCTCCTTTTGTGTCTTTCGCTTAATTACGTAGATCACCACGCTGACAGTTTTTATTGTCTAGCTTATCTTACTAAAGTAACAGATAAACTTACATGCGAATTTATTTCTATTCATCTGGTAACATACCTGTGATGACGTACCAGCTGAAATAATTAGTGTTCCTGTAGTGTTTCTCTATTGTATAATTATGTAAACACTCAAACTCAGAGATGGTTTTATACAAGTTTATTGCTCTGTGGCTATTTAATCCAATGTCTGATAAAAGTACAATACTATCAGAGAGGCAGCGCTATGCCTATATACTTTTCATGAAAGAAAGTCATGTTCATTAAGATTACGATTAACATTCTGTAGTTATACAAATAATGAAGTAAAACAAATTCTAACAACGCAAGCAATTGTTAAACATATTTACTAGGTGAATCTTTGAGTTTAACCAGATGTTAGGATAGTCAAATTCAGCTAATTTAACGAGTAACTTCCTGGGATTAAGAATCAATTATGAATACACTTTATGTTCACTATCTTAAACTTATAACCTACTTTTATTCACTGAAAAACTTTTACACTAAACATTATGCACTTAATTTTAACTGACTGAACTATTTTAGCACATATTTTAAATCCAGTAGATTGAATCACTTATATCTATCAGATCTACCATAGCGAGTAACATACGGCTTTGCAGCATTTTCCTTCGGTGCAGATTGTTGTTGTGAGTGTTTATCCTGTTGTGATGGGTTTCTCATCTCCTGTGGTCCGGCTTTTTCTGGTGTTCTATTAACAGGCGGTACTTCTGTTGGACGTATTTGCCTTCTATTTCAACGATAATATTTTCCCTCAGGTGATATAATTACGTACGACCTTGGTAATTCATGGTATTTGTTAACAGTTCCGCTTTCCCATGTATTGTTGTGTCTGAACATCACGAAATTTCCCGGTTGTAGCGGTTTAAGCGTCTTGCCAGCATGTTTGTCATAGTTATGTTTACTGACATCTTGTTTTTTCTCCAGTTTTGATTTCATATCACTATAATTGTTACGTGAAATCAATTCTTTAGCAACAGGTAGTTTGGTTTTTAAGCTACGCCCCATAAGCATCTGTGCCGGTGATAATCAATGATAGCCAAATAAGGATCTTTAGCCCTTTTCAACATTGTTTTCACTGTTCTAACTGTCCTCTCAATTTGTCCATGGGATTGATAATGGTATGGACTCGATGTGGTATGCTTGATTCCATATTCATTCATGCATTGACTGAATTCATGACTTGTGAATTGCTTAGCATTGTCGCTAACAATTTCATCAGGCAGTCCGTATTTTGTGATGTATGATTTTACATATCCAATTACGTGTCTGCTCGTTAGATTATCTAGTCCTGAAATTTCCCGCCATTTTGAGAAGTAGTCAACTGAAATTAAGTACTGTCGACCCTTTGACTCAAATATATCTACTCTTTTCCTTGTATATGGTCTGTCCGGTAATTCCATCTTTATCATTGGTTCCTTTGGATTATTTGCTTGATTCTGTGCACAAACTACACATTTACCTATTTTATCTCCTATCGCACTGTTAATACTAGGCCAAAATATGCTTTCTCTCGCAAGCGATTTTGATTTTACTATTCCCAAATGCGATTCATAAACATAATCCAACATTTTGTTTCTGAGTACTTTCGGAATAATCAGTTTATTTCCTTTCATTAACAAATTGTCAACCAATGATATTTCATCTCTATGATTCCAGTACATTTTAATTTCATCTGGAACACAGCTGCAATGTTCTGGCCATCCATTCATCAACATATCTTTTAACATATTAATTTCTCTGTCATTTTCAGTTGCTTTTCTTGTCTGTTCACATTGTTCATGGGACATTGCAATATACTCCTCTATTCCAGCAATTTTGTATTCATCAGTGAGTAAGTGTTCTGATTGTTCGTTTAAGTAATTTCTTGACAATGTATCAGCGAGGAACATAGTTTTCCCTGGTTTGAAAGTCACATTCAGATCATACTCATACAGTTCCATCAGCATTCTTGGTAGTCTGATAGAATTTTTCATGCAGCACGCGATTAAAGATTGTAGTTAGCGGCTTGTGATCTGATTCAACTGTCACCCTTTGTCCGTAGATATATTGTCTGAACGTTTTTACTCCGAATAAAATTGCAAGTGTTTCCTTTTCGATCTGGGAGTAACGCTGTTGTGTTGTGGTCAATGCTTGTGATGCATAAGCAATAGGTTTACCATTTTGCACAAGTGCTGCACCTACAGCTTTAGAACTGCTGTCAACAGTGAGAGTCACAGACTTTTTATAGTCAAAATATTGCAACACTGGTGCCTTAGTTACCAAAGTTTTTAGCTCTTCAAAACTCTTTTGTTGATTATGTCCCCATTCAAGAGCAACATCCTTTTTCAGCAGTATTCTTAGATCTGCAGATTTACTTGACAGGTTAGGTAGAAACTTCGCAAGATATTGTATGAATCCCAGAAATGTCATTAGCTCCTTCTTGTTGGTTGGTGCTATCATTTGCTCTACAGCTCTAACTTTATCCGGATCAGGTTTTACTCCATCTTTTGTCAACAAATGACCAACGTATGGTACTTCAGTTTTCCTAAACTGACATTTACCTTTATTGAATTTCAAATTATTCTGTTTTGCTCGATTCGACACCATCTCAAGACGATCATTGTGTTCATCTAGTGTTCTGCCAGACACCAGTATGTCATAATGACTTCAACACTTTCAATGTCTTCGAACATCTCAGACATGACCGACTGCATCACTTCAGGTGCGGAATGTACTCCATAGGGAAGACGTAAATATCTATACCGACCATATGGTGTGTTGAATGTACATAGCTTTGAACTATCTTCATCCAGTTCATTCTGTCAGAACGATGATGTAGCATCCAATTTGCTAAAATACTGTGCTCCTGGCATTTTCGAAATAACCTCCTCAACGGTTTTCAGTGGATAGTGCTGCCGTTTCACTGCTCTGTTCAGATCTTTCGGATCAAGGCATGTCCGAACAGTGCCATCTGGTTTAAGAACAGTAACCATACTGTTAACCCAATCAGTAGGTTGATTTTCACGAACAATGATGTTTTCACGTTCCATTCGGTTCAATTCTGCTTTCACCTTGTCTTGAAGCTTCAATGGAACTTTCCTTGAACAGCTTGAACATTATGACCAACTTGTATTCTTTGTTTTCCTGGTAGCCTTCCTATACCACCAAACACGTCTTGGTTTTTCAATGTAATGTCCTGGTCAATGAATTCTTTTTGATTTGTGAACAACTTCTTTATTAGTCCTAAACTTTCACAAGTATCAGCACCTAATATTGTGTGTCTTTTTTCTTGTACAACTTGAAACTTTACCATCTCGGGTTTATTTTTGATGATGCATTTCAAGTTGATAGATCTTTTAGGTTTTATAGCATGTCCACTATACGACCTTAACATAACATGTGATTCATTTAGATTGCTCTTGACATTCAATTTCTTTAGCACTTCTGTACTTATGGCATTACATTTTGCTCCAGTGTCCACCAAAGCAGGAATACTTTGATTATTAATCTGATAGTCAATCATTCAATCTCCATTCATAGTCTTGATATTATACACAGCACCTAAAAAGTCATCTTCACTATCCGTGTTTTTCCTTTATCGTTTCTGCACATATTTCAGAAGTGATTTTTTCTACCACATTTATGGCAATCTTTACCATAAGCTGGACATTTTTTCGGTGCATGTTTCCTTCCACATCTAATGCATTTTTCCTTAGTGTCGGCGTTCCATTGTTTCATACTTTTCTTATTACCCTTTATGACATTCAAACTTCAGCTGTGCCTGTCATCAACTTCACTTGCTGCTCAGACGTTTCCGAGGCTCTGCAAATATCAATTGCTGTCTGCAATGTAAGTTCAGGTTTTCTCAGCAACTTTAACCGCACAGTTTTTTCACTGACACCACACACTATTCTGTCTCTGATTAAAGAATCTCGCAATTCTCCAAATTCACATGAACTACACAACCTTTTCAACTCCGTGACATATGTGTCAATGTTCTCCCATTCCCTTTGCACCCTTGTGTTAAATACATGTCTTTCATAAGCCACATTCTGTCTTAGATTACAATATTTCTCAAATTTTGTTAATATTGTCTCAATTTTCATATTGTCACCATCTTCATCATCAGCCTCATGCTAGCTAAATGTATTATACTCTTCTATGGCATCAGGTCGTATTATTATCAACAAAGTTGATGCTTTAATTTCTTCATCTTTCTCATTCAACCCGACAGCAACCATGTAGAGTTCAAACTGTTGTTTAAATCTTCCGAAATTTTCTTTTAAATTCCCATCCAAAGATAATCTTTCTGGTGGTCGTAGATTCTTAGCCATTTTAAACTATGGATAATTAATTACTAATTATCACTAATGCTTAATTCTACTTTATCCCACTTCTGACACCATGTAGTGTTTCTCTATTTTATATGTAAACACTTAAGTTAGAACTCCAACTCAGAGATGGTTTAATACAAGTTTATTGCTCTGTGGCTAATTAATCAATGCCTGATAAAAGTACCCACGGGTAACTGATAAGCCAAGCGACTATTAACTCGTGATTAACTCACTACATTACATTCCCATAATTTCCCCTTCTCTTAAATAAATGACACTGATGGTTAAAGACTTTAAGAAGATACATTAAGCAGAAGATACATTAAGCAGAGGATATATTAAGCAGAGGATATTAACAAGGTTAATATCATCAGGAAACACCTTAGTGCACACTAGTACAAATAAACAGTAAATTGATTAAGGTTTTTAAAGCACGGTGGTCTGACCCAAAAAAAGTCTTGGGACGATGATTTTATCCTAAAAGTCCGAGTCGGTTAACCACCGTGATAAGAGTCATTTTTATTATTTTCACTGACAGTGTTAGAAATACGAGGATTCTAAAAATTCTAAAAGATATCTAATATTTTAGATGAATCTTAGAGCACTTGTGTTTAATAAGTGGCTTAATTACCTGTTACGTGATGTATGCTATATCGAATATTTCTGAATATCATTTAAGAAACATAAATAAAATTTACATCTTTACGTGATCTATATTTAATGACTTTACGGTAATTGATTTGTAAGACCGTTTCCGGAAATACTTACAAGTAGACTTTATTATTCTGAGCAATTTGTCTGTCGCTTCTAAAATCTGATCTTAAATATCTGTTTCTCGTATTTCAGGTTCATAAAAGTCGAATATTATACATTCAGGAATGTATTTCTATTTAATTGAACTATTGCATGCAGTCACGTACATAAATAGAGTAGATATATTACATTTTGTTATGAAATGAACAGGTATTTTGATACTATAGGACATTATAATTGGGTAATTAAATGAGGTTACACTTACATACTTTTGGACATGGTTATACGAGTATATGGGAGGCACAAGAAATGGTCAGCCCAGAATTAATTATAATTACTTATGTACAAAGAATAAAACATATTATTGTACAAATGTGAGCTACACATTATTATAATAATGTTTAATAATGCCACTATGTTCCTTTTAAAATATCTTATAAATTGAATGCAGAAACATCATTTGTTATACAATAATTTTATTAATATTAACAAGTTTAGAAACGTCTTAGCTTGTTTTAGAAGTTCTTCTCATCCTCAAATGATTGAGAATAGTAGACATTTTGGAATTCTAGGGATTGCCCATATTAATAATAATAATAATTTTATTTGGCAAAGTATACACAACATGGCAATTCAAAACAAAAATAATGGATAAATTAATACAATAACAACTGTGAAATTCATCAGTCTAAAAAAAATAGTATTACATAAATAAAATTTATAATCATACCTACTCAATATAAGAATAACCATGCAATGCACACCAGTACCAGGGATAACACATAAAAGAGGAAAGGATTTCTCTTATTTCCATTGTGGTCCCTAATAGTGACAGCATGACACAGAAAGTTATGTTATATTATCAATGCTCAACTAAACATGTCTTCAATTCAGAAATGATTTTGAGATCACATATATCACAGTCAAAGTGTTTATCACATTATTGAGAGTAGAGATCACAGAATTTGTCTGCCAAACTATAAAACTGCAATAATAAAAACTGATATATTACTCTGGTAGCAGTATCAATAAAACATAAGATGTTATACAATAGAAACTGGTTAAGAAATAAAATAATTTAAAGAATGAATTAAAATGATAATTAAGTGGCCATTAAATGGGCTTTGATGGCATGTTTGAACGTGTGGGAAGATTCAACATCCATAAGACGTTGAGGAAGACCATTCCACAGAACAATACCATTAAAAGCAAATGATTTTCTACCAAAGCTTCCTACTTTTGGTAAAGAAAATCGACCTGTGTCACTAAAAGTATAACTGCTGTGACTAGAATTATTCGAAGGAAGTGCAGACACTCCGGATCTGGTACAACGGTCATGTATGTGAGTAAGGGGTACAAAGTGATCCTTAAGATATTCTGGGGCTGTGTCTAACTTTTATCTTATGCACATGACAGAGAGTTATCTGATCCACTCTCTTTGATACTGGTAACCAGGTAAGAGACTTAAACTGCTCTAACCCAACATGAGACCTACTATCCTTGTTCAAAACAAAGCGAACCAATTTATTATGGGTAGTTTGAAGCCTGTTTTTCCAATATTTGGTCAAACTGGGGTACCAGAAAGAACATACATAGTCAAAGTGACACTGGATTAATGACATAACTAAAAGTTTCCTAGTATGAAGATCCACTGCCTTCCTATGCAAGTATTTCAAACGGGCATTTGACTTTGTAACCACTGATCTAGCAATTACATCGCATGAAAGATTCTAGTCCAAAGTTGCACCAAGATACTTAACTGAACTGGTAGCCTGAATATCTATACCATTACAGGATATATTTAAAGTGCTATGTGACCTTAATTTAGGTTTAGACCCAAAGAGAATTGACTCTGTCTTGCCAAGGTGAAGTGAAAGCTTGTTATCTATCAACAAGCCATTCACTTACATATTGTGAATATTTTATTGAGGATGAGTATCATTTAGTACTAATTTGTCCATTGTATGTAAATTTACGTAACCAATATATTACTGAATATTATTACAATAATCCATCTGTCTAAATATTTTGCAACCTTATGTCAGCTAAAAACAATGGTGCTATTGAAAATATTGACTACTTCATTTACAATTCATGCTCGCCGAGTGAGTGACGGCCATGGAAAGCCGAACCATCGCTCAGTTTCCCAAAACAACATTACTACTAATCATTTAATATTTCGTCAGTATAATTAATCAAAATTTGAATAAGTATAAAGATAAAACAGCTATGTATTTTAGCTTTTTGCAAGTTGGCCCCTAATTGTATAACCCATGCGTATGAAAACTCAAATGGACTACAAAATGTAAGCAGGATTCCAGCTAATTTTATGCCTTGGTAACGTGCTTGGCTATGGTTGTATAAAAATGAAATGAAACATAATTTCTTCCTATAAGTGTTACATTGACGTATCACCTGTTCAAAACAATTTATTCCGCACATTGAAAAAATGATCGAAAGTCATATCAGTCAATTGGGTTTCTTGCACAATATTTCAAATTATATATACAATGAAAACGAATGATTTCATTCACGGAAACACACAATACGTAGACGCGAAATATGATCGTACGAGATGATGATTTGGTTTTTAAGACAAGGTGTCTAAGGCAATTCGTCCTCAACCTCTTATCTTACATGCGGAGAAGTAACACTCGCTTGCCGAGAACAGGGTATATACTGATGCAAAATCCAGAAACACTGATATTAAAGGTGAACTGCTGGTATAGCACTGAAATACCATTAGAAACGAGCGTAAAGAGTTTGTAAATGATTTCATGTAGTGTAAACATTACTCAAGTCCAACCTTGCCAAGTTTATCGAATAATTAAAAGCCCTTTACCAGACTAGAAATCACCCATTTTAAATATCTGGTTAGCTGAGTTAACGCCTAAATTACATTCGTGCGCGCGGGCATGTAAGAGATTTATTGGTTTCTGTTTTTGGCAATTGCTTTATTGGATTACTAGGCACAGTGTACTTTCCATTTGTTTAGCACGATAAGCCCCCCCCCCCCGCCTCTATCAATCACTATACAACGAACTAATTGGGAAAGAATTATGTAAAACCATATTGAATATCATAAAGTAAAAATTACTTAAGGCGTATGATTACTGTTTACACAGGGGATGATTTTTGGATGCTTTTGCACAAAGAACAAAGCACGAATTTACGACGACGATGAAATAGTCGCGTTTTCGCAATAATCATACCTCCGCAAACGAAGTTTGAGAGGGGGTATATTGGAGTCACTCGGTCGGTCGGTCGTCCGTCTGCATAAAATTTCTGAAGTTTGTAGAGCGAACTTCTTTCACATTCTTCAAGCAATTGCAATGAAACTTTCAACTTAGCCATATAGTATACAATGCCAGTCTTACTTTGTGGAGCGAACTACTTCCACATTTTTCAAGGGATGGAATTGAAACTTGAAATATATTATCACAATGAAGTGTACATGTGCATGACACAATTTTCATTTGCAGCAATTCACTCATTCCAGAGTTATGTGCCCTTTAACTTAGCTATATAGTGTACAATGGCAGTCTTACTTTGTGGAGCGAACTTCTTTCATATTTTTCAAGGTATGGAATTGAAACTAGAAATAAAATTATTAGCAATATTAGATGTAGATGTGCAAGACACAGTTTTCATTCGCAGCGATTCACTCATTCCAGAGTAATGTGCCCTTTAACTTAGCTATATAGTATACAATGCCAGTCTTACTTTGTGGAGCGAACTACTTCCACATTTTTCAAGGGATGGAATTGAAACTTGAAATATATTATCACCATGAAGTGTACATGTGCATGACACAATTTTCATTTGCAGCAATTCACTCATTCCAGAGTTATGTGCCCTTTAACTTAGCTATATAGTGTACAATGCCAGTCTTACATTGTGGAGCGAACTACTTCCACATTTTTCAAGGGATGGAATTGAAACTTGAAATATATTATCACCATGAAGTGTACATGTGCATGACACAATTTTCATTTGCAGCGATTCACTCATTCCAGAGTAATGTGCCCTTTAACTTAGCTATATAGTGTACAATGGCAGTCTTACCTTGTGGAGCGAACTTCTTTCAGATTTTTCAAGGTATGGAATTGAAACTAGAAATAAAATTATTAGCAATATTAGATGTAGATGTGCAAGACACAGTTTTCATTCGCAGCGATTCACTCATTCCAGAGTGATGTGCCCTTAACATAGCCATATAGTGTACAATGGCAGTCTCACTTTGTGGAGCGAACTACTTACACATTTTTCCAGGAATTTAATTGAAACTTGAAATATATTATCAATATAAAATGTAGATGTGCAAGACACAACGTTCATGCCCAGTGATCCACTCATTGCAGAGTTATGTCCCATTGAACTTAGCCGTACAGTGTACTATCACATTCTTAGTAATAATGCGGCGGCGAGGGTATTAGTCACCTCTGTGACAGCTCTACTTTATCATGTTTTTATTTAAGACAATGTGTAAATAAAACATACATAATTCTCCAAGTACTCGTGTACTCGATTTAGTACAACCAGTAATTTTATGAAGAAAACCACGAGATAAAGTTAAATTCAAAATGACGGCCCATCCTTAATTCCTGTAAGCTGTTACAACATGTATCTGTCGCACATACAAATGTAATAGATATTAGAACCTTAAAACAAAGCAGTTTTTTTTAATTAACTGAAAATCATGATTTACATCCACCTGAACTGAGCGTGATTTCTGCATGAGTGAGACCATCTATGTGGTATCAACAAACAAACAAACAAACTGGAAAATGGCGAGTCGTGTATCGGGTCTTTTACACCGGACACGATGAAGAACCGGAAAAAACTATTCGAAATAAGAATAGGGATACAAATACCCGGGTTTCCTATATATCTTATCTCCACTCTCTCTAGAGCGGCTCTGAAATGACCATAGCAGTACTTGTCAAATGGGCCGTTAAACAACAGAAAAAATAAATGTAACTTAACTTATAATAATGCGATTAAAACACTTCGACCTATATAGCTGATTCATCTAAAATACTTAATGCGTATAGTCGTATAGTGAGTTAGTGTTGGACGTTATGCTCGGGAGTCATCTGGTACTCCAATTCATCATAGAATCGTCATTGTCTAATTTTAGTACACGCCAACGCACTAAGAAACACCAATGGTTTCGTGAATATCTAGAACGAGTGAATTTTACTCAGACAGATCCCCTTTTTGTTCTAAGACATACTGTCAACGGCATCCATATAACTTTGATATCGTCTGACATCAAGACATTTATAGATAGATTTAATACACTTCGTCTTGTCATCTTGAGTTGCACTTTACAGTATGCAACTTTTAATGTTCTACTTTCTGATCTGTAATTCTGCCAAGACTCCAGTAAGACGGAAGCTTTCACAAAAAGAAATTCATTTATACTGTTGGGTACTTTTAATATCGCTAAAAAAATTAAAATCCAATAAGAAATTGTAATTAATGTGATATAGTTTTACCTTTTGTGACCACTCAGCGTCCGTCGTGAAGTGGCGTCCATAATTACTTAAACCAACATCTCCTACACCGCCAAACTTTGCTGGAATGATCACTGGATGGTCCCCTTTCAAAGTTGTTCAAAAAATTAAATTTCATTAAAAACCGTGGTTGCTATGGCAACCAATAGAAAAAACTTAAACAATCTTCTTTGAAAACCACAGGGCCTAGAGCTTAGATATGTTGTATATTGCATTATCTAGTAGTCCTCTACCAAGTTAAACATATTATGGCTCTGGGGTAAATATTTGCCCAGACCTTAGGGTCACTTGATTTTACTTTGGCTCGTGTAGAAAAATGTAAATGTAAAAATGTGTAGTATTTAATGGCCTTTTTACTGGTAAGCATTTACAGTGCCATCATGACCCTCTTTTTTACAAATTTTACAACTACAAGAAGTACACATTAAACAATTGCAGACTCGCTATAAGTTGGAGTGGTCTTAATGTTTCTACGCTTGTAGATTTCACCCAATGGAAGGAAGAGTTTCCTCTGAATCATCCAATAGATTGAGAAATTTCTTCTGAATAATTAATACGTCATGCCAATAAATATAGGTCAAAAGTGAGCTAAGCTACTTTGCAAAAAATCACATGTCATTTGTTTCGACTTTTTTCTCAAATTCATTATGATAGATGTAGCTACTTTGCCACAAGTTTGCCTCATCAATGTATCTCACGAGAATATACTGGGTGGATAGAGTTCCTGCATTAGGATAATAGAGTCCCGTCCAGCTTGTAGTGGAATTAGAGTTGCCTGTAACAGTATTATCCCAGGTCACAGTCCATCCAGCCACTGTGACGTCACTGTTTGACCAGACATGGTGTACCGCCCGCTTAAATAATAGAAATCTGTCGCTTCACCAACGGCTGACTTAATGTTCCACTCAGTAGGAAAACACTACCTTAGAGCCTAGTTCATTTTCCCATTTTCCTGTCAGCTAGCTAGATAGACCACACGGACCATCATCGACTGATATTTTTGAGCATGCATCACCTGCAAGTAAGGATTACAGAATATTTTACCAATGAGAAAAGTCGGATATAGCGCAATAACACAACTAAGCTGCAACGAAACGCTGTGAGGCACACCTAGCACAGGGATGCATTTACTATAAAACATCTACATAGAATTTAGAATACCAGGGGCGCAATATATTTTATGTGCCTCTCCTTGCAGACTATCAAATCCAATAACCCCAACGCCGTCCATAGTAAAAGCATCAAAGTATTATAAGAAATACAATAGAACACCACTCACAATATCTCCGAAATAGGGACGTAAGATTTTCAGTGAAACCCCGATAGGTATAAATCCTTCCAACAGACTCTACCTTTTTAAAAACAACTAGATTTAAACAAGACATGTATAACCTTAAAAAGGATAATACTAAACAACCATTATGATCTGCAGATAAATATGCCTTGTTGTGTCGAATAGAGCTTACGCCGGATAGCGCTTACGTAAAAGGTAAACGCTATTCGGTGATTAGGCACGCTCTCGACGAAAAGTGCTTATTATTTTTTCTTAGGCAAGCTATCTACGAATAGCGCTAAATAAATTTCGATATGTTTTTGGTACATGTATATAAATACCATACTTTTTCGAGCCTTATATAATATTGAAATGACATGACTAATACTATAGCTTACCGTTATTCGGCGCTGTGCATCGAATAGAGCTGATCAATATGTAATCTTGAGCTATTCGACGTATCAAATTAATCTTAAATATAGCCTGTATCAGAGATTTTATGTCAATATATTTGTTTGTTATAGTGTATGTATTCTAACCGTCATGACCATTCGAAAATTGAAATTGATATTAACAAATTTAACTTGTATAAATTCACATGTTACCTAGCAATAAATAAAATACTACTATATTTGGGAGTGGTCCCTGGTCAGTGCTGCAGAAACAAAAAACGTTTAGGCGCTGGTATAAAAAAGTATGTCCATGATTACAATGCGTCGGCAGAGAAGCTTTACTAGTTTTTGTGTACCTAGTAAGAAAATCATTATTTACAACAATATTATTTTAAGTAACTATTTTGATTTAACAAGCAAAGTATACCTCTGTCATAATGTAATTGAATCATTTTCTTGATTTACTACATCGAGACATAGGCTTTCAAGCATCTAACTCTGTACCAAGTATCCAGGGACTGTATTTTACAATATTGTAATATAGACTCCCTAATTAGTCTGAATATATTCTGCTTCTAATTGGCTTCAATGGTTGATATATTGATGATTATGGATCTAGACGTCGTAATAATCAAAACAAAATGGAAAACTAAATTCTTGAAACAATGATATATGTCTGATGCTCAATTATTGGATACCCTGATTTAGGAACAACATCAGAGAAGGGACAATTTGAATAACTAGGACTTTCATTTACATAAGATTTAACGAAAATCAGGTCAACCAATTACGAATAAAATTAACGAATTTAAAAAGTTCTTTGCAGTATGGTCTAAAAGAATTTGTTGTAATTAAATCTCTTGCATTACCAAAAATAATTCATTACATTATTGGAATTTATACTGCTTTTCATGATATCATAAAATATATATCCAGAAATCAATTTTCAGTTTCTTATGGAACTAATCTCCATGATCTCTAGACAAAGTTAAACGAAAGATGATCTCCCAAGACTATAGATATTGATGTATCAGAGTTATAAATCGTGTTTGCTTTATTCAAGCATTAAAGTTTACATGGTTGAGGAGGTGTTTACAATACGAAGGGTGATCCAAAATAAACAGGACTGTTGTCGCTGCATAAAAATGGTTATGTAAAATCGACAGAAAATTACATCAATATAATGCCGAAACTCGTAAAATGGTAAATATATTAAACTCGTAGAAAATATTTGTCATTTCACAAATTATTTTTTATCAGTTGACTCTGACTATGTCAAACAAATTAATAAATAACATCAACAATGAATTCTGGAAAAAATGTATGGAATAGCTATAGTAATGTCTCAGAATCGCTAATAATTAAATCATTGTATGATTTTTTTGTCTTAACCTGTACGGTTTTAATAAACTGTTTCAAACAGACAGAAAGTCTTTTCTTTTAATGAGAACTATTTGTGTAAAGATGTTTTAGTTAATGACTTCATGAACATGAACGGTATTTTTTATAAATACACACTTTTTACAATAGAGTATCCAAATATAATTCAATTATTAAGAGCCTACCTAGATAAATTAAGAATAATCCATTTAGCAACCTTCTTAACCTATGATATTGAAGTTAACCAATAAATCGAAAAAGGGCTGTATTTAGAATATTCAACGACTCCATTGTTTTTAACGAGATTACTTCTAACTCAGCACATAAATTGGAAAATGAATGAAATGTTAACCGTATAGATTGGTCATGTACTTATAGATTACTTATAAGGACCGCCATCTACAATGGTTTCAGAAAGAGATACAAGGACTCGACCACGGGAGCCCCTTGACAAAGTTGATAAAAAAATCTGACTTACCAAGAGATGAAACAACATAGAGCAGGAATATCCCTTACGTGAACATGATTCTTGTTCCGTCTGAGACCAAGTGTTGCAATGATCGAGGTGTCAGCATCATACAATTGCCAAATATATACTTAAACTACACTTTTTTGTCGAGCCCGCCTGCGGTGAGCTCGACATAGTCGCCACAATGGCGGTTGCGTGTCTGTATCTCCCTTATGCATGGGCACTTTTTAAAATAACTTGGCATAATTGTTAAACACCATGAGACGGTGTGCAGTGCGCAAAATCCAGGTCTCTAGCTCAAAGGTCAAGGTCACACTTAGAGGTCAAACGTCAAAAATGAGCATTATAGACCTTGTCCGGGCTGTATCTCCCTTATGCATAGAAACTTTTTAAGATAACAAATGTTAAACACCATGAGACGGTGTGCAGTGCGTAAGATTAGGTCTCTAACTCAAAGGTTAAGGTCACACTTAGAGGTCAAACATAAACAATAATCATTATACACCTTGTCAGGGCTGTGTCTCCCTTATGCATTGAATTATTTGAAAATTACTTGCCATAATACAATGAGACCATGTGTCTTGGGCAACACCCAGATTTTCATAGGTCAAAGGTCAAGATTACACATTCGGTCAGATAGATTTCCTTGTCTGGGCTGTGACTTCTGTTTGCATTCAAGGATTTTGAATTAAATTGGTATAAAAGTTTACTTCAATAAAAATTATGTGTCATGAATATCACCCATACTTGTAGTTCAAAGGTCAAGATCACAGCCTGGATATACAGGGGGCTCGACATGTTGCCCTTGTGCTTCTAGTTTGTTTTTAGATACAACGGTGTACTGTCTTAACTAAATTATGTTATTCGTCATTGGGATACACTGATATGTTTTTCTACACGTCCACCTAAAAAACTCGATTCTCAATATTAAGTTTTACCATAGATCTACACAAAAAATCGTGTAATTAAATGAACATATTAATAGTCCACCAGGAGATGGACTATTTCCTTCCATGGCTATAAAATACTAGATAGACATGAAGGAATTCGGCTCAGTATATTGTTTTTTATTGGACCCTAGAAAAGGAGGCTAGCATGAGAAATCAAAGCTCTGAAGGTTCAATCTGCTGTTGTTCGGAACTACAAAGCAGTCAAAAGTTGAATTTCCTTGTAGGGTGAGGAATTAGGCTGAGTTTTGGAAACCGAACGATAGTTCGCGCATTGGTTTTGATACAGACAAAAGTACTATTAAAGTTGTTCACGTTCCATGTGCTTTCAAGTACTATGATTTATATTTCCCCATCTGATCACCAAAAGTAGTTCAGCAATTAGCATATATAGACTGCATTACCTGCCCCTTTGTATACTCAACTTATGCAGAATGTAATATCTCATACATGAAGACATGCTCGAAGAAAAAGTTACACATTATAAGCATTAAATTAATCGATTAAAATGTCCAACCACTTTTTGAAATATCACAGTTATCATTGCATCGTTCGTGAATTTAATGATGACTTCTATATGTTTACAATAGAAGCTAGGAACCAGACTAAATCAGCATATACAACACGTGAGTTATGACGTCATACTTCCTTGTGTGTACTGCTAGTAAACCTTATAGTAATCGTAATCCGAGGTAGAGAATTATTTAGACGAATTATACTTATGAGTATTAGTTTTAGTATTCATTATTAGTGTATATTACTAGTTTGGCTAATCCTGGCCATTTGTTTGGCTAATGGTGATGACTGAATATATTTATAGTTGATAGGTAAGTAAATCATGCAGGCATTTCTCATAGATAGCTGTTGTGTGGGCATAATATCTGAAATGCTATTTGAAGCACAATGTGGTTGTATCATACCAGATAATGGTGAATTTGTTAACATTTAGGGTTTATTCTATTTGATTGATGTAGGGTATGATATTACCATGTGCTTGTGAACTATATACATGAATTTATTCATTTGTCAAATACTCATGATTGTCAATATATGTGTATTACTCATATCATGTGAATATGTTATACTCTCCATAATGGAGGATTGAATAAAAAATACATTCAATATCCTTTATGCATCCTTTAAAAAAGCAACTTCATATAAAAAACATAAACCAATATGCTTCTTGTAATTTTTTCTTGTTACAACTGTTTTGTATTGCTCGTTTACAATATCGCATAGCCATATGATTTTGACTTGAATGCACGTGATAATTGAATTTGTATTCGATGCCATTGATTTGAAGAATTATATACGAAAGCGGGAGGCTAATGGAAGCTCTACGGTATGCAGGAAAATTAAAACCGACTGACTGTTGAGAAATGGTATTAATTTTGTGTTCGTACCGAACAACAGAAATGGTTGTTTGTCTGAGCAAACCGTCTTCTTACGTTTGTAAGAAGACACGTTTTGAATAGCTCTGGTCGTAACATTGCTATGTCTGCACGGAACAGTGCAAATATAACATTACATAATTGCAACACAGCAAAATGCTTAGAAAATATACGTGTCACGGTACTAAGTTGTACATTTAGTCAGTTCACAACAAACAAAATAAAGACACGTAAATGGTAAGGAATTGAATACTGTTGAGGTCATGATAAACAAACAACACGTTAAAATACGTAACAATATAGCACATTATAGGATACATACAAATCAAACGTCATACAACACAATAAACAAAGCTTAAAATGATCGAAACATTGAAGACAAATGGTCAATGAAAATCATACAAATATAAATGACCAAGCTGTCGTCCGAACAAAGAGTAGTTTAATCAAACCATATAATTTATCATTGTCTTTTAGTTCATTGATCAAGTTTCAGTTGATTGGACGGTCTCGTCTTACGACAAACAAAACAGTACAAGTACACTGCATTGAAGACTTCGGGACAAAATATTGTTCTTTGTTTGTGTTGGCGCTCTGGCATCTATTTTGGTCGTTTTATAAGTTTTAGTTTTAGCTATGACACAGCCAATGAATGATAAATGCATCACCCTTTCTAATTGTGAATGAAACAAACCAACAAACGCGCATTGTACTAATAAAATGCATATAAACTTGGTATTCTTATGCGACAATCTACAGCCTAGACAGCTATTGCTGTTGATAATAAACTGCTAAGTCAGATCCTCTCAGAGCTGATGCTATATGACCTGTGTAGTATTTTAAAACAAGTGATGCCTTATTTGGACTGCCCTGCAAAATGGTAATATAGTCGTTTGGGAAATCCGCACATCATGTCAATGCCTACATTCCATAGTGATCAAATCATGACACAGTCGGAACTCCTCGGCGTTTGTCTGAAGAAAAGTCGTTCTATACATAGCGTGACGTCACTACGTTTGCCTAACCTCTATATATAGAACTGATTACTATCTACATTTAGATAGTTATACATACGCTAAAAGTATAGTTCCGCGGAAGGATTTTAAATGTCAAAAAAACATATCGGTTGTATGTTATTAACAAAATGTGTTTAGTTATGTTAAATGAATACGTTATATCATTTCTATTCTTATGCTTTTGTCAATAACACTAATTATTCAATGAAACGCAATGTTGAAGTACACTTGGCTCAAATGTGTACCATACGGTGACGTCACGTTATGTTATTGTTTAAATAACTTCCATTTTGTAGGTAGTTCCAGCAAATACCCATAATACCCCGAGCAGTAGAACACAGGTCAGTGCATAGCGCTACCATAGTGTACACATTGAAGAAAAGTGCCTCGGACATAATAGACAGGCCGCCATTTTGTTGTTGTTATCCACGGGCTACTTCAAAGTCCATCATGACTGACTCTTGAATCAAACGATGGAAACAGCCTGTTTCTCTTTTAATGGGGAACTTGATGCGCATTTAATTAATCGCGAACGATAAACACGTTTTAAGTCTGTAATTCTGATACTGATTCTTGAAAACGAGTATCTAGTGTTGAAAAAGTAGTGATCGGAAACCGCATTATCAAAATGTGTACCGTACACTTATGTACGAGGCATATTTCTCAGTTACGGAAATGCTCGAGTAGTTACGATTTATCATGACAATGGGGACATTTCATATTGAAGTAAAACTTATAAGTGATCTGCATCCGTCTGTCCTGAACAAGTTCATTGTTAACAAACAACATTAATCCCAGAATAAATATCACAAAATAGATTTAATGAAAATGATAGAAAGAAAACACTTTATTAAGGAATTAGCTAGGATCCTAACTCCAATAATTATTTTCTCAAAATGGTGCGGATCGATTTTGGAAATGCTTAAAATTTTACAGGTTTCCATGACAGAACATAATTTTCCATTAGATTAGATTTCAATGAAACCACATGGTTAAAAATTGCATTCACTCAGTATCAATCCAATTTAACGAAGAAAATTATTGGTCACCATGCAGTATCTTTTTAGTGTTCAAATAAATATTTTAATTGAAATGATACAAACTATTTTTTTTAATCGCTGACTGCAATTTACAATGCAGTTCGCAAATCGCGTACTACAAACTACAACGCAGTTCGCGATTGAAATTTTTAGAACTTTTTATGTAATCATAAAAAAAATATTTTGGATTTTTATTAGAAATATTTCTTTTTAAATTCCGAACTGCGTTTCATGTCGCGAAGTAGGAAATAGCAGACTGCAAAATGGTACGCAGTTCGCGATTCAGATGATTGTTTTATGTATTAAATGAAAAAAGAAAGACAAAATAAAAATATATTTTTAAAAATTGAGTGGCGAAGATATAACAGCGTTCCAACTTTGTATACAACCAGTATAAATACGAGTATAACTGCATATTTAAATAAAGCATAAATGACCTTGGACTTCGTTCTACGAATGATATTTCGTTATGTGAGATATCTACCGCCCATATATATTTCGTACACTTTAAAATTGTCAGGCGCTTATTTATCTATGGATTCCTTTATTACATTTGATCGAGTATCCTGACAAAACTGTCTCTGAGATCTATATGCTTAGCATATTTGTTAAAGAAATAATTGCTCGTATTTCGGTTTCTATTCGATTTTATGACAAGCCGATTCAACACTGACCAGTTATGGATACAATATTCGTTTGGCATAGCTTCATAATATCCTCTTTTTCTGAAGCAGGCCATTTCCTTAGGGATCTGGAAGAATTAACACTCTCAGTCAGTTCATTCACCTATTATGAATATCAATTTCTGACACAGAGGCCTACTCCGTCCATCCTATTATTGATTTGGCCTCTTTACTGAGTTGTCGAACACTGTTTGCTGAATGATGTTCATTCCCTGATGAGTATCATAATGATTGGTTATAACCACGACATAATTATGATGCAACTTGAATGTTGTTTTTAACATTCTATATAAACTATAAAACTTATGTTTAGCGTGGGTATTCTAATTATGTTTATTAATGTTTTGAATTTCTCTTTTTCAAGCCCCTGACTCACTTGTTTACAACCGTTTGAAACTGTATAATTCAGGCTTCAGGGTGTCCACGGTCAGGGAAAAAGTCAGGGAAAAGTTATTTTTTTCAAGGTCAGGGAATTGTCAGGGAATTTTGGAATTTAAGAAAAAGTCAGAGAAAAGTCAGGGAATTTTGAAATGACAAACACTCATCTGATAGAATCAATATTTGTTTAACATGTATGTATGTTGAAAAAGAATAATAGAAATAAAAATTAAGGAAAAACAAACCTCCGAACAATTTAGATTAAATATATGTACTAAAGAATAATACAATAACAGTTGGCAAAGTAAAAGGTGAAAATTGTTGGTTGTATGGGAGGAGGGGACCACCAGATGTCAGTACTTAAGCGTAAAATACAAAAAGTTTAGCCAGGGAAATTTGATTTTAGTCAGGGAAAAGTCAGGGAATTTTGCTTTACTTAAATTGTGGACACCCTGGGCTTGTTACGGTATCTACATATTAGATTGGAGGTGTTGGTCTACGAACCGCAAGTTCGCGAGTGTAAACCTTGCTGGAGACACATTTTATCGATTATGATTTGGTTGGTGACATTGTGTCTACGGCCATTCCAGCATACACCTTTGTTTTTAGAAGTTAAATAAGCTTCCAGAATCCAATATGGCGGCCATCTGATATTTTTCCAGGCCTCTTCGGTAATCTCCGCTCAGCAGCGTCGCCATGCATGCGCACTTATGTTAGTATATCCAAATATGGTATGTGCCCACCATGGACCATCGTTCTAGTGGCCATTAGTGCCATACAGCTGATTTGAGTGATTAATTGGTGACATTATGTATACGGCCATTTGTCACCCACCGCTTATTGTAGTGATTTTACTTGCGATATTGTGTCGACAGGTCATTCGTGCCCTACAGTTAGTTGCAGCGATATATAAATTGCGACATTGTGCCTGCAGGTCATTCCCTACATTTAGTTGCAATGATATATAACAAGTAATATTGCGTCCATTCGTGCTCTACAGCTTATTGTAGTGATTTAATTTGTGACATTGTGTCTACGACCATTCGTGCCCTACAGCTCGTAATTGTAGTGATTTAACTGGTGACATTGTGTTTACGGCCGTTCGTTCCCTACCTGTAATCTATTTAAATTGTTGTACCATAATCATTAAATTCATATGGTGGCTGATTTATGCCATGTCGTATTTTCGCTTTTTCGCCACAACAAAGCGAAAATACGACAAAGTCAACTTTGTCGTATCTTTGCATTGTTGCATTTTCGCATTGTCGTGGCGAAAAAGCGAAAATACGACAGATGAAGGGCGACAATACGACACCAAAGACGTGTCGTGTTTTCGCCTTACATCTGTCGTATCTTTGCTTTTTCGTAGCGAAAATGTAACAATGCAAAAACACGACAAAGTCGACTTTTTCGCATTGTTGCATTTTCGCGTTCCGGTTGTACAAGCGCATGCGCAACAACTTGTATAAGGTTTATGTAAACTACCTGCGCATGCGTAACCGGAACGCAAAGATGCGAAAATGCAACAATGCGAAAATGTAACAATGCGAAAAAGTCGAATTTGTCGTGTTTTCGCATTGTTGCATATTCGCCACGAAAAAGCAAAGATACGACAGATGTAAGGCGAAAACACGACACGTCTTTGGTGTCGTATTGTCGCCCTTCATCTGTCGTATTTTCGCTTTTTCGCCACGACAATGCGAAAATGCAACAATGCAAAGATACGACAAAGTTGACTTTGTCGTATTTTCGCTTTTTCTTATTTTCGCTTTGTTGTGGCGAAAAAGCATAAATACGACATGGCATAAATCAGCCACCATAAATTCAGGATTATACTGTCTTCCATTTAAACGTCAGAGTGTATTGTTATTTCATTAAGTACGCTCGGGTTTGAACCAAGCGTTCTCTTTTAACGTATCACAAGCTTTGTCATGGTGATAAATTCTTTAAAGCTGACAGTAATTCCCGGATTTTCCTATTTATAGGATAATCAGAGCACGCAATTAAACGCAATAGAAATAACAAGAACAATATAACAAAACGTTATAGGTAGACGAATTACAGTAAAGCATACTGGTTAATAATTTTTGTATGAAGTTGCCTTTTTCATAAAATATATTGACTGTATATTTTATTCAATCCTCCATTAAGGAGAGAAAAAAATATTTATATGATATGAGTAATACACATTATAATGACAATCATGGGTATTTGAAAAATGAGTAAATTCATGTATATAGTTCACAAGCACATGGTTATATCATACCCTACATCAGTCAAATAGAATCAACCCTAAATGTTAACGAATTCACCATAAATCTGAGCACTATCATACAACCACATTGAACTTCAAATAGCCACACAACAACTTATCTAGGCAATGCCTTCATGTTTTACTTACCTTACCTGTCAACTAATAATAGATTCAGTCATCCCTATTAGCCAATCCAATTGCCAGGATTAGCCAAACTAGTAATAGACACTACTTATATACTCACAAACAGCTATAATAAACTAATGCTCATAAATATAATTTGTCTAGAAAACCATCGAATCTTCTGTATTGTACAGTTCACCAAGTTCAATAGAGAAGTTTCCAACATCGTAACAAAATTTTGGAAATGTTTACATTGGACAGTTTAAATCATGATTGATTGATCATAACTCAAGTACTGTGCGATTTATTGTCATTTGATGTTCGTTGGGGGAACTGTTTTTGATATTACTCGTAGTTTAACGCTATGGGATAAAAAGCGAACTTCTTCCAAGAAATTATTTGGTGACAGGTACTTGCATGTTGATTGAACTGATAAGAATGCCTTTAATCTGATCAGCTGTGTATTCGATCATTTTAGCGGTGTTTTTGTGGACGTAAATGAGTGAAATGCTATTGACTGTTTTCGGCGTGCTGTCTTAATATTGCTTTATACCAACATTTGTAACCAATGAAATTGTTTGATACAAAATCTTCAACTCTAGTAGGAGTGTTCTCATTGTTTTGGGGGCAAAATCCATAATTATTTGTTTTATTACCTTTGTTTTAGTTTTCAGCCCATTTGAATATATGAGATAACCTGCTGTGTTAGTTTTCTAAGTACTAATGTTCTAATGTATACACACCGATTATCTTTTTTTTACAGATATTTCTTGTTTCATGTCATAGGTATTATTCAAATTATGATTATGCTTAAACATTTGACAATTTGTGCACTCCCATATGATGTATAAGACTCGGTCCGGGCGGATTGGTTTTTTTGCCGTCTTTCTTTTAATGAATTTGATGATTAACGGTATATATCAGTATCTGTATCAATGTACCGCGGTAGTGTTTATATAACCATACTTCGACATGTACCTACATAATGGTATCGCAGTACGTATTACTATTTGACTGCATACAATAACAAAAATATTACTAGGATTTTTGAATTTTGTCTTTTCATAATATTCGCATTTGCAAAATTAATTTTACTGATGAAACAAATTAATGTCATTATCATATATTTCTGTCCATTTAACGACGTACATAATATAGTTGGGAAATGCTCAGGTCTTATCAGAGATCCAAAAGTTATACAGTGAAATATCGATTTTTGGATCAATTAAGATAACAGATTTTATCTGTTACGCGTGACTGACTTTATTACTTTATGACCCCTAATAAAGTCAGCATAACGCAAGCAAGGAGGGTAACAATAGGTAGACTGTATATAAACCCCTGAATTGTAGTTGTTTCCCTTGAAAATTGATCGGATACTCGATAAGGCCATGTCCGCCAAAGTTGGACATGTTATGTTTAAACGTATCGCGGTATATATTAGTACCTAATTAACTGTATCGCGTAACGTATCAGTATCTATCTACACAACGGAATCGCGGTACATATTGCATCGCTCATGCGCTGGTGATACGCAGCCCTAGTGAGCATTCATTTCGAAAATGTCATTGTCTTTTTTAATTATGTGGTATTTAAGCAGATGAAAATTATACAATACATCGTTATTTGAAACAAGATCTTAGTATTTTTACGGTGCCATTGAGAAAGTCATCATTGTACACAAAGTTAATACTTTTATACTGTAAGATATGTTTCTTATTGGCAGTTTTAGATTGAAATGTCGAAATTGGATAAGTATACTTTATTTACTGTATTGTATTGCCTTTGTGTTAAATTTAGGAAAACTGAAATACAATTATTATTTTTTGTAATCCATTATCCGTAAGTATATAGTCACGAAATCCGAAAAAGTAATTAATATTACAATTTGTTTGGATGATAATTTACCAAACAATCTGTAAGCCAGCAATGGGTATCATTTGAAATGATCATCAGATTGTTTATTTGTTTGGGTTTTAACAGTTTTTTAGCACTTTTCAGCTATATACGGCGGTCGATTTACCTAACAAGTTTTCTTAGACGATATTCTAACTAGTACTAACTTACCCTTCTG
Organism: Lutraria lutraria; assembly: GCA_964023205.1. Taxonomy (NCBI): domain Eukaryota; kingdom Metazoa; phylum Mollusca; class Bivalvia; order Venerida; family Mactridae; genus Lutraria; species Lutraria lutraria. The sequence goes on along the minus strand of OZ026843.1, from coordinate 14,496,140 downwards.
TTAGGAACAGGCGACTTCTCAACAGTGGAGGAAAATTGATATTGTTGATTTTTAAATTTTCATGGAAGTGTATGACCTGTATCGAACACGGATCGCCGTTTTACAAATCCAGCGCGCGAACCACTGGACCACAGCCTAATGATCACCAGAACACACAACAATGATGCAATATTCTTGACTGTACCGGCAAATGAATGATTGGGATTAAGTAGTTAAAAGCACTGTCATTGAGTTCTTTAAAAATAACGACCATAGTATCATCCACAATGAAACGTTTCCTGTTTAATTAAAAACACAGGGATAAAGGAGTCATTCGGAAGTACGAAGTATTCAATACAACTGAGACATATATTGACATTGAAATAAAGATAAATGTACATAACTGGTACATGAAAGGTTTAAGATGTAACTAAAACATTCGGTCTCAATCGGACAGCGTATTGATAGACGGAAGAACATTTAAACATGTTCCATAAACATTACTTATTTCAGATGTCAGATTTCAAAATACACGTCTTGCTATCTCCTTGGTATTGATAAAAAGTTTTTTTTTCTACTGTTTATTTTTGGGATCTATTGTCAGTTGTGAAGGTAAATGCCTAAGATATATACAGTCACCTGTGTTAGCAGCCTTCGGATAATGGTCACCTTATGAATAAGGTCATTCTTTTAAAATCGTCATTTATTAATTTTAGTGAATACAGACCACCTGTCAATAAAGACCACATTTTTTCTCTCACAAGGATGGCCTTTGTTCACAGGTCTGACTGCACTATATTAGCAAGATTTTCAGGTTTACAAACTGCTATTGTAGTAAAGAAACTTAATGTCTAACAATCGGGTTCCTGGTTTATACCGATTACCATACTTTTTCTGCCATGATAATTATATTTTACATTAATGAAATTAGACAAACAATTAATTGAGAAGCCAGTATGGTATTTTTCTATACATAACCATATCATCTTCAACTGGTTCCTGTTGACTCTGTCTGTAAATAGACATTATGAACACTGGAATATGGAACGGAAACCAGTTTGCAATTATCTTTCTGGTGTAATACTAGTATTTCTTAACATTTCTACTAAATGGTTTCATCTGCCTGCTCCGGATACTAATGGTTATAAATCACCACTAACCGGATGTGTGTCAATTAAAGCCTATGTTGTCTTTCCCAATGGTGGTATTTGCTCACAGGCTTGACTGCATATAACATAATTTTAGAATAACAATGACGGGTATTTACACCAACTTTCTAGATGAAATCATATTTATGAGAGATATACTCGACAGCGAAGTTAAGGGTTTTACGTATTGGTTAAAATTCAAGTTCAGATTTTACGCTGATTCTTGAAATAAAATTTATGACTTAGCATATTTTGTTTGAATTCAGAAATGATGAGCCTATTATTTTGATTGGTTGAAAACAATACATGTGATATCAGACGTTTGGGAAATGCACCAGATGTCACTGATAGCTTTAATTCTTGACAGATAACAAAAACCCCAGAAAAGACAGGTCTTTGAATGTTATTTATCTACATATATTTATTTCATTAGATTTAACACAATTTTCAACTTTATTTTAAGATTTTTTCATATTAGACTGTGTTTGGCATACTGCAGTTTGGAATGCCTGTTATGAAAACAACGAAACAAATGAATAACAGAATAACAAACACTTGTTAACTTTCATATGCCTATTTAATACTTTCAAGATTCTACAAGCAAGAGGGATGCCATAGTTTGGCCGTAACTAGATCTGTTTGGTTTTGTTCCAAATCAGATCTGTATAAGATAAATTTTAGCCGCCGGAAGCTGGTGATAGATTTGTTTTGATTTACTTAGTATTGTTCAGAGGCTAGTTGTATGCAACCTCCACAACAACCATACCTTTATGATTTACTAAAGCAACAAGTATAGAAACCATGCATTAGGCTATCATTATAGCAACTAGCCTAGCAACCAATATATCGACATGTATGCAAACAGGAGGGTACACAGGTGACTGTACACTATTGAAACAGACAGAACACCCTGCCTCCATACTTGAAAGCAAACTGAGCAATCAAATATAAATGCTACATAGTTAGACTTTGTTTATAGCCGCTGGTTTGTGCTGTAATCAATTTTACCACACCAAGCTAGCTTGAAGACAAAAAACTCGAGTTTAGTAACTATGATTGCTATCCCAACTTCCAACAGGCTAAAACTTCCCTAGATTTTCTGTGTGGTTTGTTGCGACTTGTCTCTTGTGAGTTCCATGGTATTCCGCAGGTCTTTGGATATTTCTCAATACTTTTCATATTTCTTTTGTCGTTGATGTTGCTGTAGGATCTTGTTTAATTTATACTTGCTTTCCAGAGTGGTTGATTTGTCACCAATCTTGTCTGTATACTGAAATATATACAACTCGGCAGCAGTATAAGTTTCTATTATTTATTGTTCTGTATAGCATATCACAATATTAAACATATAAAGAAACGGTTGTCTATTTGAACTTAAGCACTATTATGGTAACGCAACAAAGGGGTGTGGTGGGTAGGGACTGGGGACTTAGTATACCAGGTTCAGGTAGAAAAGGAAGTGTTAAGAAAATGCATTATGGGAAAATCAGGATTCTTGGAAGTCTTGTGGCTTTGCAAGAAATCTATATTTAGAAATTCCTAGAATACTATAAATAGTATCAATTATTTATCAATTAACTGACTTGAATCAACAGACATATTTTAGGCTTTCAAATATTTATTAATGCAATATTTGGTTTTATTTCAGTAATATCGTTATCCTAACTTACCTGGATTTCATTTAGGCGTTAACAAGTACTCACCGCATTTATCCGAAAGCCGCTGACAGAGGTGGGGGACAATTTGAAATAGGATGTGATACCTATACAGTCAAACTTTGACACGGACAGTGTGAGCATCGATCGGGGGTTTGATTGTTAATATGCTCAAGTTGCTTAGGCAACATTGGGCGAATTTTTCCAGTTTTCGAAAGAATCTTAATTTTAATATAACAATGGGCGGAACTTAAACACAACCAGTGTTGGAAGAATCTGTACTAACACATACCTTGTACAGAGCGATTGGCCTTATCACATTCTACAACACGTACGTCACGGTGACCATAGTCCGCGCCCTAGCTTCGCACTCAATACACACAATGTATCTTAGACTAACAATTCCCCAGGAGATCTCTATAAACATGTTCTATTGTAAATATTGTCATTTTATTGTTGTTCGGTACGAACAATAAAGTTATTACCGTATTTCAAAAATCGCCCAGTTTTCATTTTTCCTGCATACCGAACAGCTTCCATTAACCTAGCTTCCGCCTAAGAACATAGTTCCGATATTTCAATTCAATGGCTAAATACAAATTCAAATATTACGTGCATTTAAGTCAAAATTATATGGCTATGCAATATCGTAAACGAGCAATACAAATCAGTCGTAAAAATCAAAACAATCCTCCCTCGGCTTACTACAATACTTATTACCAGTACACGCATTTCAAAGAAGGATGACGTCATAATTCTCGTGCTGTATATGCTAATTTAGTCTGGTTCCTAGCTTCTATTGTAAACGTATAGAATTCATCATAGAATTCATGGACGATGCGATAATAACTGTGAGTCAGCCAGATTCATCGGGAATTTTCAATCGATTAATTCAATGCTTATAACGTTTAAGCATGTCTTCATGTGTGATAAATTACATTCTTCATAAGTTGAATATTCAAAGAGGCAGGTAATGTAAACTATATATAATATTATGCTAATTGCTGAACTACTTTCGATGATCAGATGGGAAACATAAATCAAAGTACTGAACGCACATGGAACGGGAACAACTGTAACAACTGCATGGCGGGTGTTCGTAGTACTTATGTCTGCATTAAATTTATGCGCGAACTATCGTTCGTTTTCCAAAACTCACCCTACATAGAAATCAACTTTTGACTGATGTGTAGTTCCGAACAACATCAGAACCTCCAGAGCTTTGATATAATCAATCGAGGAAATAGACTACTACCCTGAATTATTTTCTCTCTAAGTTTAAATCGCTTATTTTATTCCTTCTTCGTGTATGTTGAATATCTCGGTATTGTCGTTAAATGTTATCTTATCCAAATAAAAATCCGGTTCTTAAGTAAATGTATATGCCCGTAAAAGTAAATGTCTATGTTAAATCTAGATAAAATATGTACTTCTATACTTTCAACTGTCTTTTATTTATTGTAATGTTCTGATATATATGTTACAAAAATGGATAACCATTTGGTAATTGAAATAAAACTGATTGTCATCATCATGCTTTTAGTATGAACGATAGGAATTGGTATATTTTATATAGGTATCACACGTGTTGAAATGGTTTCTGAGACACGTGATTGGGTATCCATAACAACGCTAGTTCAACTAATCCAACGTTGTACCATTCCTGGAAAAAGTTAATGTTCGTGCAATTTTAAAGCCCCATTGTCTTTTTGGGTGTTAAAATTAAAGTACGTCCTATTTTACCTAGAAAGATGTCTTATCATTGAAACTGACTTTTATTTGCCATAAAAGCATATCGAAATATTCTTTTTTTTAATCACTAAGTACAAATAGAAATATAGCACACGTACAGTATTCATTAAATGATATTGCAAAAATAAGAAAAAGCATTTGACAACATTTTTAGCTCACCAGAGCTTTTGTGCTTGCCCTGCGTCTATAGTTCGTCCATATTTGCTTTAAACAACATATACTCTTACACCTCTCTGCCGATTGCAACAAAACTTTTTTGGAATGATCCTTGTGTGGTCTCCTTTCAAAGTTGTTCAAAAAATTAAATTTCGTTAAAAACTCTGGTTGCTACGGCAACAAATAGAAAAGAAAAAAAATCTTCTCGTCCGAAACCACAGTGCCTAGAGCTGAGATATTTGGTATGTAGCATTGTCTAATGGAACTGTACAAAGTTGTTCAAATCATTCCCCCTGGGGTCAAAATTGGCCCCGCCCCGGGGGTAACTTGATTTTATATAGACTTATATAGGAATTTTTAAAAATAATCTTCTTAAAAACTACAGTATGTGTAGCATAGTCTAGTGGACCTCTACCAAGTTTGTTCAAATTATTGCCCTAGGGTCAAAATTGGCCCTGCCCCGACTTATATAGGAAAATAAAAAAATTCTTCTTCGAAACCGCAAGGCATAGAGCTTAGATATTTTGTATGTGGCATTGTCTAGTGGACTTCTACCAAGTTTGTACGAATAATTGCCCTATGGTCAAAATTGGGCCCGCCCGAGGGGGTCACATGATTTATAAAGGCTTATATAGAAAAATTAAAAAATCTTCTTCTCTATTTTGTATGTAAGTATTGTCTAGCAGACCATTTCCAAATGTGTTCATATTATTGTTTTCGAGCAAAAAAATATATTTCTTATAACTATCAACTATTATTTTATTTATTGTTCTGTATCACTAAATTAATCAAGCTAATGGATATATCTAGCCATACATAGGCCAAAAAATCAAGGGCAAATAACTCAAAAACGAGCACCGCGACCCTAATGTTTTCGCTTAAAATGTTTCTATTAATTATCATATGCTATGATCATGCAAAGTTTAAAAAAATTATGGCTATGTGCAAAAAAACTTGAAACTGTCAGATAAGTCCTTAAGGATTTCTGAATTAAATTATATTTCTTAAATCTGTAATCATTCATACAATGTAAGACACCATCTTCATGCTTCCGAAGACATATCGGTAAAAAAACGCTTTCTTTGCCATAGAAATATTTGATTTTAAATTGATAATGTATGAGGCGATTTGTCGTCAAATTCAGGATCGTACTTTTACAAAAATAACTTATATCACTAGAAATATCCGACATATTTGTCATAGAAATATCCTGTGGTACATCATTTAATCAAAAACCTTGTATAATAATATGTACTTTTAGGGCTTTCTACATCCAATACTTTAAACACTCGTTGACTAGTAAATCATTGAATATGACGTGATATTCACCGGCAGAATGTCATATTGACCGATGCGTAGCTACTATTCAACAATTGTTTTATTATATGAAAAGTCTTAGATTTAAAACCATTGAAATATTTTTATTCATATCGAGTTTAAAGGAATATTAAAATTTGATAACCAGAATTGAATGTCAATCGTAAAAGAAGATGAAAATATCCCAAGTAACAACAAATAATTCCGGTTGATAAATATATCCATGATACTATTTTTAGATTGGAAAATTCCGAAATTTCCATTAAATATCATGTTAAACCGTTGAGTATGAAATTTACGTTATACGATGTATCAAACTTCAACCCAATAAAATTTTGTCTAATTATAGATCATATACTAGTTATATAACTATGTACCGACATTCGGTTAATCTAACTAATTTGTTCTCTACAAATCACATATAAATCACTCGGATCAGTGATGGTCGACGAAAGGCTTTGATCAGACCTTCTTCAAGCAATCGTCATATAGAACATGTACTGAGCCCAGGCCTCAAACTCTCCAGTCGTGTGGTCCGTAGACCTAACGCTCTTTTGACTGAGCTAAATAGACGGGTCTACCAATTTTGTCATGTAATACAGAGAATTGCAATTTTGTAAATATCCCTAGAAATCCCTACACAAGAAGGGACGTGGAGAAGTTCTTGAAAACTGGACTTCCATTGACAGCCGCCTTCTAACTGTAAGAATGTGTTGACGAGCAACCTCATGTACAGCGTTTTGTTATATCCTTAAGAGCGGCAGGGTATTTTGGATTTCCACAAAGGATAATAGATAAGAAAGGAATTCCAGGAAATAACCACATACAAGGTATCTCACAAAGCATACAGAAAGAATTAGGGACAGAGTTACTAGTAATCTCCCCGAATGGTCTGCGCATGGTCTGTTTAAAGGGCCCATCCTCACCCATGTAAACACTAGAACACGGCTGTAGTGAGTTACAGGGAACAACAACAAAAAGCCTTCATTATATCCATATTCTACTAAATCTCCATAACACAAACATAAAACCTTATCACATACAAAAAAACAACATAAATCCTTATCACGTACAAATAACAAACATTAAACCTTATCACATACAACTAGTAATTATAAAAACCTTATGGCATACAAATAACAAACATTAAACCTTATCACATACAACTAGTAATTATAAAAACCTTATGGCATACAAATAACAAACATAAAACCTTATCATATACAACTAGTAATTATAAAAACCTTATTACATACAAATAACAAACATAAAACCTTATCATATACAACTTACAAACATTTTAACCTTATTACATACAAATAACAAACATAAAACCTTATTATAATCATTTGTAAATTGAAAAAATAAAAAAAAATAAACGAAACCGTATGGTTTCACCAAAAAAAAAAAAAAAAAAACCTTATCACATACAACTAGCAAACACTAAACCTTAGCACATACAAATAACAAACATAAAACCTTAGCACTTCCGAGAACAAACATAAAACTTTAGTGACAGAAACATTTAAAGAAGATGCGTTTTCCATTTTAAATTTACATCTTGCATGCTAAAGGTTGAGACAATGGGTTTAAAAGTGAATACACAACATCGACGTATCTCCATGTTTCACATTAATTTTTGTTTTGACAAATCAGTTCTTGTCCATTCTTAATACATATTTCATCAAAGTAAACGTCATAGAACAAGACCCTTGTCAAATACTTATTCTTACTTCATGAACTATTCATGAAGTATGCACAAGAAGAGTATTTAAAAAAATAATTGACTTTACAAATAACTTTCTAAGGAAGGGGAGAAAATATCAGATGTCATTTTATTTGCATGTGTACTTAAAGACAACACCTACTAAAAAAATATTGTGAAGATTTGTATTCCGGAACAATGCCTTGTTTACAAGGCGAACAGCCTCCATGGTCGCTGACTTCAAATCACTGCAACCTCCCACTGATAGAAGGTCGTTGGTTCGAGCCCAGCTACCGACCATGTCTCTTTATGTGACAGTTGCTTACGGAGGATGGGAGTCTGGTACTGGTTGTTCCCAGGAACGATGATTAGGTGAACTGTCCACCTGATACGACTCTGACTGTTGAAAAGGGGCGTAAACCCCTATAAAATATGGCGAACATCATAAACGTATGTAAACAAGAGTCGTGCTGGCCTGACTGTGTCAAAAAATGGAGTTACATGTATTTAAATTGAGGTTTGAAGTCTGTATTTCAATCCATTGCCCAGTGCCTTTAAATACAGTATGAATATAAATATATATATATGTATAAATATCTCAAGTGGTTTTAGTATTATTCTCTGGGCAGACATTCTGCACGAACGAACGGACGGACGGACAGAGACCATTATTTTTACTACAAGTAAGTTGATATGTTGCAACGCGCCGTTCTTACAATGGCTGCTATTGTATTCCCAGGACATGCCATACATAACAATTACATTACACAGGATATGTCCAGCAAGAAATACAAAGTGTAATAAATCTCAATTAAACGGCATCTGGGTTCATTGAATCAGTTGGACCTGTTATTACCCCAGACGCTGTTTCCGTAACAAGATCAGGTTTCAATCTAAAGTCATGTTATTTTCTGACAGTAGATGAGAAAAGTCGTACCGAAACCACAGAGTCATTTTCGACAGTCGCAATATTCCCTCCGTGTGACGCCCGTTTGCACTTTGCACTATCTGGTCATATGTGACGGCACCTTTACTAACGGATTAGATGTCAGAGAATTCTTTAAAAAATCTATAATGTCAAATTTAAATGAAATCGTGCGAAGAACTGACTGTTTGTTTCGTTGTGCATGTAGTTTGAAAGGAGAGCTGACTTTATTGCAGTCTGCATTTCCGAGTCATCCGTTCTGTTCCATTAGAGATGGCATGCGGTTGATAAGATTGTTAATATTGCATGTCATTTTAGACTTATCTACAGAAACACATTTCAAGTCAAGCCTCATAGCATTTAATTTCCTGAAGCATCAGATGACCGCATCTTGATGACATCGATGGTCTTATATATATTCTAAAGCTGTCAACCGAGAACCAAAATACATGGAAACAGGATTTACATAGGTTTGCATGCACTGCAGCATGAAACGGGAACTAGTTGAACAACTGCATGGCGGATATAGATACATGTGGTACTTAGGCCCACAGAAAAAATATCCGCGCAGAGCTATCGTTCAGTTTCCAAAAACCCACTCCTAATGTCCAATCTTCATTCCACAAGACTAGTAATTCATATAGACTCCTCATGAAATGTTGGAATCTGATGAGATATTAGGAAACTATAGCTGTGATATTGTGATACTTCCTGTGAAGTCGCGGTGGAAACAATTCCTTTGACAGGCTCGAAGGGTTCTGGGACGTCCAAATAATCTCCTTCGATAACGGAACAAATTTTACACCGAGGCTTATAAAGACATTGAACCATGAATGCGCGGCATGTGACTAATGGATCAGCAAGTCCTCTGATTTTACAGGGGTAATAAAACAGACAGCGTCATTGACTTATTTCAACAAAATCTTAGAACCCAAAAATAAGTTTTTACCAGTCTGCGTCCTAAATGGGAACGCACTCTGTAATTATGTGTTAATTTGGTGGGAAATCTTTAAATTTACATTCAAAAGATATTTGAGAAAAGAAAAAAGACTTATTATAAAATTCACAAGCAAACATCGAGTTATGGTGGGGTACGTGACCGGAATGCACCATTTGACGGTTACTCAAGTTGTTATAGATTAGAAAACAAAATGTTTGAATGGCTTCAGCAAGAAGGATATACGTCAATACATGTAACTCTATATATACGACACGAAAATTTCTCTTTTTAATCATCAGGCACCGAATAAGTGGTCAATAAAGCAAGAAAACTTAATTCAATTCGAACAATAGAACATCGACTCGAAGCATTTTACTCTCGTGAGAACTATATTTATATCTAATTTGTTTTGTATGTAAACAAGAGTAAGCGATAAAAGTGTTTTTAACGAGCGTAAAGTTCAACAAATTCTTACGGCTAGTACCGATATAAACATTACAATTACTTTTTTCTCGACAATTGAACTAGTTTTAAGAAGAAATAATGGATACTAGAGTGGAAATTACATTTTCTATTAGCGGTAATAGTTTTTTTTCTCTTTCGTATCTTTTACACGTTAAGAACATTCGAACAAGTGACGTCAAAGGTCTGTTGTTATTGCAAACTCGTTACGAATCTCTTCTAAACTTACGTTTACATGTCTGTGATGTCTTACAATGTCTCTCAGAGTACAATTTCGTAAAATGTAATATTCAGGAAAGCTGTCATCTCTCAAATGAATATTAATATATTATCCTGGAGATTATTTGAACATTTATACCATTTATTATTTTGTATGCGTCTCTTACTCATTAATGTAACTTCAGTTTATGTTGCTCGCGGAGGAAAGTGTGAGATTGATTAAAAAACTAGTCTAACCCGACCATAGCTTTGTTCCAGCCCGTACCAAGGCTGTGCTCTCCATGAGACATTGCTAAGTTCTCCATATCTTGTACGATCTTAGTGTTTGGTAGGGTTTGTGGGATTTGGTGTAAGTCGTATATCTTGGAAAAGGTAGCGGATGCTTATAGAGTCTGTCTTGTAACTTATTCATTTTATAGTCTAATAAACAACCAAAACTAATATTAAGAGAATATGTTCCATCTTAAATGCTGACCGTCGATATGCGTAAAACAAATCGATGCGATGACCCCAGTATTAGGAACAAACCTTGCCCGCATAAAATATCATAGATATAAAACAGACAAATTTAATCAAAAATGCCAAATTCCCAATAACAGACTAAATCAATTTCATTTCATTGAATTATGTTATATCAAGATACCTTTAGGTAGGTTGCAATTGTTGGAAACTGTTGTCATGCCATCTTAGCACCTTCTCCTAATACCTTATTATGTACTGTATACAATAAAACAGAAATATATATTACTAGTATTTAATTAATGAGATGAGTTTGTGATAGGGTCCTTTATTAATCACAGGATCCTTAAAATATAAATGAATTGTGCTATCACCATCACCAAAAGGGGCAATACGTCTAGACATTTGACACAAATTGCTGTACCTTTCACACCACCGTTTAGGTACAGTTATACTGTTTCCGCAAAATAAAAAGCGATTTCATTAATAAGAATGCTTTTGATTTCTGCAGCTTTAAGTATCCGTTCAGTGTAATGTAAGGGTAAATTTAATAAATCCTCATTAAATTAATTTATAAATGCTGATCTGACTTTTTCAAATTGAATTCATAAACTCAAAGGTTCACATTGCTAATGATTAACTTGTCATTCAACATCCTACTCTCATGAAACATTGTCATTAACTGAGGATAATCAGTATTCCAAAATTACCATTGCTATTTTAGTATTTCTTACAATGACGCAAATTATTTTGTGTCTATTGATGTATCAAACCTAGAAGAAATATATCTCTTCTGTGTCTAATGATATGTTACTCTCTTCTATTCCGATTACCAGCAGCTATATTAAATAAGTAGTTAATACTTGCATGCCTTTTTACAATCTAAGCCAACTTGTACATCGAGTTGGATTTCAGTAATTCAAGCGATGTGTCGAACCCCATATTACGCATGATCCGTTTAAGAAATCACGAAAATGTACTAACTCGGAATATGATTAACCACCAATTGGTAGTAGATCCTCCCGATAATTATACTGCTAGAATAACATTAACTATAAGTCAATAACATTAACTCGGAAAAACGCATCAAGTATCAGTCTTTATTTTAACTATTGACTACAGACGTTCTTCATAGCATCTCAGTAAAAGAGAGCCTAGCTGGCGAGACTGTGGATTCTCTGTTAGCGCGCATAATATTGGATAATAACAACCGAACTTATATGATATTTGTGTCTGTTACGATGTATAGGATAAGTCTGAATTAAAAGACTTTAGAATTCTGGACATACTGTATTATCCGACTTCGATATCAAAGAAGCACATGATTTTAGTTCGACGTAACCGGTAGAAGTTTGATAATTTAAGATACAGAACGTTAAAATAGTATTTGAAATGGAATTCAGTTAAATGCTCAATTGGATTTTGAGAAAAGAATATCAGAATACGAGAGAGACTTTGTTGCAACTTGATTTTTTTAGATAATAACCGATATGTTATCTAACTTAGTAATAAAATGAATTTGGAAAAGGAAGTTTCAGAAATCGTAAGAGACCTCAAAACGAAGCACATTATAAATATACTCGTATGTTGATAATTCGTACCGATTTTAATGGTCAAGATAAAGACTTAATCAAGGATACCATTGCGTTGTGTAAAATCTATTTTGGAGGACGAAAATGAATTTCACCAATGAGACATCATTATGCGAAAATCTGACAATGAATATGTCTTGTCCAGTACCAAGAAGGTGGCAGGAAACTCCATCATATCCATATAAGTCACAAGTTCTGTACACCATTGCTTTGGTGCTTATATTCATCGTAGGTTTGTTTGGGAATTTGCTGGTAATATTCGTAGTGAGTTTAAACAGAAATATGAAGACATCCGTGAATATATACCTGATCAATTTGTGTATAGCTGATATTCTTGTACTGACTGTATGTATGCCTACAGTAATCGTGGACATTTATGCTAAAGATGTTTGGTATTTTGGTGATGCGATGTGTAAGTATCAACATAATATTATATAAACTTTCTAAGTTCATATTAGGCCTAGTATTTTGTTTTATTTCTGCTTCTGAGCCAAGTAGAAACTCGCCTAAATTCTGTTGGATCTAAAATATCAGCCGAAATATTAGCAGTGTTCATTTTCAGCTGCAACATATGAATCTAAATTACTTTAACAATTACATCTCAATGCTTAAAATAAAGTCTGTCGACACGCTCAGCATGCAAAACTACATTGTCTGAAAGACGATTTGAAACTAATTGACCTCATAATGACATGTAACACTCGGTTATTTTTACATACTAATCCATTGTCATCATTTAAAATAATCGAACAAACCCTTCCCAAAATATTTTTTCTTTTTTTTTCTTTTTGACTAATACGTTAGTACATCGATTTCACCTCAATTTGGCCAATGTCTTAGATTTAGACTAAATGATAGTCTATGAACCATGATAGATATTAGATATATCTGACTTAGAATCTTCTGATTTATAGACATCAAAGAGCGTAGGAAAGATGTTTATTTGGATGGTGTATTTAATGTAGCGTCTAATATCATGTTATAGATCGCCGATAATCACAGCCATGCATTTTGTTTGTTTTATGCGCTGTATATGTTTAGAATACGTGTCGATTCTTGATGAGTCAAACGTGTTTTATTGTATGAATTTTATGTAGTTTATTCAATATGATTTTGTAACGATTTTTCATCAAGGGCAATGACTCTTACATTTTTCAAATTGTGTCTTAAAAAATATAGTGTCTGTTTAAAGTAAAAAATAATGATAAATCTGATGTGAGATGCGTATTTGTATAATTTTATGTTTACACGTTATAAACCATTGCCAATCAAAACGAAAAATCATACAAAGAGAATAGTGTTAATGTTAAAAATGGCGGTTTCGTGCAAACCCAAAACTGGTAAACTGATGATAATATTCGATTATCGAATTTGTTGAAATTGCGTGACACAAATATTAATTAAGAACGCTGATTCTTATATCATGTTTCCTTTTAACCCCTCTGCTTAAAAATTTGACCCCTAGCTACTGTCCCCCGTAAGCTCTAAAATTCCCGAGTTCGAAAGTGAGCTTTCTAATAATTCCATGCACGATATCTCCTCACTAAAAGATAAAAGTCATGTTTCAAATTGCATTATTAATGGAAATTCATTGTAATTAAACTCACACCTTTCATATTCATGCAATGTTTAATGCTGATTTTTTCTTTCACTTGGGTTTTACCGTCGCTCAAACTGTCAGTGTTTTTTTAAACCTTTAGAGTTTTAATTGTGGAGGGAGACCCCAGGCTTACACCCAGCTGGTAGAACCACCGACCTTGACTGGATAGTTTCTTTACATGTGAAATGTGATCCCTGTTGGGATTCATACTCACAGCGGCCAGGGGATTGCGATGTACTGGTAAGAGACCCTAATAACTCAACTACGGAGGCCTCTTTAGTATTCTGAGGATAGGAGTCTAGTACTGGTTCTTACCAGGAACAATGATAAAATAGACTGTTTACCTCATATGACTCTGACTGTTGAAAAGAGGCGTAAAACTAGAAATAAACAAACGAACAAAATCTGATGATTTAATGACAAGTTTAAACGAAATACTATAATGTAATTATCAACGACATAGCATTTTCCTTCTTTAAAATAGCATCAATTTTTGTTTTGTTGCCTTCGTGTTCTCTGAATTAGAAATAATAAATGTAATTCTTCAGAGAAAATTAATATTCTTACAGAAGAGAAAAAAGTTTTTATGATGCAAGATTTCCCTTTATCGAGAGAATTATATATTTTTTGTATAAATAATTCAGGAAGAAGTGACGGCTTATTCGCGTAAAAATTATATGCACTGCCTTCGGATAGAAAACTTCTGAGTTCATTTCTGATGTCATTTTTCAGAAATTAAATTCGTCAGCTGTAAAAATTTGGAACGAATTTCACGTTAGGCAATGTTGTCTTGTTACCATTCCTTGACAGACCTCGGTGCTTCTTAGAAATCTGTATATTTTGTTTGTACTGCGAATTTCATCCGCGAAGAGGCCCAATATGTAACGGGTTATTTTGATTTGCCACGTATATTCAAGTAGAGGTCATTATCAAGGTGTATCTGTCGCATGCTACATTTACTTTTTGACATAATTATGAAGACCAACTGAATGTATCTGTCCTTCAATAACAAGTTAGTATATAATAGAAAATGATAGAAATCATTAGTGTAAAAAATTGACGATTTAAAATCCCTGTATAATTGCCGTTTTGGTATAAAATATGCAAATTTAGCCTAGCAAAATAAATATTACATGTACCACTGTACATAATAAGAAACAGTAATATTTTCAGATTTTATTGGTTATAAAATGCTCATCAAAGTAGCCTTGAATATGTTTTATTTCCATTCATAATTAATTCTTCGGTATAAGAAGACAATGAGAATAATCTTACACATAAAACAGGGGGTTAAGTAAAAGCTTAAATCAGGCACACAAGTTGGAAATTTCAACTTGAGTGATTTATTCATGTATTAAAGTTCGCAAATTGTATACGATATAATGCACTTATGTAATGTTTTAGAGCCATGTTTTTAGCGTTCATTATTCTAAAATAAATTTTACACACACCCCCTCCAGTTACGCCGTTCTTTATCAATTAAGACAACCCAGGATCAACACTTCTCTTTTCTGTTCATGAACTTGCTCGGTGCACTGAACACCAATGATTTCAACATTAGTTGTGCTTTTGCTTAATAGTATGCGTTATTAATTACATTTATAATGTTTCTTTATGTAAAATTACATCTATTTTCTACTGCTTTAGCTGGATATTTTTTAATTCCCAATACCATGCACGTACATCATGTACGCACATTTATAATCGCACATTTTACTGGCCATAAGTCTCAACGACCCATTCATAGAGGAACTAACCAAAAATTGCTGACGTTTCTGTTGGTATATATCTATTATCATTACAATTATTGGACAAATTTGTTTTGAATACATTCCTCGAAATATCCATATCGAAAGATCATTTTTATAGGAAGAAATGTTTTATTTACGTAAATTGCAGGTAATATGTTGCCCGTCAAAAGCTTACAAAGCGTTTTATTGAAGTTCCGCTTGTACCTCGCTTAAATTCTCACCAAGACCTCCCCCAATAGCCACGTCTTCTCTGTAACATGAAGAAGGAGACTGTGTTGAATCCGAGAGGAAGCGATAAACCGCAATAGTGAATCATAGATAATTCTACAGAGTCCGTCGTGCGTGTTATTCTCATAAATGTCAGTACTTATTTCAACGAATTTAGAAGGAAGTGTTTAGGAGATGAATTTATTGCGTTTTAGATTTCATTAAATTGCTTAAACACATTAAGTTATTTTTGGTACAATTACGATTTTATTTCTATTAGCTAAATTACACAAGGACAAACGAGGTCAACGGCCGTTATTTTCTATTTACTGCCCATCCCAAACCAATTTGTCAAATCAATCTAATGGCATCATGTCTATCCCAGTATTAAGAGTTTATTTGTCTTTGTCTCGTTCTCTTTTCATGTTAATCACAGATACAGGACGAGGAGTGACACCTTATTTCCTAATTGTGATATATAAACTACCACAGTAAACCCTCAATATTCAGACGACCTGTGTGACCAGAAAAGATGGTCTTTTTATTGAGATGGTCTGATTTTATTATTGTCTTTGTCTCGCTACCCGGTTACTCCATCCACAGCGATGAAGGATGCCGTCTTTCGAAGCTCCTCTGCATTGCTGTTGTTTTTCCGTTCCATTGGGATGCTTTCTGGTCCCACACTTATTTCTAAACTGTCCTAGAAGTGGAAACCTTTGTAGTAATAGTATGTGTTCATTTGTTTGACTTTCAGTGCCACAGGAGCATTGTGTTGTTTGAGCCAACTTGAGCTTGTAATGCATATTATCATGTAGAAATATAGAGCCAATACTGTGAACCGGTTCAATAGTCAGTGGTCATAATAAAAAGGTGGTCTTAACATGTTAATATTGAGTTGGTGTCTGATTGAGGTTATTATTGTACATGTATGTTTTAGCCCATACATATTAAATGTGTTATTTACGTCAAATAAGCAGCTCAGAGAAAAGCGCTTAAATGGCTGATGAAACGCAATATACATTGTACCTAACAATAAGTGAAGCTGAACACAGAACTGACGAAATATGTCACACTTTGGAGTGAAAACATTGTGTTATTAAATTGATGTAACAACTAATCTTTCGAAATATAATCTGGCGGGGAATTATTTTCTAGTACTACACAAGCAAAAACTTGAAGCTACTTTTGGAAAACGTATGTCGTGCATTGGCTAAAAATTAGTAATATGGCTGTTTGTATTGCGTGCTTATATCAATGAAATAATAATTTGTCTCTGTCCGACGACACACGCTTTGTCCTTAGAATTGGGAAACTTGGAAAACTAGAAGCTCAAATTACAGAACGCAACAAGAGAACAATCGAATATTAATACATGTATTACTAAAACATTGCGCATACATTTACATTATCATTCTATTAAGTTCCTGCCGATTTCGGATAACGAGGTTCTACTGTGGCTAACAGTTGAATTTTCCGAGATTATATGTTAATTCCATGTTTGCATTGAGTCATTACATTCTGGCACGAACGTAAACTCGGTTGTTGCAATTCCAAGACTTACATTGTGCATTACATTTTCCTGGTGACAATCTTTCTGTAAGTGCATGCTTTTTAGTTCGTAAATATTAAGTTGCCGGCGGAATCGAGAGAAGTGGGAGAGAATAGCGTAAATATGTAACACAGAAGAATTTGTTAATGAACTTGCTAAAGCACACCCCATAATTGATTAACTGGGTCAATATGAGAAAATCATGGCTAATACGAGAAAACTGAGCCAATACAAGATTCAAGCATTTCGATTGGGTGAGAAGGAGGGCCAATACGACAGTTCTTGGTCCATTAACAAAGCCAATATGAAATCACTTGATTAATAACATTATACATGTACTATTAAAAAAATACGTTTGTTTGGGTGACCAATATTTTGCTTTGATGGAACATTCTACGAGTATGTATGATTTATTTTTGCACCCACTGATCTTGTCAAGTGCTGTTTACTCGTCTTTCGTAAATTGCTGTTGTCTGATGCAGTTACGAAGTAATTGGTTGTTAGATGTTTCATGGTTAATCTGTCTGATAACTGACTTACTATGGCGTCCTTACGTTATATCTATGGCAACAAAGTCACGACTTAATGTCTGGAAGTACTTCTTCATGTTATAATTAGCGCACTCTCCTATTACGTATTAGCTTTGAATCAGATTAAGCGATTCAGATTTAAGATCTATTTTGGCATAATGTGATTTTTGCCATATTGTACAAACTGTGATAAGTGTTCGATATGGTGCGAATTGTGAATGGTCTGATTACATATGGATCAAGAGTTGTATTACTTATTTGATTTATCTTTCCTATCCATTTAGTAAACTGTTCATGAATTAATGACTAGACTTGGATCAACTTCACATCTCGCTTAATAATTATGAGAACTAAAAACTTGACGCTTGCACTGACGGCCACTCCGATTTTATTACATATGTTGGCGTATTTTATACACTATTATCGAACAGTATATTATTGTGAGCATAATTTATTGATACAGTCACCACTGGGAACAAATGCCTCAAAGGGAAAATAGCAATAAACCTTAAAGCTCAGCTGGCTTCAGTTCAGAAGCTCACTGTTTCTACTACATACATCAATAATTGTGTAATTAAAAGAACTATCTTTGTTCGAATGATGTCTATTGTACAATGTATGCCGTTAATTGTGGCTTTGGTCTGTTACCTATAGAAATATCGGTTTTATTATTTAAGATAACTGTACTACCATTAAAGACAGGAATATATATTTTTTTCTGAAGATAAAAATTATATGCTTAGTTAAGATACAAGGTGCGTGTTTAAGGTTACGGGACTGGATGTCTCTAATCGAGGAAAATCGACATTGTTGTCAAATTTTCATAAACGAGTATGATCTACCACGACCGGGAATCGAACCCGGATCCTCGGGTTACAAATCTAGTGCACTAACTACTGGACCACGCCCCTAAGAACAATAAGGCCGACCACTCGTTTTTCACAAAAAACTTATACTGAGAAAATGCTTCCAATAGGCATGACCGTAATGACAGGGTCAGCTATTTAAATTGCTATTTTTCTTCATTGCAATACAGGTTGTATGGAAAAAGGCAACAAACTTAGATTTTTAAACGATTTTATACGATATCTACATCTTGTTCAAGTCGTTCGATATATCAATCACTCTAATGATCATACAAGTAAATACAATAATGTTCTTATACTTCGTTGAGGGCCAGACATTAAGTACTATTGACATAAAACTGAAGGATGAACTGAAAGTGTGGCAGTTATATTCATGTATTCATTTTGAGATGAACTGAAACTTTGGCAGTAAAATTGTAATTGGTAAAAAACACGCTTGTAACAAGAAATAAAATATACTTGTTTTATGGAGTAAATGTTAATTATGTAAGATACTGTCTTCGTATTATACATGCATGTGTTTGGCTGGTATTATATACATTTTGTTGGTACAGGACAGGATGACCATGCTATTTGGAATGGGGGTTATGCTTTTTGTATCCACCAATAATCCACCACTATACGGCTGGGTCACTCTAAGTGGAAATACTTTTATTCAAATTTAGGTTGTAGATAGATAGATAGATTTATTCAGCATATAAAACACATGGTATGGTATAATACAATATATGAATGTTTTAAAAAACACATTGTTACAAAGACTAGAATAATACATTTAATGACATATAATACTAATAAATTGTTAGATGTACCAGTACATGTATATATATACTCAGGATGACACAAAAAAGGAAATGTGAATATAGTATATAGTATAGTTGTGTATAGTATCCATTGTATATGTTCCTATCCTTGGTAGCAATCTTAAAGTATTATGATCCTAGCTCCCAGAATTATTTTCTCAAAAAAAAGGCTTGCAGATTTTGGAAATGTTTATCACTTTTATAAGGTTCCATGATGTTGCACTGAAGTCTATGGGAGTAACAATTACAGACAAAAGAACTTACAAATCTATGAAAACTCATAGTAAAAAGATGAAATAACACAATCTAACTATCATTTAATAAAGAAAAATAATCTATAGGTCACCATGCAATATTAAAAGAAATTAATACTTTTCAACAGGGGCAGCAACTCTACAATTCTTTAGAATTTGATGTTAAATAAATTATAGTACTCGTGGTAACTATCAAAGTAAAAAAAAACTATAAGTCAATACTATTTTTGTAATACGTGTATTTACATTTTTTGTGTAACATGAAGCAGATACATCAGAAAAAATGGTTAGGTCCTTAATACTTTTATCTATACTCATCGAACTAGGCGATAAATCGAGATTCTTCGATTATTCGGTACTTTTTAGAAGCGAAAGCAAAGCGACAGCTTCTATAGTGATTCACCCAGTTATGTATTTACAAAAACGTGACGCCTCTTATCCATACATTCGCATTTAAAAATAGTACCACTGGCTGTATGACTCTATACCGATTGTAATTGTGATACAAGTTGGACATATTGCAGGATTATGTTCATTTTGAATTATTACATTGTTATGGCATTTCAAAGTGTAAAACTATTCATCCTCACGAAAGTTTCATTCATAAGGGCGATCCGCACAAATGTTTCATTCATAAAGACAGTAAACAGTGCGCATCGCTGCTATACACATGGGATTCTCTAAAACACTAGCAGAGCGAGGACACCAGTTTTAAACCGTAACTCCGCCTACTGGATAGATATAAAGTACGGAAAGGACTCGAACTCGCGAAATGAATTTCTTATTTGCGATTTGGTTTTGTATAATACATCTATATTAAAAACAACTTCAACATAAATGATTTATTATTAAAACAGAATTATAAACCGCCAGTTTGACTGAATTCAGGGCGTTTTCAGAATTCTTTCAACACAGGACGCCTGGCAGTGTAGGCAAACACTCAACCACGTCCCTAAAGAGTTAAACCTAATGAAGCAGACACTAACTATATTATTACGTATACTTACGAAGTTTTAAGAGTCAGATATGTTTTAGAGTGATCAGAAAGTGGAGGCATGAGTTTATTATCAACTTTAACAGAATTGGAAGCATAACGAGTGGACCTCTACCTAAACGTCTTCATTACACTGGGCCAAAACTGACTCTTTTGAGGAAACTATTAGTCAAAACAATATATACATTTGAGTTTTTCAACATTGTGGCAGAGAGTTGGTTGAGATTATTTGGTAATATCTAATGCACATCTACCAAATATTATAAATAACATTTTAACTTTCGCTTCTGACAGTACTCTCGTTGCTTTGATCGAAGATGGTCAATAAGATACTAAATAAAATAAATACTGTTTGAATCAACACAATCTTCCAGCCAATGCTAAATACAAAATGTACTGAAATACATTATAATGAGAATGTTCGACACAACTTACAATTCAGCTTTTATTATCATACATATGGTAAACTATTTATCAGCTACATATGGTAAAGTAATCATTATGTAAGAGTTGCTGAAAAGTTACAAACAGACGGCGTTATACGAGGGTGATCAATAAGTTCGTGGACAAGCAAGCGTATAAAGAAATGTTAGATTTTAAGTAACAATTTACACAATAATGAAGTGTATTGCATATCATAATAAAATTACATACAGAAACTCGTATATTGAAGGCAGAAAAAATAGTATGCGCAGAGAGGCGCATGGAGTCTTATTATAAATTTTTAACGATCTATAAAAAGCTAGATTGTTGTAGCGATTAAAAGGAAAGCACAAGGAAATCGTATAATGTAACTGAGAATTAATCAAACATAGACGATTTACCAGTACATATATATCTGTTCAGGAAACCTTACAAGAACAACATTTATATGTTCATGCATGGAGAAATACTTCAGGCTTGGTATTGTGATTAATTTTCTATTGATATAGCTCTACAATACTCAGTTTGTTCTTCATTTTTAAAGAATTCCACAACTTTCAAATCCAGAGGATCTGTGTTTTTAGCCCATGCGTTGGAATTTAACTTCTTATGCCCAACTTACTCGCTTTGTTTTATTTCAGTTTTCAGTTCACCTGACCAGTTTTCCTTGACTACATATTCCAACCAGTACTAACTTACCCTTCAACAAGGAACAGGAACCTTCTCCACATATGTAAAAATCAAAGTTCTGAAGGTTCTGCTGTTGTTCGTAACTACAAAGTAGTCAAAAGTTGAATTTCATTGTAGGCTGAGGTATTGGGCTGAGTTTTGGAAACCGAACGATAGTTCGTGCATGAATTTAGATGCAGACCAAAGTACTACGCTTTTCCATACCGCCATGTAATTGTTAAAGTTGTTCCTGTTCCATGTACTTCAGTACTTTGATTAATGTGTCCCAATCCGATAAGCAAAATGGTTCGTGCCGAACAACAAATATCGACATTTTGTCAAATTTACATGGAAGGACTTTACCTTATCAGGTTGAACATCTCTAACGTAATGTGCATTGTATTGGTACGATATGATACTATTAATTCATTAATGACTAAAATTTCTTATAAAACCTCTCACTAGACATCAAACCTGGGCGTGGTTTCAATTATTGAACCGTAAACATAAGCGATTTTGATTGGCTATCAAAATTGAATGGAGTGCGTCAAATTCATTCATTTCATGAGAGGATAATGATCCGACACTTCAATTGTTAATTGCTCAACTTAAAAAAACACAGTAGGTGTCATTGTTTAATTAATATTGCCGTCTTATTTGATGACGGATTTCAAAGCGGTTTTCGGTATTTTGTAGCAGAAATGTAATATATATATAGAGAACAGTGCCTCAGAATTTTTATACTTGTTTTCATTTTTTTTATCTTTGGAGTATTACGTATTAAACAGCGGGGTTCTGGATACGGAATTTCTTTTAAGTCAAACATCTAACGAACGGAGTACTTTATCAAAAAAACTGAGGCACGGTTCCCTGCTTTATACATTTATAGTCTTTTTAAGGCTACTTAGTGTAATATATTCCTATATAATCAGAGTAGTTATCGTTCTTCAAAAATTTGTAAATTACGTGCGATATTGGTTTATAGGAGAGCAATAAAATGTAATACTTGTTTAAAATCATTTGCAATGCACTTTATACAGTGGGTTTATTTTAGTATATAATTATGGTTTATGACATAGTCGCCACAGTGGCGGTTGCGTGTCTGTACGTTAGTTAGTTAGTGTGTGAGTGAGTGCGAAAAATATAGGTTTCTAGCTCAAAGGTCAAGGTCACACTTAGAGGTCAAATGTAAAAAATAATCATTATACACCTTGCCAGGGCTGTGTCTCCTTTATGCATTGAATTATTTGAAAATGACTTGCCATAATACAATGAGACCATGTGTCTTGGGCAACACCCAGATTTTCATAGGTCAAAGTTTTAAGATTACACATTCCGTCAAATATACTTTCCTTGTCTGGGCTGTGACTTCTGTTTGCATTCAAGGATTTTGAAATAAATTGGTATAAAAGTTTACTTCAATGAAATGATGTGTCATGAATATCACCCATACTTGTAGTTCAAAGGTCAAGATCACAAGCTGGCTATACAGGGGGCTCGACATGTTGCCCTTGGGCTTCTAGTTAAATCTATAAATTTGTGAAACTTGATTTGACCCGACATCCAAGCCAGATACTTTAAGCCAAGTTCACATTAGCCATGCTATTTTTCGTTCGTACGATTTCGCAGTCCATGGGTGTCGTAGACAAATTCGAAACATGTCCGGACAGGTCCGCACCAGTCGTAAACACTGCAGGGCGCCAATACGACCCACTGTGATCGCAAAGGTCACAAGGTGTTCACATCCTGATCGTAGGAAAATACAACGCATGTACTACAGTCTTACCAGAACTTAGAGAGAGTTTTTCAATCGGAGGACAACACACTCCCTCAATATGATCTCAACATTCCATTTTTTCGTACTGGGAGATGACGTTTTCCCGCTCTGGACCTGGTCGTACTCGATGACAGCGATGTCAAATGAACAAAGAGTGTTCAACTATTGGCAATCCTGGGACAGACGGGTGGGTGAAAGTGTCTTAACCACATTGGCACTCTGTTGGAAGTGTTTGCTGGCAATTCGGACCAGTGCGATCCCCAGCCTTTTTTTGTACGACGATGAACAGGAGGATGAGGTAGGTAGCCTTGTCCTGGGTGCTTGGCGTCAAAGCCAACAACTTCTTGATGGACAACAGTTCAATCGTTGTCTCATCACATATGAAGCAATTATACAAATAGAACGTGTGCCTCTAACAACAGACCAGTTGAGAGGGTTCCATGGTAGGACCTGATTATGTGAACAAGACTAGTTGCATTTGCGTAATGTTGACAGTTGTACTTCAAGCAATGCACTTTTTGATGTAAAAAAAAGAATGTAAGCTACATTGTTATATATCAATTAAGTAAGTGCTTGGGTAATACATCTTGTGTTTCAGCACCATTTGGCTAACCAGGACGTAGGCTTGGTCAGGCTGGAAAGACTTTCCTTTGTCCTGTTTTGTCTTTTCATCAATTGTTTTCTGCAAAACTTACACACACACAAAAGTACAAGCAATACTTAACTGTAGCACGTGCAAATGCCAGGATAGATATGTAATCATGAGGCTCTACTTGCTGCCACCAACAGAACATCTGAGTAGATCAACATTTTATAGCGAAGGACTGTCCTTGCTAATGCGTGTGATTGTTGTACGTTCCGCACCAGTCTTGTGACAGCCTTGTGACGAAATGCAAGGTATCTGCAAGGTAGTCGGACGCCGTATATAACTGAAAATTTGTTGAAAAACGGCGTTAAGCCCACCATAAACAAACATAACAAAACATTAGGTTCCAAAACACTAGTTATTAGTCGTTATCCGAAATGCACTTCAAGTACAATGTTCTTTAAAATCCTGTATTATAAAATTTTATTCAAAACTATATAGATATAATTCCTTTTGTGAAAATTAAACTTAAGCAGTTTGAGAAAATAAAACAATGCTCACCTTTGTATATTTTAGAAAATAGCGATCATAACTTTAGTAAACATGCTGCTATCTACGATTCCGCCATGTTTTTGTAAAGATCACGTGTTTAGAATCAAACATTCTATTGGCACATAAGGATATAGAGCAATTCTGGATTACATAAACTGGACATAGAGCATTTCTTTATACGGACATGTAACAATCACGTGATGTATTATTAGACTATGATTGGTCAAAATGTTGTTAACCTCTGAAGTGCACCAAGTCCTGGAGACAGAGCAATATAATTGTTAAAGTTGTGTTCAAACAGATGGAGCAAAACGTTAGGCAGGATCTTCGTCAATGGCGTCATAATTCATATTTTCGTGTCACGATCATGTAGAGCAAGGCGAGACGAACACGGTGATTTTTGAAAAAAAATGGAGATAGAGCACTATAAGAATCAGGCGAGTTCAGATAAATTCATACAATCATACAATCAGTCTAAATATACCATTAAGACTTATAAAACACTTAGTGATATGATAAATTCATGAAAACACTTAGTGATATGATAAATTCATGAATGTATGTATCCATTATGCTAGGCACAATCATCACGTTATATTCGTCTCGATGCAAAAACAAGTTCTATCTTGGATGTAGAATTAGTAGATGTTCATAAATATATCAAAGCTACGATAACAACTCTGAAACTGACATTGTGAATCATGCCGGAATATTTTTTGGCGCAGCTGAATTAAAACTAATTTTGACCTACATTTGAACCAATGAAAATGTTAGATACAAAATTTTCAGCTGAATAAGGTTGCTTGTCATTGGTTAAAGTGATGTCATTATGAAATTTAAGGGCAGAATTCGTAATTGTTAGTTGTTCGTAATAAATTATTATCTGAAAATAATTCAATAATCAAAATCTACAACAGTATCAAATTAAATACCGAACCATTTTAACCATGAAAAATAAACTCAAGAGTGTTGTTTATGGCCTGAACTGTACACGTGGTTTAAAATATTTAAATGTCAAATCTGTCTGATCATGCTGCAGGCACTGGAGAAACCAACTTAAGCAAATAAACACAGTTTTAAGGTTTAAACACGTGAATCGAGTATAACCAGGGATGATCATCACATCTGATGAGTTATGCTTGTAATAGATCTAGTGTGCTTGCATGGTAAACAAAACAAATATGACAGTATGAGCAACATCTACCTGACTGTCGATTAAAACATTTCTAATTTCATTACTATTAATAATTTAATCAGAATAAAATTATTAGTGTTTTTTTTTTGCTTACATGAGCATTTTTACAGTAATTTTCACAAGTTTAGGATTTCCAGACATAGCTAATGAGAAAAAGAAGAAAATATAACCTAAACCTGTTACTGAGTACATATTTACCCAAAAATCAATACAATTAATTAGTTCCTGTAAAAAAGTGTCGTCATGCTTGATTTTGCCAATGTCCGGAAAATATACATCTATGAGGCATTAATTTTGCACTGCATCTGTGCCGATTATCTTTTTTAAGGATATTTCTTGTTTCCATTGTTCTTAATGAAATAATTAGAAATAAACACATCCATGTATACGTTCGTTTTAAAACCACTAGTGGAAAATATTCCTTATGGCAAATATATGAACCATTAGTCTAAAATGAACTGTCCAAACTAAGATACGTCCATTAAAAAAAATTTGACCACCATGTTTACACTCATTTTAGGTTAACTATGATGATAATTTATCAGTGATAGTTTGAATTGTGATCAGATCATAATAAAATATGAGATTCGACGCGATCATATTGTGAAGGAAGACCAAAATGACATTATTTTAATAACTAAAAGGATGTCTGCGCCTTAATTGCGATTGGATGTTACTAACATTTAATAATGATACTGATTAGTGGCTGGTAAAAAATCATCGATTTGATGCTCGTGTTGTAAGGAAGTTGCGTGTGAAAGCGTTTTAATTGAAGACAGTTTATTATCAGGAACAGCGAATGACTTCCGTGAATTTATGTTGAGAGTCTCGACACTACTGGCACGTCTTGAAATGAGCCTGTCAGTCCGGTGAAAATTATGTTCCCCGTCGAATTAAATTAGTACTAATTACATGTTCGCGTTCATTGCTGTTCTAAACAGTATTAATTAATCATGATAAATTGAAGCAACTATTTATTTGCCTTGTTTTTAATGTTACCTTGAATACTTTAATGTTATTTACACTGTTGAAACTGTAAGTGTATTTTTTATAAAATTCCTAAATTGTCGTTATAGTACCGTGTGAATATACAGTTATT
The DNA here is from genome assembly GCA_964023205.1 of Lutraria lutraria. Taxonomy (NCBI): domain Eukaryota; kingdom Metazoa; phylum Mollusca; class Bivalvia; order Venerida; family Mactridae; genus Lutraria; species Lutraria lutraria. Next base: position 14,468,976 of record OZ026843.1, on the reverse strand, counting down.
GACTAGTGAGCCATTAAATATGGCTACGCCTCGGTCAATATGACATTCTGCCGGTGAATATCACATTATATTTGTTGGCTCACTAGTCAACAACTGTTTTATTATATGAAAAGTTGATTTGAAACCATTGAGGATAATATTCTGATTCATTTCGTAATTAAATGCATTACTTGATAAACAGAAATGTGTATCATATCAATTATAAAGAAAGATGAATATATCACAAACAACGACTTATAATTCTGGTAGATAAATATTGACATGGTTATATTTTTAGAGTTGGAAATTCAGAAATTTCCCGTGGGTTGGGACAAAAATTGCCCGGGGGTCGGAAGAAAATGCCAGGGATCTGGATTAAATTCGTTCGAAGGAAAGGGACAAAAATTGCCCAGGGATCGTGGAAATGCCCGGGGTCGGCTGAAATGCCCGGGGTCTGGATAATATTTGTTCGAAGGACCGGGACAAAAATTGCCCAGGGGATGGGGGAAATGCCCGGGGATTTGCAAAAGAAAATTCGACAAAAACTGCCGGGGGTCTGGAAAATGGGGTGGGGACAAAAACTGCCCGGGTTGTTTCCATCTTCCGACACGGTGTGACGATAGAACAAAATACGCAATGCGTTTATCTTTTGTGTGATGAATATTGACCTGGTTCTATTTCTTGAATTGGAAATTCCGAAATATCCATTAAATATCAAGTTTCACCGTTGAATATGACATTTATGTTAGATGATGGATCAGGCTTTTAGCCAATCAAAATGTGTTTATTTATTGATCATATAATAACATAATTTATCGATAGCAGTCCAGTTAGATCGCGCATTAAAATGTTAATGTTAGGTCAGCTAAATAAATTACGTATTTAGTCATATCTGCTGTATATTAATTCCAATAAATGTGAAATGTTTGTCAAGAACGGTATATAACTTTATTTCGACCGCATAAGAATACATTTTCGTACATTTTTAGTTTACAAAGTTTACGACAACAAGAAGTACGAGTACATTAAACAACTGCAGACTCTCTATAAGTTGACATGGTCTTAATTTCTCTACGCTGGTAGATTTCACCCCATGGAAGGAAGGGTTTCCTCTGAATCATCTAATAGAATGAGTTTTTTTTCTGAATAATTAATACGTCATGCCAAGAAATATAGGTCAAAAGTGAGATTAGGCACCTTCGCAAAAAAACATTAAAACACTTGATTTGAAGGTTTATATAATACCTTTATCTATTACCTTTGCGTTAATTATCTGTTATTATAATCTGTTAATTATTTCGAATAGTTTATCCTGATTCTTTTATCGTGCCCGGTGTTAAGCACTAAGACACGCCCCGTCCATTTTCTTTAAATTTCTTAACACAGTGTCTGGCTCGGTAGATAGGGAAACTGAAAAAGCGTCCCTGGAATATCGGAAGGCAGAGCCCAGATTCGAACCCATTCGGTCAGTAGTCGAGCACGTTACCGCTAGACTATCGATCACCCCGAAAGTAAAAAAAAAAAAAAATTGTCTATCCTTATCGTCAATTTTTTTCTATAAAACCACATTATTTTGTAAAACGTTTCACATAAAAGACTTGATGTTTTATTAGGGCATAATGCCCATCTATTACCCACCGAGAATGAAGTCCAAATTCTGTAAGTATTGTTAGTTATTTCATTATCGGATCTATCAATCTTAATATCTTCTATTTTAACCCGATCATGCTTTGATTGTTACGTCTTAATATTTGCTTTAGGAACACAGATCATAAGAAATGGTTCGGGACAATTATGTGAGTTAAGTGGTCACTTGTCTTAACACATGTTTGACTGTTGATCCAATCAGTGTATCGTTTTCATGCCAATAACCTTACACACCTTTGATTACTAAAACATCAAAGCGATAGACAAGATAATTAAATATGAAGAGAAAAAACATTAATAGGTGTAAGTCACCTGTTAATCAAGAGGAAGGGAAGTAATATCCACTTTTTACATACACGTCAGATAATGATAAGAAAAAATACAAAAGTCTATTTAAGTGAAATTATGGCATTCATGAATTTTGTTCGTGAATATGGAAATTTGAAAGAGCTTTGATAATACATTGTCATTTCAGTGTATTTAATTGTGTACTTATTTGGCCGCGTGGTTATGGAACCCGGCATGTAATTACTAACACCTCGTTGATGCGAGTTGAAAACCAACCGGAACCAAATTTAACATGTTGTCCAGAATTGATCCAGAATTTTCAAAGATCGATATAGGGACCTTGGTGGTCGAGTGACGAGTAATAACAAGAAAAACTATTATGGAACGTTATAGGTAGACGAAATACAAGAAGCATTGTTTTTTGTATTTTGTATGAAGTTGCTTTTTCATATTAAAAGGATATTGACTGTGTATTTTTTATTAATGAGAGTATAAGTAACATATTTACATGTTGTAAATAAAACACATATATTGACAATCATGAGTATTTGACAAATCAATGAATTCACCAACACATGATAATATCATACCCTACATCAAGCACTAAATGCTAATGTGCTATGATACAACCGCATTGAACTTCATATTATGCCACACAACCACTTACCTAGGTCAACATCACAGAGCACTGCCTGCATGATTTACTTACCTATCAACAAAAAAAACAAAACAAGTCAAACTTGATAAAAATGACCTACATCACCATTAGCCAATCAAATGGTCAGGATTACCCAAACTAGTATTAGACACTATACTATATACCCACAAACAACTAGAATAAAATTGTACCCATGACCAAAATTCGTCTAGAAAACAAATCTCTCGAAATCCACCTGGAACCAAATCTAAAGACATTGAAAAGCTTCTATTTAAGTGACCCCCCCCCCCCCCCAACAAAAATAAACACTGGAGGTCTAATCTCTAAATTGTTTTATCCCCCCCCCTTATGAGTCTAATCCTGCCTTCTCATGGTCAGCTTAGTGTCTGTAGACTTTAAATCTAGTAAAAAGGTAGGGTTATACATTTTTAGCTCACCAGAGCACGAATGTGCTCAAGGTGAGCTTTTGTGATCGCCCTGCGTCCATCGTGCGTCGTTCTTCGTGAAGTGGCGTCCATGTTTACTTAAAACAACATCTCCTCCTACACCGCTATGCCGGTTGCAACCAAACTTTGCTGGAATGATCCTTGGGTGGTCCCCTTTCAAAGTTGTTCAAAAAATTAAATTTCATTAAAAACTCTATGGCAACAAATAGAAAAAACTTAAAAAATCTTCTTGTCCGAAACCACAGGGCCTAGAGCTGAGATATTTGGTATGTAGCATTGTCTAATGAAACTCTACAAAGTTTGTTCAAATTATTCCCCTGGGGTCAAAATTGGCTCCGCCCCGGGGGTAACTTGATTTTACATAGACTTATATAGGAAATTTAAAAAATCTTCTTGTCAAAAACTACAATGCCAAGAGCTTTGATATTTGGTGTGTAGCATAGTCTAGTGGACCTCTACCAAGTTTGTTCAAATTATTGCCTTAGGGTCAAAATTGGTCCCGTCCCTGGGGTCACTTGATTTATATAGACTTATATAGGAAAATTAAAAAAATCTTCTTCTCCAAAACCGCAAGGCCTAGAGCTTAGATATTTTGTATGTGGCATTGTCTAGTGTACCTCTACCAAGTTTGTTCAAATTATGGCCCCGGGGTCAAAATTGGCCCTGCCCTGGGGTTTATTCTATTTTATAAAAGGAAAATTTGAAAAATTTTCTACTCCAAAACCACAAGGCCTAGAGCTAAGATATTTGGCATATAGCATTGTCTAGTGGACCTCTACCAAGTTTGTACAAATGATTGCCCTAGGGTCAAAATTGGCCCCACCCCGGGGATCACTTGATTTATATAGACTTATATAGGAAAATTTAAAAAATCTTCTTCTCCGAAACCACAAGGCCTAGAGCTTAGATATTTGGTATGTAGCATTGTCTAGTGTACCTCTACCAAGTTTGTTCAAATTATTGCCCTAGGGTCAAAATTGGCCCCGCCCCGGGGGTCACTTGATTCATATAGGCTTAATATAGGAAAATTTAAAAAATCTTCTTCTGCAAAACCGCAAGGCCTAGAGCTTAGATATTTTGTATGCGGCATTGTCTAGTGTACCTCTACCAAGTTTGTTCAAATTATGGCCCCGGGGTCAAAATTGGCCCTGCCCTGGGGTTTATTCTATTTTATATAGGAACATTTGAAAAATCTTCTTCTCCAAAACCACAAGGCATAGAGCTAAGATATTTGGTATGTGGCATTGTCTAGTGGACCTCTACCAAGTTTGTTCAAATTATGGCCCCGGGGTCAAAATTAGCCCTGCCCTGGGGTTTATTCTATTTTATATAGGAAAATTTTAAAAATCTTCTTCTCCGAAACCACAAGGTCTAGAGCTAAGATATCTGGTATCTAGCTTTGTCTGATGGACCTCTTTTAAATCTGTTCATATAATGGCCATGGGATAAAAAACGGCCCAGATGGGTCACTTGATCTTACCTGGATTCGTATAGAAAACTTCAACAATGTTCATCTCCAAATGACCTTTTCTCCTGGTGAGCATTTATAGGGCCTTCATGGCCCTCTTGTATTGATTTATGGTGGTTATCAATTTCCAACTATGTTTCTGTTGTTTTTATAAGCATATACATGTAGTAACAGATTATATAAACAGAAGCTAGTCTATCAATGATCCTGTCAGTTTTGTAACCCCCTACTGTGAAAAACATAGGGCTGCTGGTCCATACATCACATGCCTCGCATTCCTGGTTGAATGTCCACGTTCAATGTTATTGTCAATAATACTGTCAATATTCATTTATTGACGAACATTTTGACGTGAGAGGGCAATATTGAAGAAGACATCAATATATTGATGAGGATCAGAAATCTCAGATAATTATTGAAGTATTGTCAATAGTATTGATGATCGTTTTATGCTCATCAATGTATTTATCAATCTTTTATCAATATTCTTACGAAAGCCGAGTAGAAAAGAACGAACTATTGGTCGAAATATTGATAAAAATATTGAACGTTGAGGGCAAAGCGGTAGTCGTCAATAATATTGACAATATTATTGAACGTGGATGGGCCACTTAACATGTTGGGCTGCTTTTTATGTAGCTTACGGGAGGTCTTTGGAAGTACCCAGTTGTTCGCTCTTTCTCCACATTGGCATCATTTTTTCATTTATCTATAACGTGCAAAGGTAAATCATACAACTAGTGCACTTACTGCTTAATCCAAAATTAATCAAGTCAAATACAAAGTAATATTTAGAATCATACAAATTGATTTGAAGAACAACTTGGCAGAATTATGGCAGGCATATCATACTTTGATTTAATTGATATTGGGTAAAAACGTGTACACACTTAAAAGAACATTCGAGTGGATTCTTCGTTTCGATATCAACATGGGTCCGTGCCCAAAGCGCTCTTTAGAGTTCCCCCAACAGAATGAATTGAGTAATCATACAATTATTGTGTACTAAATTATGAACGAAAACAGCTGAAGCATCACTTAATATTCCATAAAAATGTAGTTTGCCAAATTACATTTAAAGTATTATGCGCCTTAGAAGTTGATACATTAAGATTTATTACTTCTTTATAATTTCACCGAGCTTGATTTGAAAAAATAATGAATACGTGCCATGTTGTATTTGATTCTAACCACTAAAATAGTTGGCATTTATGACTTTTTTACCCGAAAACAACAGGAACTAGGTATTTAGTAAGCCATGTATAAAACCAGGTAGTTTTATTCAGTCAATAAAACTACCTGATAAAAACCAAGTACATGTAGTCTGTTTCTAAGCACAAATCTAATTTTCGTTCTCAACGTATAATTTTACTATAAGATCAATATGCTTGTTTGCATCACTTGTACGTAAATATTTTTATAAACCAATTTTGTAGACATAATTCTACTGGAATACAACTACAACAATAACTTATTTTGAATGATGTAGTAGAACGGCCCTTTACATAGAATTATATACAACTTCAGATGGCTTTGTTTTGTGTGTCAAATAAACACAGCATTTGAAACAGACATTATAATACAGTGCAACCTCTCCAAAGCAACACCCTTTGTGTATTATATTGTTGTTGAGAGGTTGTTGCTTTAGACAGGTTATATTAATAATTAAATCGCGCAGTGGGACAAATTATGCTGTTGTTGAAGGGAGGTTGTTGCTCAAGAGAGAGCCACTCTGGAGAGATTGTATATGTATAATCTAGATAGTTGTACTACATAAACATAAGCAAAGATTGCCATTGTGAAAATACTAGTATTAGATTTAGCAATATCATAATTACATAAAATGATAATAACTTGAGAATATTTTCAAAACTGTGATATTAAATTAAAGACGTATTACAAGTTATTATCACACCAAACCCTAGAATTGGTGAAAACACTTACTTGTAATCAGCATTTTTTTTAATTATAGATTTATATTATTGAATGAATAAAGCTAATAATGTTGTATCTGACTGCGAACATTTTAAGAATTTCTCCATAAATCCTGTTAGTAAATTTCATTTTACACGAACCTTCATTATGACATTAGCATTAAATAAGTGATTTTAATCTATTTGCCTAGCAATATCATTTAATTAACTCAATAATCGCTAATTTTGTAAAAACTGATAATTAAGGCACAGGTACACTTATTAACATTAAAGGCGTTCTATTATTTGGATACCTAAAATTCCATACATGCCAAAAACTAATTAAAATATCTTTGGATCTCACATTATGATCGATAAAGACAAAGGGAACTTGTGACATACCAGTATATCGCGGTATAGCGCGGTACATCCATTGAGCAGTACGTGTACATATCATATCGCCAGGCTCCGTAGTACGCTCAGATAGGGGAAGTATCTTATTCACGGTGTTTTGGCTTATTCCAAAGTGAGAATGTTTCACATACCGCGTTCGGAACCAGGTAAATATTCTGTTGCCGTAATATTGAGCGGCCTCATTATTAAATTGTAATCTAGATGGAATGTTGACACACCGTCCGAATTAATTGCAATTGACATCTATTGATAGTGTATTCTTTCACGAATATTTAAAGTTTAAACAGGCTAAATTTTTGTATAAATCTATGCCATGCACACACCAGCATGCGTGTCAGTTTAGAGGTGAAGTAGGCGATATTGTATACATTCTATATCGATTGGTAAAGTATCTATAAATCAACTAAATACGAAAGGAGTTCTTAAACTCACGAACTTTTCATGAAATTTTCATGCATATTTCACTGATGAATAGTTCATGAAGTTTGACTGGAAATTTTACCGGAAACAAGTCTGCAGCGATTACCTGACATTTATGTGCTTTAAAAATGCTGAGATGTTCGTGCCGATCAACTTGATTGTATTTATTGCTTCACCTAAAAAATATATTAAATACAGGTGCCTAATTACTATTAGTAAGAGAAAAAAATCTTGATTCTGAGCTGTTTCCATCGGTTATCAAACGGCGGTAATGTAATTTCAAGTTTATCCCGAACATCTTGTAATGACGCTTTTTCTAATCTAATCTACTTGGTATACATTTGAAATGGATTCATGCAGTGAATTACAGTAGAACTTCAATATAACGACCACGTTTTGTACCTGTAAATACTGGCCTGGCCCCGAGGTTATAAAACTTTAGACGGTCTCTGACCTCAAACATCATATCTTGTCTTTTAAAATTTCTAAGTTAATTGCGATCAGACAATTATTATATTATTGATACAATAGCCTGGCAGCGTAATTGATCTAAATATGGTTTTAAAATCGGCGCTATCTTTTCAACCATACTTCTTTGAGAATGAAAATGATATTTGAGTTCGGAGACCGATCTCAAGTTTTATAAACTCTGGGCTTGGTCCCTTATACAGAGAAAAAATGAAGTCCGGCCGGAAAATAGATATATGTAGTCGTTATAAGGAGGGGGTGGGCGTTATACTGAGATAGTCACAGCGTGATGTTTAACTATACAGTGCAACATGTACCAAGCAATACTCTTTTGGTTAAGCGAAATTAGTTTTTGAGTGGTGTTGCTCTAGAGAGGTTAAATTAATAGTTAAATCGTACAGTTGGGGAAAATCATACTGTTGTTGAAGGAAATAGTTGCTCAAAACAGGGCCGCTCTGGAGAGGTTGCACTATACTTCTATTTGGTTTTTTTTATCTTTTGTTTAACGTCCCATTCGACAGCTATGGTATTTTCAGGGCCGCCCCAGGGAAGGGGAGATAAGACACAGGAGAACCGGACATTTATAAATATCACTACTCTTTTCGAATTGCTTTCCTGGTTCTTTATCGTGCCCTTTGTAAAGCACCGATACACGCATCGACTGTGTCTTGCGATTTTCTCAACGCAAGCTCAGTAGTTGAGATGGAAACACTCAAAAAGCGTCCCTGTATTTCTATATAAGTAACCTTACACATCTAAGGAAAGTGCTGTAAATCATCGTGATGGTTTAATTAAACAAGAGGGCAAAGATAGCCCTATATATCACTCACATGACAATCACTGTTCACTCATTAAAACATTGTTTTGAACCGGTGACCTAGTTTTTTACCCCAGATGACCCATGTTAGAACTTGTCCAATATAATATTAAAAATAAGACAAATGTTCTGACAAAATTTAGTGAAAATTCCAATCAAAACCATGAAAACTACAGCATAGACAAGGTTTTCCTAAGATTTGACCTCGTGACCTAGTTTTTGACCCAAGATGACCCATATTTGTACTCGACGGTTATCTCATTAAAACAAACAATTTAAAGTCTGGTGGAGAACCAATTATAACTGAAATATACAGTGTTAACATGGTTTTTAATAAGATTTGACTTGGCGACCTAGTTTTTGACCCAATATGACCCATGTTCGAACTCGTTCAAAATATTATAAGACAAACATTCTGACAAGGTTTTATGATGACCCAATCAAAACAGTGACTTCTACAGTGTGTTCACAAGGTTTTGCAGCAATTTGCCCTTGTGACCTAGTTTTTGACCGGAAATGACCCATTATCAAACTTGACCTACATATTATCAAAATAAACATTCTGACAAATTTTCATGAAGATCAAATCAAAACAGTGATTTCTAATGTGTTCAAACGGTTTTATTTGGCCCTGGTGACCTAGTTTTTGACCTCAATATCGAATTCGTCCGAGATTTCGTCGATACTAACGTTCTGACCCAGTGTTTGCTAAAATTTAGCTAAAAATGTGGCCCCTAGTGTGTTCACAAGTTAAAGTTTGACGACGCCGGACGCTGAACGAAGACTTATCAGCATCGCTCACCCTGTCACTTTGTGAGCTAAAAATCATAAAAAATAAATGTCATTTTACAGTTTCTAATTGGTTTTGATTTTATTTATAATTAATGACAATCGTTATATTATACACTAATTTAAACTTAATGGTTGTATTTTAGACAGCATGGCGGTTAATAAAAGAGTGGCCTTTATTCACAAGATGTTATTTATTCGGAGGTAGCCGCTAACACTACTATAACACTCTATATTAATCTGGTTCCATTTTTTCTGAAGGTAAAAAACTTCACTTTATATATCTCTCACATTAGCACACGTGCCTGTTTTTCGGTGCATTATCTAATTCTGTAATTACATCACTATTAAATATTCTCCCCAGACACTAAATAAAAAAGCAATTTCCTTGTTACGAAACTGGAGTTTACACCATGTTTCTCAAGCCAAAAAAATCTTATTGAAGAGCGCTTAACAGCGAGACAATAATTTTGAGGTGTCAAGATAAAAAAATACGTTTGGAGCCAATGTTATGAATTCTAAATTGCTAAAATCTCAATTCTGTGTAAGTTTAAACCGATTATATTTCTTTTCCTTCAGAATTTGCGTGCCAGACATTTCATCAAAAACATAAACTTATGCATAGTGTAATCACACCATATCTGACTGAGAATGAACATTATTAAATGATAAAATAATCGGGAAAGCTACAAAGGTCTATTTTAGTTTTAGATTCTAACCAATCAATTTACAAGATACATATTTTATTGTACAAAATAATTTCCCGAATTCTCCACATTGATTATAAACGACTTATATAATTGTAAATCGTATATTAAAAACAAAACCTTTCTCCTGAATTAAGACTATTTGCAAAAAAAAAAACGCATAGAGCATATCTTATTAGATATCTAATGATTCCAAACTTGGTTTGATCTCTTATTTTCCTATGAATTGCCACTTTTTCTTATTACTAATGCATGGATTGCGGCTATTGACACAATTTCACTTTTTACCAGTGGATAATATTTTTCAGCTGATATTCGACGTTACCGTTCTTGATATTACATCCAATTACTCAATAAACTATTTTTGAATTTGTATCCTTATAAAACACATAGGGTACCATATAATCCTGTTTCTGGTGAACAGCTCTTTTGTCATAACACAAGTTGTGGCCTTCACAAATGCCCCTGTCTCTGTTCTGTAGTTGCTGCAGTGTTTTCCTGTAGCTGCACTGGCTGTTTCTGTGTAGCCGCCAGGGTAGAATATGACAATACAAGCCCTATCATCCTGAGTGGCATTTGATGCGGAACCATCAGTTTAAAGAAAGGTCCAGGTTTCCTGGATCCAGCCACACTGAGGATGCAAGAAGTATTCAATGTACTCGCCGCATAGGCAGAGGAATGGTATGTTACAATCAACAAGGACAAATCTTCAACACTTTTACCTTGTCAACTAAACACAAGGCTGGTATTCTCAAGATGGGCACTACAACACTTACAGAGATGCACAGGCCACATATCTTGAAGTGACTTTCAACAAGAAGCACTCATGGAAGTCACTCATTGACAGTGCAGAGGGAAAGGCTCGGGAAAAAACGGTCGATGATCACTGCGGGAACATCAGATGAGCAGATACTTAAGGAAGTCTACTAGGAAAAGTGGCTACAGGAAAATACTGCGGCAACTACAAAGCAGGTCATATCACGTGTCAGAGACTCGTGACAAAAGAGCTCCGTGGATGTTTTCCTTACTGAAGCACGATCAGTACTTCAAACCCTGGACAACAATAAGCTGTCACGTCTAGCAAAAGCTCTTGGACATCTCAGCATACACTGTCGTGCAGTCCTTCAATGGTTACCCGCCTACTGCGGAGTTCCTTAGAATGAACAAGCAGACGAACTTGCTAAAGATTGTGCCCAAACAGAGCGACCAGATGCTTATGTGAACTAATTTGAAAAGTTGTCAAAGCGCGTATGAACAAAATCAAAAGAAATTAGAAGCCTACCACTTTCTCAATGCAGATCTGCAAAAAGAGCTGAAATAATCACAATCAACAGCTTGACCATGCGGTTAGGAAGACCAGATTACGGAGCATGTAATCCAAAATTATAAAATGAGCAACCAGGAGAGAGCTACAACATGGCTAACTGAGACGACCATTTATCAGAAACTACAAGAATACCTCAGGTATACCTCAAAGTTCATCCTTGCGACTGGCTTGTATAGCAGTGATCGAGAAGAAGAAGAATGAATCAATGAAAGAAATTATGTTAAATGCAAACAAGTTTCATAGATTAAGTTTCTGTGGCTTTTCTCTCTGTGTATTAGCGTCGCACTAACAGCTTTGGTCATTTGATGACTCCCCTGCTGTAACGGCGGAGGAAATCCGAAGAGAATTTAACAACAGATCACGTCAATATAGTAATCTTTTTATGAAAGGCCAATTGTCAGGCAGTCCTTAACAAGTCCTTATCAAGATATAAAATAAATTACTAGCACTTTACGACCTCTTTCATGTTTTCCATCGACAAACTCATAAAAATAATCCTAATCTGCTGTCTTATTACTACCTAATGATGTATTTGGCACAATACATGCTTTCTCCATGGTTTATTGTTTCAGTTGCCAATATTGCCAATATAATAAAACTTCGCTATTAAGATCGGCTCCAGACCAAGAAAGTCTGATCTAAAATTGATATGGTCTATTTACTAAATTGAAATATAGAGGAAATATCAAAATACGACCAGAAAATAAGGGCTCGTTAGTTTGAGAGCGTTGCTGAATGATGTTTTGTCAGCCTAGGGGCAGGTAGGTCATACTTTGATTTAAGTGATATTGGGTAAATCCTAAACACACTTTTAAAAAATCTACTGGATTATTACAAAACTACTTGGATTTTTATGAAGGACCCATTGTCCACGTCAGCCCTTTACAAGATACAAACCTACTTGGATTTTTATGAAGGACCCATAGTCCTCGTCAGCCCTTTACAAGATACAAAACCACTTGGATTCTTTATGAAAGGCCCATTGTCAGCGCTAGCCCTTCCCTTTACAAGATACAAAATTATTATTTTCATACTTAGTAAAAAACTGCTAAAGTTCAAAATGAAATATGGTTGATCAAAGTTGGACAAACCATAAACATTTAAAACTGTTTTTTTGTATACTATTGGTTTGTCTAATATAACTAAGATCATGGTCTGATACATATTTATAGAGTTTTTTAACGAACTGTTATATATTTGTTTCTTACACATGTATAGCCTAATAGAAGCCTTGTAAAACTCATATGCGACAACAATGTCGATTTTCCTCAACATGTAGATAATTTGCCAGCTCCTTGTGGAAGGATCAGTTAGTACTGGTTAGAATACAGTCCAGAAAATATTATTAGGCGAATCGATCGCCATATAATAACTGAAAAATTGAAAAGTACGAAAAAGTACAGTGCAGTTTTAGTCGTATACGGCCGAGGAGTTATTTATTTGGTTTTAACGCCATTTTCCAACAATATTTCAGCTACATACGACAGCCGATTCACCTAACTGGACTGTATTCTAACCAGTACTAACTTACCCTTCCACAAAGAACCGATAAATGTTCTACATGTGGAGAAAAATCGATATTTTTGTCAAGTTATCATAGAAGGGTATAACCTGCCGCGACATAGAACACTAACACTAACCACTCCATAGCCAACATGAATCAATAAGCTCTGCGTTCTTAGTGAAATGACCATGGACGCAATGTTACTGATTCACCAAATCGTCTCAGAGAATGTGTGACTGACACAGTGTTTGAGCTCCTTAAGGATAACACATCAACGTACAAACTTCTGATAACAATGAACAAACGTTAAAGGTATCTGATCCTTATAAATTGTGACATTTAAACATGATTAGTTAAATATCAACTTTAAACCATACAACATTTTGAAATGTTGGAACTTGGTCAGTTATATTTGATTTTATATCCTAAAGGGAGGTAAAATTACTTACTAGTACTCTCCATTTTCTATGATTATTCTGCATTTTATTATTCTGTTTACAAATTCCAAAATTATACAATTCACAAAAAGCTCATGGTGAGTGATTTATAAATGACTGGACGTAGACCAAACGCTCTGCCTTTGTTGTCGAGCAAATTAAACTCGAAAATGTCCCCAGTTTCCAGCCGTTAAACAACCACATGATATATCATATTTTACGCGTCTTTATAAACATAAGAATCATCCTGTTTGTATGTACTGTAATATATATTCAGAATTAATGAAAAATACTATTGATTGTTGAAAGACAAACTCGTAATAAATAGGCATCAAACAGCGGTTTGGTGATACGAAACATGTCCCACTATATATACAGAGAGGCGCTGTGTTCATTTAGAAGAGCCTAGACATTATGGTGGCTGATTTATGCCTTGCCTCATTTTCGCTTTTTCGCCACGACAATGCGAAAATACAAAAACACGAAGATACGACAAAGACAACTATGGGAAAACACGTCAAAGTCGATTTTTTCGCATTTTACATTGTCGCATTGGTGCATTTTCGCATCTTTGCGTTCCGGTTACGCATGCGCAGATAGTTTACATATACCTTATAACAGTTGGTGCGCGTGCGCTTGTACAACCGGACGCGAAAATGCAACAATGCGAAACAGTCGACTTAGACGGGTTTTTTTGCATTGTTGCATTTTCGCCACGAAAAAAAAACAAAGATACGACAGATCTGAGGCGAAAACACGACACAATTTTGGTGTCGTGTTGTCGCTCTTCGGCTGTCGTATTTTCGCTTCATCGTCACGACAATGCACAAATACGAAAACACGAAGATTCGACAAAGTCAACTTTGTCGTATTTTCGCATTTTCGCTTTGTTGTGGCGAAAAAGCGAAAATACGACATGGCATGAATCACCCACCATAAGTACTAGACTCTCATCGTCCGTAAAAAGTGCCTACTTTCTCACATAAAGAGACATGATCGGTAGTTGGGCTCGAACCTACGGCACTCTATCAGTAAGAGATCACAGTGATTTGAAGTCAGCGACCTTAACCACTTGACCACGGAGATTAGTCGAGATTCGATGAACTCTCGAGAAAATGCCCATTAACCTATCAATACATTTGTTAATATGTTTTGACATGTCCCATTATGGTACGTATGATGTATTTAATAACAAAGTACTGATTACCCGTCATTTAACATCACGTAAGATGTCAGATCAATGCTCTAAAATGATATACATAGTAAGGAAGATGTTCTCGAACAAATTAACGGGACAAAATCTATGATTATTTAATAGGTTTGCACGAAATAGGAGAACTTTGTAAACATTTATCAATCATGCAGAAAAAAGTGGAAAATGTACTTATTGTCAATGATATTCTGGAAGATGTATTCGACTTTAAATTCACTCATTTAGCACGTAATAACTGCATGATTCTACTAATCGTTATAGTTTTCTTTTGGTGGAGGGGGTCAGTGAGTTTAGCGCGTTTTTTCAACAATATTTCAGTATATCGAACGGCGGCTGCTTCACCTAACCAGTTATCATTGATTGTATTCTAACCACCAATAACTTACCCTTCCACAAGGAGTCGGCAACAAGTCGACATTTTTGTCAACTTTTCAAAGAAGGATACGACATATGTTTCGACGAGGAATCGAATCCGGAACGCCGGGTCGCATGGAAGCACATGAAATGTGTACATGCCATTGATATGTAGGCCCCGGTTTCTTTTACATATACGTGAACTCCTTTTGTTCGTTTTTTTATTTTTTGAAGGCTTTTTAAAAAAAGCATTTCTGTACTAATTGTTAATTAAAAGGTCATTTAATGTAATTACTAAATCGCTTACTACCACGGTTACAGGGCGGAAGTACGTACTTCCGCAATGTAATAAAGACCGAACAATATAGTTCCATCATTCGCCGGTTTTCATAAATTAAAACCTGTTGTAATAATGTGATTTAACGTTTTGTTTATGCCTTAGAATATGGTAATGCTGCTTTTATTGTTAAAATCAGAATAACTACGCACCGACCAACGCGATCAGCGGAAACTTGACCTAAATAAGAAATTTCCGAAAATAAGCGCAATGCAATCGTCTAGTTGCTGCAACGGTTGTTTTTATAAACAAAACAAATTAGTCAGTTACGATACTTTAATGAAGCACCGAAATAAATGCTGATCAATTAATGCAGGTTATTTTTTGTTTTCGATTTTTCGTATTATTTTATGTCCTCGTCACGCTAATCTCTGTATAGGTATCGCTCCTCCCACTACATGATTATTAACCCCGCCCACGGCTGATAGAATGTGCAGCGTGTATGATTGATGCTGATTGTTGTATAACTGGCATTGGATTTCAAATGGGCCCTTCTTATGTTTATTCGAAAGTGTATGTATCGATATAATCATGCGCAGAATTTTTAGCACCACAGAACTACTTACTTTGATACACTATAATTTATAAGCCGTTGTATAATATTAGGTAGTCATTATAATGCTGATACGATGGACAGACACAATGAATACTCAGTTGCATGTTGGAATTATGAACCGTCATCACATGTTGGCATGGTGCACAGTCCTAAAATATTGACATTATGCACAGTACTAAAATGTAGACTTAAGATCCTAGCAAGTTGTTATAATGAACTGTCCTTAAACATTTGCCAACATTTCTGTAAAAAGCATTTTCACCATTACCTTCAGTGCTTTCATCTTCTCTTGTGTTAGACTGAACTCAGATTCTCAGAATGTTTGTCTTAATTATATGTTGGTAAAGTTCGAACATGGGTCATTTGTGGTCAAAATTTAGGTCACCGGCTCAACCTATATAGGAAAAGCTTGTAAGCACTGACAAGGTTTGGTGAAGAACTAATCAAAGTTTGGCTGTTCTCAAAAGTGAACTCAGATTTGCGCTATTTTTCAACAGAATTTCCGTTTGTTAATTGATATTTTTACGTAATTGGTGTTCATAGATTACTTATCTGGTCAATTTTTCTTGTTTAATGATTTTGCTAGTTAAAGATTACCAGAAACGCCTTATAAAGGAACGATAAATCACGATTATCACCATGTTTAAGCTGACAAAAGAACGATAACTTATAATTATCACCATGTATAAGGTGACAAAGATTCCAAAATTACAAGAATGACAAATACTAAGGAGTTTTCTTGGAACCGACTCCGCATGGGTAACCCAGCAAACCGAAAATTATCATACAAGATAATAGAACAATAAACCACTGACACTCCTTACGATTTTCTCGCTTGTGGAACAAGTACTTTAGTAATTAGCCGGTGATGGAAACAACAGGATATAAATCCCTTACACCAATCTTTAGCTTGTTTGTTGTCATACTCTGTAGATCATAAGCTATCCCACTTTATGAAACACTGTATATCATAAGCTGTCCCAATTTATGAAACACTGTATATCATAAAGCTATCCCACTTTATGAAACAATTACATTATAAAGTGTTACTTTGAAGCTGTGCAGCGGATAAAAAACTCTTCTCGCAAAAAATCTTCAATTTCACGTCGTTTACGATAATTCTGTCAGACGGAGTGTAGATCAAACCCACAAACAGCTTGGGCGATATTGCCAAACATCTTTAAAACAAACGTTATACCAACCGAGATACCGTATAGTAAAATAATACGTCAACAATTTAGTGGCACAATTACTAAAGTACCTATTTTTTTATTTTTAGGTTCTATTGTACCTTTCCTGGAGAACACCGTAGTCCATGGATCGATTCTTACACTGATTGCAATTAGCATCGAGAGATATCGGGTTATATGTCAACCACTGCGTGGAATACGCGATGAAGTTGTGAAGAACGCAAAGTTCGTTCCCATCATTTGGTTGATAAGTGTCACTTCAAATGTTCCGTGGTTTTTCATCGCAAACTATCGAGACTCAAGACATAAAGACGGTACGCCAATTAAGGTGTGCAGGTTGCCAATGTCGACGGAGTGGCATCGAATGTACGTTTTAATTCTGTGTGTCATGTACTTTATTATACCATTTATAATTTTGCTTATTCTCTATTGTCGAATATGTTATATTCTGCAGTTTTCTAAACACGACTTCAGCACGGGTGAGTTCCAAGATTCCAAACAATCAAGACAACGTCACAGACTTCGTGCCCAAGTAGTGAACATTATCGTGTGTTTGGTGTTATT
This sequence comes from Lutraria lutraria, assembly GCA_964023205.1. Classification (NCBI taxonomy): domain Eukaryota; kingdom Metazoa; phylum Mollusca; class Bivalvia; order Venerida; family Mactridae; genus Lutraria; species Lutraria lutraria. The sequence continues at coordinate 14,451,480 of OZ026843.1, read as the reverse complement.
ATTTTTTATATTCCACCTCCCTTATCGTTTTGTCAGCATGTGGTTGACATTTGGAGACAAGCGTTACATTCATTCATTAGGCATACAGAAACTTTTCAATATCGTGTATTCGGTAAGGATCTTATTTTATTTCAACCATGCGGTCAATCCAATCATTTACAACTTCGTTTCCAGCAAGTTTAGAAATGCTCTGAAGTTTATTCTGACTAAACGGAAGCACAGGGGGAGCCTCGTGTCCAGCAACAGAAGAGGGAATTTTAATACAAGACTAACAAGACCAAAGAACAGTCAAGCTTTGTTGACTGATAGAGAATTTGACAATGAAAAGTGCAATACAAGTTCCCCCGTCAGAAGCAATTCCTCCTTGCGACAAAATATTAATGAATTTTACCCAATGTACGCCCATATAATCCATGGTAGCGACGACAGACATTCAAATGGAAAGTTACCATGTAATGGTGAGTCTCTAGATAAAAATGTATCGCGACCTGGGGATTAAATTAATGTTGTATATATATACAATATAGTAATTTAATAAGATGAATATTTGATCGGGTCGTACGCCCGTTTATAACTGTATTTTAGTTATATACCAATGCTCTGAATCTTACTTTCTGAATTATGTACTAACCATATTCAGATAAAAGCCAATTTCTTATTATGAATCGTTCAAATTCGCAGTGGATGATCAGTCCCCTAGCCTCGATTCATTGGCTGCAACCAAATCGCCACAGAGAAGTCAATGGGTTATTCTGAATGTACTGTTACACCTTATATTCATGATACAAAATGTAAATATATACGTTATAATTATATAATGTCATTATTACATATGCCTTTTTGGAAATAAACTATTAAACTATATGGTACATACTCGTACAACATTACGATGTATGATTTATACACATGTCACACTACAAAATATTCATGTATAATTATGATGTTGTGCTGTATTTGTTTTCTATATTGTATAAATGTGTCCGGGGCAGGTGGCCTGTATATATCGCTAATAAACTATTTCATTTGATTTGATTTGATATTCATACTGACATATGACGAGTCAAACAATGCAACTCTGGGTGTTAAGACCACAACAGGAAATGGTCTTTAGTGTTTAAATCTATATAATATAGATAATATATCAGTTGTTACGTGAAGTATTACCGTATTGTTGGTGATATGGTTTGTAGAGTTGCCACATATCTCAACATAAACAATGACATTGTTGATGAAACATTATTGCAAGATTTTCTTACTTTGCCGGCCTATAACTGACCGAGGTGTAGGAGGTGCATATTGGTGAAGGAAGGTAATTCAGAATCGTAAGTAAGATCAACTGACCGTTGAACATACTAGCAGTAATAAACTCAAATCTTTAAGTTTAGAAACGTCGAATATTCATAAATAAATAAACAAACAATTATTACATGCAGCACAACATAGAAGATTGTACAGAACGAAATTTACATTTATAGTTCCATTGAGCCTAGTAACACACAGATGTAGTGATCGGTGGTCTATGAAAAGCAACCTTTACATAAAATACTTGTTAAAATGCGTTTCTGTTTATTTTGACTTGCAGCGCCACCCGTACTACCGGTAGTTGTTGTTCGTGTAATTTACTTTTTGTGACAAAGTATTAATCAGGCTATAAATGACTAATACTTAGGTTTGTTTCTGACATTCACGAAGTACGTTGCAAGTAAACCTTTATTACGCAGAAGACAAAGAAAAGGTATGTCGGACGTATCTTCTGAACGGCGGAACAATATTTTATTCTGGAAATTCCGAAAACAGACTGATTGGTTGAAACTGGGGAACTTCCGGAATCCTGGATGTTGATTGGATGGAGACGACGATTTACGAAATAAATTCTGAATAATTAAGATTGGTATTTTGCATCCGAATATGTCCACGTCAGCCGTCTTGTCCCTTCATGTGGTCTGCACACCGTAAGTTTGGGTTAATTAATAGTTACAATACGGAGATCTGTCGCCGTTACAATATCAACCTATCATAATGGCCCCTTATTTTAATACCGATGTAACGCACGTCCCCTATATTTTCAGGTCACCTCTATATTAAAACCATTTTCTCTGGTTCTGTTCGATGTTTACCAGGAACAACATATCTATGCAAATAAAACTATATGCATTTCTGTTTGCTCTCCATTAGTGTTATTTATATACATCAATACGACAAACGTCATTGAATCACTCGTTTACATGACAACTATATTTATAAGTAATTTTTAACAAATAAAGCGATTTGATAACATCTCTGACTGACATCGTGCATTAATGACATCATCTAAGACTAGGAGACATTAACAACTGAGAATCTGACAATGGGACAATTATGGAAACAGACGCCTTCCGGGGATATTGAATGAGCAAAAATATTCAAGATACAATCAGTCCATTAGTTTTGAAAAATTAGGGGGAAAAATACCCATTTAATTTGATGTTCATACGTGTATTTAATGAGGTAGGTTACAATAAGTGAATTATACATAATATATTTCCAGAATAATACATGTACATTAAGTGGGCCCCTTTTATACATTTAATTGTGTACTCTGTATATAATGCATTCAAACCTGTGTTAGCGGCCACCACTGAATGAAGACCATGAATGGTCTTTATTTAAAGGTTGGCCTTTATTATGACGTGGTCGCTAGCACAGTGTCACTTGTCAAAAGTATTTTTCATGAAATAAAAATGATTCCGGGAAATTTATATGATTATGGGACTTTTAATCCAATTGATAAAAGTTCTTGAGAATGGATCTAAAGTTTAGATATTAAAAGATTGAACCTAATCTTTTGATTAATATGCCCATGATATTCGTCTTAAAGCAATTTTTGTGAGTGTATTAAGTATTTCTTATTAGTTAACGAACATACTTTTTTACGTACCCGGCCTAATAAACTGGCTCCCGTTGTACAAAGCCTGTGGTGCACTGCAGCATTGAACGGGAACCAGTTTACCGTCCTAAATTGTATTTTAAATATTTTCCTTTATCGTATTTATCCGGGTTCGATTCCCGGTCGCGGTGGCAGGTTATACCCTACCATAAAAAATGACAATGATGTAGCCGGGTTCCAGTGGAAGGGTTAAGTTAGTTATAGTTATAATATTTCACAAGAGAACTGGTTAGGTGAATGGGCCGCCCTATATAACCGAAAAATGTTGAAAAAAAACAAATGTTTCTTAAAAATCCCACGGTAAATCATTTTCTATCATACAAATTGATGATAAAGGTTCCCAAAACGATCATTTTTTGTCTCATTTTAATAGCATTTGACAGAAACGCTGAACAAACGTTTTTTAAATCTGAAAATAGGGTGTTTTCATGCGATTCAGCATAACAGCAAATCAAAAATGAATTTAATAGTTGAATTCTTAATAAGGTGAAAAAAATCGCATTTCGTACATGATGAATATTTTAAATTTCGAAAATTGTACACCACGAAGTAATTTCAGGCGAAATAACATTATACCACTGTCAGCACAGCATTTATCACGGGATATCTAAATTTTGGAATGGAAAAAAATAACCCGCAGCACAAAGAACAATTATAATTATTAGACAAGGAAAAAGAACATGTGCTTATAAATTCTCTTTTGAAGGAAAAACATTGAGTTTAATGAGACTGTTGCTTGGAGATGATCGTCAAGAGTGCGCCGGGGTTTTTTTTGCACTATTTCGTTCAAAACACAGGGAAGTGTTTCTTTATCGAATGAGAACTTTTGTCGAACAATTAGTTTTTCCGATATTATGGTCCATTGTGGTACTTCGTTTAGGTGGAATCAGTGCCATTTTAACGATGTTTCAGTTATTTACGGTGGCTGATATTATGGTAAATAGTATTCATATAATTCATGACAAATTCCGTTTTTGTTACAGACGTTTTGTTCCTGTACTTCTTGTACAGTATAACCTCACAAGAGTCACCCTCTCTTGAGCAACAACCTCACTTCAATAACTGCATGGTTCTTTCTCACTGTACAATTTAGATATTAATTTGACCTCTCTACAGCAACAACCTCTCAACAACAACACAATTTCACTTCTCTCTAAAGGTTTTGCTTTGGAGAGGTTACGTTGAACTTTCAGTTCAGTAAATGAAACTAAATAAAATAAGCCGACAAACTTATTTCCATGGACAGTCATCTGACTCAATTAGAGAATCTTGTTGAAGGATTTATCACTGAGACATGAAAAAGACTTTTCACAAGAATATTTGCATTTTAAATTCACACCCCACCATTATTCGGACAATTCAGACCCGTGTGGTTCTGGTTATATGCTCATAAAAAAGTTGGTAGGTCGAGACTTGTTTGGTTATTGAAGGCGTGTGGATAGGTAAAACATCAAGAAAGTGGAATTTTCTTTTCTCGGTCCTCATAAAAAGTCTTGATGTGGCGGGAAAGAATATGATCGATTGAGTAACCAGAAACAAGCAATCTGCGTCGCCTTATGAAGAAAAAATGTTGAACAGTGAAACTGGTTTAATTTTTTTTTACTTTTGCCCGTGACTTTGACCTTATTTGCGTTATGCAATAAATGCGGTAATTCCAGCGCTACACCTAGTTAAAACATGTCTATTTAAAAAAAATACTCATAATAAAGGTCTTGTCCTTAGCAGCTTATGTTACAAACAATATAGATCATTTCTTAGGCAATAAGAATAATATGAAACGAGTTACATTACGTAAAGAGAAAAAAACGTATACAAAAAAGGGAAACCAAAAAGCTATTAATATGAAGAAATATATGACAGTAATCAAGGCAGTGCTACTCCTTTTTGATATAGTCGTTCTGTTCGGTCAATACTGTCAGTGAAGGTTCAGCATATCGACTACATGTGTACTATTATACGACTATGATGGTTCACGTATAGCGATGTTGAGACCTTGGTTGTTTTATTATTAGTGCGTTTGTTGTATTTATGCCGACACATTGAAACGTCGTCGGAAGCAACCCTCACGTGTTTTATACACTTTATACAATGTAATTATGATGTGTGGAGATAACACTTAAAAGATGTTGGACGTATTCTGTAATTTCAACGAAATATGAAATATTCAAGATCAAGTTACTATTTGAAAGCGTAATTTCCGTTTTATGTCCGCCTGATATGTAACTGTATTTACCCCAGCATCATGGTTAGATGGAGATCAGTGGAAACATTTACAGTGTGATCCTCAACATGAATACTACATTGCTTCTCCAGCACTAAGGTAAGGTGGATATTGATTGAAGCATTTTATGTTCAATCCATCGAATTCTCCTTGGAGCAAGGTAAGGCGGACCCTGACGGAAAATGTTTATTATTTGGATGTAACAATGTTTAGTTATATACGACAGCCGATTCATCTAATCAATTTTCCTGGACTGCATTCCAGTACTAACCACGTTCTATCCGCTTGCCAAGTTGCCCCATATAATTCAAAGGTGGAGGACAATTTAACATTGCATTATTAAGTTTGCCATACAGTCCTATCATCGAATGTAGAGATGATTGTTGATTGACTAGCTAGACATTGAATTTCGATTGTCGATTGTTTTGCTAACTTCACACACACATCAAGATACTGCCGTTATATGCTAACGTTTTAACACCAAAACTCTTGACTTAAGGTAAAAATATAACTTCCACTCTTACTTCACCTAGTCCTCATACGAATGACAGTCAAAATAAAAAAGTATCACCCATATATTCCGGAGCAAGATTTTTTTTTATTTTGAAAGAACCTAGTATTTGTATTTCGGGTTAAAGTATTTGCACTGAAAGAGACCACAAATAATACAGACAACCTTTATTTACACACAGGTGGACTACATCTACTTTCCCTATTCCTTTGCGTTACATAATTTGCTTTTACGACACTATTACACTATTGATTTAGCAATCATGTCTGTCAGTCTGAGAAAGAGGATATAAATTCACACTTAGACAATTGTTCTCTCTTTTAATGGCTTTATAATATTTCATATTTCGGGAATCAGAAATAAACACATGCTCTAGAAAAAATAATGAGTCTTTTACAGCCCTTGGCGAGGCAAAATGTTTTTGACTACAATTTGGTTGATAGCATTGTACTAAGGGCAAAATATCGGATTAACGTCTGTTTTTCTGCAGTATTCCAGTTAACGCAAACAGCTCTCCTATATTGTGTAACAGTACTCAAATTCTAACGGAAATGTTTAGCAAAGCATTGTATTTGTTTTAGTGATTTTAACGCCGTTAATTCATTTCATTTCTATTATACGGCGGTCAGTTCATCCACATATAGGTTTCCTGAACAATATTTTAACCAGTACTAACTTACCCTGTAGTCTAACCAGTACTAACTTACCCTTTCACAAGAAGCCGCCAACTTCTCCACATATGAAGGAAAATCGAACTTTTTGTCAAGTTATAGAAGTATATGACCTGCCGTGACCGGGAATCGAAACAGGATCGCCGGGTAAAAAGCCAGCGCACAAACCAGTAGAGCATGGCCGCGACCAAGCATCATCATCGTCCGATACCCACTGTTGCTGATTCCATTCTTTTACAGTGATTTATGTAGTGAAGAGTACGAAGAGTAGTCAGCGACCGTCGGTATCCGACGATGAGCGTCATATGAAACGCACATTTATTAGATATTTGGTATATGTCACTGGATGTTATATTGCCCTGTAACAGGATGTGATACAGCCACAGATGGTATTGTAATCAATTTCCATTAGATACATATGACGTATTCTAGCACATAAAGAACATCGAATATATATTATGAGTACATAAATGTGAATTAAAAACAACAGGGAATAAATAAATGGTTAAGAACAATGGGTATTGATTGTCATCAGACACTAGTGGCTTCTACTTATCGTTACACTAGTTCCTACAGTTAATCAACAACATACAAAGACAGCTGCCATACATTATTTGTCCGTCATATATGATCTAACGCGCAAAAAAATTATATTTCCGTGTTTGAATAGTAATATTAAAGGCAAGTAGAGTTATCATGTTACGAAGTAATGCGACGGGAATTAAACAAGGCCATGCCAAATAAGTATTGGTTATATTCTACGAACTTGTCCGTATCAGATAACTTCCTTATAAATACATGTAACTATTGTTAATACACTAAATTATAATTTGTACAATGCTTCAAATTTCTTCCCCATGCACTGACATTTCAGTATGTTATTGTGGTGGTATGAAAGTGTCTTAGCATTTTGAACCGATAAGGAAATATGCTCGGAAGGTATTTCCTTAGTCGTATAATTATATTCGTACACATGTAGGCTGTGGTAGATCTATTTTTCTAGACGAATTATACTTACGAGTATTTGTTTATTATAGCTGTTTGCGAGTACTTACTGTAGTGTCTACTACTAGTTTGGCTAATCCTGGCCATTTGATTGGCTAATGGTAATGACTGAATCTGTTAATAGTTGACAGGTAAGTAAATCAAGAAGGCATTGCCTAGATAAGTTGTTGTGTGGCTATTTGAAGTTCGATGTGGTTGTATGATAGTGCTCAGATTTATGGTGAATTCGTTAACATTTAGGGTTGATTCTATTTGATTGATGTAGGGTATGATATGACCATGTGCTTGTGAACTATATACATGAATTTATTCATTTGTCAAATACTCATGATTGTCATTATAATGTGTATTACTCATATTATGTAAATATTTAAATTAAATATACAGACAATATCCTTTATGAGCAATATATGGATATAAGAGTGGATGTTAGTTAAAGAGAAATTATTTCTGCGTCGAATAAGACCAGGCTTTTAAGAATCGGTTCAGAATTGTTACAACAGGACCTTAATGAACATGACCGGTGTGATTTCTGAGCCCAGGAGTTCTATACCTTTACTCTATAATATATATTATAGAGTAAAGGTATAGAACTCCTGTATACATTGTATGGTGAAAAAAAAAATTTTTTTTTGAAACTTTATTTTGCTGTTATCACATGCCGGTAGCCTGTGGTGTATTATACTTGTTTGTCACATAAAGTTAGGTTTTTTGAGAAATAGTTTGACCGGGGAGCTTTTGTCCTACATTCAGTCAAGCTCGATTTGTAGTGCTTTGCGGACCTGGCGAACTTCAGTGAGTACTATCTGTGTCCATTACCCAACCATCCAGACCCTAAACTTTAGTATTTTACATCACACTGGCTAATTTCTTTCTAAATACGTATAAATTCTAAATATGTACATGTACATGCATTTATTTGCAGACACTGTAACTGTAAGCTGTTACTATGTAATCATTAGGTATGGGTATTGCGAGAAATTTCATATAGCGATAAATTGCGATATGCAACTCTGTACTGCAATACGTATTGCGATATATTGGGAGTTTAAAACTTTTGATTTTTTAAGTATTCAAGCTTGGATTTTAATGAACATATATAGGTTCATCAATCATTTGCATGATGGTATCTTTGTTTAAACTATCACAAAGAAACTAAATAAATGAAAATATCAGTGACTAGAATGAAACTTCATGTTGTATAGTACACAACAGTTGTACATATAAAACTTCTTGAGCAAAGCAACACATACAGTCCTAATACAGTTACACAAATGCAATATTTCTTGTTTTCCGTTTGAATTAGGCTACATCTGGTGCAATAAAAGATGAAACAGTCAATATCAGTTTACTTTAAAGATATCGCGATACAGGGTGGTACCGTACCGGTACGTATCGCAATTGGGGCGTATTGCAATATACCGGTTTTATCTCACATCACTATTAATTATATTTCACATTTATTTGCCTGTGTACACGTAAACGTGAAGGACGTAACTAGAAGCTTCTTGGTGTAGCTTATGCAGAAGACTAGAGCGTATTGATGTCACAACGTTGGAGACAATAGTAAACAAAGATTGTCAGAATTTCCTCATAGGCTTTCCTTCTCCGGCATAAGTTTAGTTGTTTACATGTCATATTTAATCAGCTTATGACTCGTCTGCATCTTTGCTTCCATTGCTTTCCCCACGCGCTCGATGCGACTAATATCGTTTTCTCTTGCAATTATTTCCCAAGCTAACACTTTATTGTGAGCATGAGTGACAATATTTTTACAGTTCATTAGGCTGATACAGAGTAATACCGTCCTAGCCAATCTCAAAACCACACAGTAACTTCTATAATTGAATCATTGACACTGGCAATTACATTTCTTCCAGCCTAAATGACATTCTAATAGTATCAACGACAAAATATAAATAAAATATGTCCGTAGTTCATGGTAGAAATACAAAAAACACAAAAAAACTAATGCACATACTCTAACTTATGAATAAAGTCATTGAATACTTCAGCACATAATGTGTGATACATACATGTATGCATGTGAGTCAAATTAATCTTACATAATAGTCATGTCCGAAATTACAGCCAAACATGTGAATAAAGGTAACAATTCAGCACATACTTGGTAAAATAATACATACATGTATAAGTTATTATCAAATCAACCTTACACAAAAGTAAAATGCCCTAAAAAGCTACAGGACGGTATATATAACCAGTTTTCGTGGTAATAACGAAACATAGACGTATTTTACAAACACGACAAAATTACTGTATAATAACCAAGAAAAACTGTGCAACATAATTATAGGGATACAAATACCCGGTTGTTCTGTATGATATCTCCCCTCTGTCTTGTGAGGTCCTGAAATGTCCCTAGCTGCCGATTGGGCCGTTAAACAAGAGATAAATAAATAAAATTCCGCTAGAATAACAAATGTATATTTCAGATAATATGGTGCAGTAAAACAGACCATCCTGATAAACTGGTGCATTATACATAATTATAAAAAATGCTGCTTTCATTAAAAACAATTAACCGAAATAACACATTGTGGCTTCTGAAATAACAAGCAGAACTGTGTCTGAAATAAGCGTTACGCATCTGATTTATGTCCTTGTCCAGTATCGATTCCTTGCTAGCTATGTTTATAACTTCTCGTTAACAGACATGATAACAATTTTATGAATTTATCCGAGATTACTTTTAACTAATTTAAACATTACATATACATTCGATTTCTTATTATGACAAGATATGATTGTAGCTCGCTATCCAGGTTTACGTCTAGGCTCTACCTCGCGACCAGACCCCATGCCATAAAACAACTTATTGCAGTGCAACCTCTCTAAAGCAACATCCTTCGGGAGTAGCAAAATTATATTGTTGTTGAGAGGTTGTTGCTCTGGAGATGTTGGATTGATAATTAAATCGTTCAGTGGGAAAATATCATGCTGTTGCTTATGGGAGGTTGTTGCTCAAGAGAGGATCGCTCTTGAGAGGTTGTACTGTACATAGTTTTCTACATTTTTATGAAATACAAATGTAATATAATTATCAAACGTTTCGACTTCATTAAGGGGGCTTAACTCCAGCTTATCACCAGACGGTCATTTTATGAGTTTGTTTATTGTTTTCATAAACACATGTGTGCTATAATTATGGAACATTTTACAGAACAGCTTATCTTACACTAAACTACGAGATTAGTTTTGCGTGTGACTAATGATATTTCTTTCCGCATAACTGAGGCACTAATTAAGCATTGTTGTTTAACGGTCAATTCGACAGCTACGGTCATTTCAAAGCCGCCCTGAGGGCTCAGAGGGAAGATATTATACACGAGAACCGGACATTTATTTCCCTTCTCTTTTCAAATAGTTTTCCTGTTGATTATTGTGTCCGGTGCAAACTGGCGGCACCGATACATGCCTCGCTTTTTTCATGTGATTCTCTAGGCACAGTGCTTGGCTCGCTAGTTGGGATGGGGACTCGGAATAAACGTCCCTGAAAAAATCGTAAGGCGGAGTCGAGAACCGAACCCATGATTTTTCGTTCAGTATTCCAGCTCGTTACCACTAGTGCACCTATATTCCTTTAAAGACATTGAACAGCTACTATATAAGTGACCCCCCCCCCACCAAAATCCACATGTGGTCTAATCTCTTAATTGTTTTATTGCCTTTAATCAGATAAAACCAGTCTGGTCAAGGTCTGTAGACTTGACACCTAGTCAAAAAGTAGGGTAATAAATTTTATTGATTTACAGAGATAATAAGTTTATGACTAAATTGCTTTTGTTTTTATAAGCATAGAGTAACAGATTATGTAAACAGGTGCTAGTCTATCAATGACCCTGTCTGTTTTATTACCCCCTACTGTGGAATTAGGGGACTTTCTGGTCCATAAGTCACATGCCTCGCATTCCTGGTTCAATGTCTTTAAACACTTTGAGTATTATCATTGAAAAGAATCACCGGATTTCGACCAAATATATCATAAATCTGCGATCTTGTTCTTTTGAAGCTAAATCAATCGCTGGAACACACATATTAAATTACATAAGTTGCGTGCACGTTCTCTTTGGTAACATGTTAAGCCTGCGTATATCTGGCGTATCATTGTTCCTTATTCTATCGACCATTTTGTGCTTTGCTTAAGGTCTTGACTTGAAACGGGGCGTAAAAAATATACCATATACTCAAGAAATGGTATTGACTAAGAGGAAAAACACTTCCTGGTTTGAGAATCTTTTATTTCCTTAGTAACAATTTAATTATCATTTAGATCTCAACGGACCATCAGGCGCATGTCATTTTCATGGAAAAGGTCTATTATGACTTTCTTGAAATCGTGAATCGATTGGGTAAGAGGCGATCCGATCCGATCCACGATTCAGCACTTACGATCCCAAATCGAATCAAGAATCTTTTGTTATCAAGAAATTATCCATCTTAACATTTGGATGCTAAATTTATAATATGTAATTTTCTTTGAGCAATAAAGAAATAAATCAATATAAACTGGTTCTATGGCTTGAATTTAAGTACATGTACTACCTTTCAATTAATATGTTTACAATGTGCCAGCATTAGTTCCTGGTTTAAGCTCGTAACCCATTTTAAAGGTCCTTTTAGACCACTAAGCAAACATTATAGATCCAGATAAGACAATATACTCACAATAAAGAGATTTTTAAGAAAAAATAATATACTTTATGTAAACAAAGATGATCGCGATCCGGCACGAATTTCATTTATGACGATTATTCGTACTCGATTTTTCAATTTGATTCGTGATTACCGGCGTACTCGGATACCTAGTAGCCCTAATTCGCCTATACCCACCAAATTCAAGCTCTTTATTTCCAATGAGATCTCCACCTTACTCTACGGATCAGAGACGCACCAAAGCACTAGACGAGAAGCTGAAAGTCTTTGTGAACACATGTCTACAACTGACCCTCCAAATCCACTGGCCTGAAAAAAACAAAACAAGGGCCTATGGAGAAGAACAAAGCAAGTTTCCATCACAGAAACCACCAAGAAGCGGAAATGGAGATGGATCGGACACGGCCTCCGCAAGGACCCTGAAAGCATGTCCGCCAATCCCTTGACTGGAACCCACGGGGAAAGAGAAGACGAGGAAGAAGTGTCCTGACGAGGAGAAGAACGCTGGACAAGGAACTCAAGACCATGTCCTGAAATGGGACAAAAGCAAGGGCCCAGGACCAGCCAAATGAGGTTTATAAACATAAATTACTTTAGTAGTGTGTGTCACATAATAACTGTCGATGGGCGTACATATATTTCGTAACAGAGACTACCTTGTTTGTTGGTTGGTTGGCTGGCCTGACTGGCTGACCGGCTGGCCAACCGAATCATTCAGCAATGCCACGTTGTAGTAATACATATCCCTACAGTGTCAGGTCATTCAGGCTTCTAAAACCTCTCAGACTCCACAAAATGTATCGACCGACTTAAGTAATAAAAAAGTCGATCACTTATATGATTACATATGACTTTACAATTAAGTTTGTCCCAATCTGTTTTTATTCAACTTTGATTATGTTAAGAATATGCAATTGCAAGAATACACACACGTTTCATATAAACAATTATAATGCTTTTTTTACAGTTACAAATGTAAGATTTGTTTTACAGAATATATACATATATATACCATTATGGTATGTGTAATTTATTGTTACTTTGCGACACAAGTGAATGTGGATAACCACATTGTTTTCATGTATGTGTTTTGTATGTGTTAATATCAGAAATATAGAAAAATATGAAGTTATTATAATATTTTTAAATTTAGGCTAATTTCTTTTTAATGTTCCATATTTTGATTTTAATTTCCTTATTATATACATGTATTCTCATTTACTTTGCCAACCATTTCTTAAAAGAGGTTAACTATCACAATGACCTGCAGCGATATTTCCAGTCTTATCCTAGTTGCCCTTAGCAAGTAAGATAAGATTCTTGCACTCGTCAAAATCAGATATAAATAGGTTTCTCCCTGGTTATACCATGGTGAATTTATGACGTTTTTGGCATACAATGTTTTTGTGCAGACTGGTGATCCAAGAATGGAAATTTTATTGGTTCTGTACCAGATCATTTCTTTGAGTGACTGAATCGATGTCATTTCTCCTCGTGTAATGAACACTAATTTCCAACATAAACTAGTTTGGCGCAGTTTCCTGTCAATTTCTCTGACCCGATCATAAATCGTATAATACGTAAGTGTGTTGAATCTGTACACCGTCAGTACAATCATAACTTTGACCAGACAAAAATCATTTCAATGATTCAATATTCCACCGCATACAAGGGTCTTTCCAAATGAAATATTTGAGAGTAGACAAAATATTACTTGGCGTCACATCAAGTAATTAAAGCTTTTATGAATACATTGTATACTTTATTATGCATGCAACACATCGGTTCAACCCTGTGAAGAAAAATATGGATATCAGAATGGCCTTCATATATACACAGTTAACCATTATTCAAATGATCTGTTGAGCGTTGATGTTGTTGTTGTTGTTGTTTTTGCGAGAAGTCATGGGTGATACATGCTATCAAACCAAATTTAATACGTCAATGAAATGTTTTAGTGAATTGATGAATCACAACACATCGTGCCCGTAGGTCTTTTCTTTTTTCAAATATTGATCAAATAACAAACTAATTTACTCATCATTTTGCCGGCAGTTAAAATTTACAAAATACATCACGTACGTACACAATAACTCACTCCCAGTTTACTTGTTAAAACCGCTTCCTTGCTTTAGATATATTCGGCAATTTTCGGTAATATTTTATCGCATGTCTCAACCACGAGACAAAATTCGGGAATCTTCGTAAGTATCGTGCAAAGACGGAATGGACAAGTTAGTCATTTAAATTCATAAAAACATCGACTGAATCAAAAATGACTAACGTTAGGAACGTCCAAACCCCTAAGTTTATTTTGGTTTTAAAGGGATAGGTATTTCCTCTTCCGTCGGATATGGAAATAGTATAAATAGTCGAAGAAACCCGAGGAATATCAGCAAACTATCAAGTTACTAATTAAAAGTTACTAATTAAACGATTTTAGTTTTATTTCGACCCAAAAACTACAACAACAAAATTCAAGTAAGTGTTTAATATATATATTTGTTGTTTTTTATTTGATATATTTTATTCACAAATTCTACTCTTAGGCAAGACATCATCATTTTATCCCCATAGCACGAGAACATTATCTTTTGAAAGTGTTTCGTTTTCCTTTTTATCGGATTGACACAAGTACATATTAGACAATAAAGCAGAGGTTACTCAAGTAACAGAAACAAACTCCTTTTGGTTTTTTTTTAGACGTAAGAACAACTCAAAATTGGGTTTGAGCATGTGCTTGCCTATTTATCTTTTTACTCCAGTAAGATAAAAAAACTAAGTTTAAATTTAATTCTAAGATTAAAAATACTTGCATGTTGTATATTTACAGAAATGAACAAACTTGCAGCTATCGGAATCATGTGCCTTGCTTCATGCATCGGTCTGGCACTTGGAACCTACACATACCCCATGAAACAATCTTACCCCTATATGTCATCTATGAGTTATGGATACGCCCCTTACATGTCTAGTGTCGGGATTGGGGGTGGAGCATCGGGCGGAGCTGCAGGTGGGATCGGTGGCATCTTTGAACTCATCATCTTCGGTAAGTATTTTAGTTATGAGTATTGCTCAAGGTTATAAATTATCAGTGTGACAACTCATCGTATTGTTGTTGATCATAAGATCAATAAGTTATCATTTAGGTTAAAAGATTGCTTTTTATGGTAGCAGTTTATGACTAGGTCAACCTGATATAGCTTTTTCGTAGGTCTACTTGGCAACTTTTGTTTAATTCCGTTTATATGCCCGGACGTCATGTTCCAGATTATTTGATGTTATCAAAATAATTAATTATTTTATGTAGGGTATCACTGCCCTATTTTGTCATGTAATTATATCTAAAGTAATACAAATGAAATTGATATTTCAATGTTAACATTTTAGCACTGCTTAAAAATACAATTAGTTGTAGTCTAACTCGCATAAATCGGTTTTGTCGATCGGCATGTATACAGCAATATCTTTTTATTTAGACCACATTTGTGATGGAGGAAATCAGTCATAATAATGACTCAGAGGTGGTTAAGATATAATTTTAAGATATAAATAAGTGGTTTTTGAAATGAGATGGACGTAATGTTGAGGTTTTTTACTAAGTTAGGCTTGAGTTTAAATAAATTTATTACAGTGATGGTATTCATGATGATCATCAACCTATTGACGGGTACTACAGGTGGACTACTTGGTGGTGGTTTGTCGGGTGGTAAATCGTCAGGTGGTGATTATTAAACCACAAACAACATACTCAATTAGTACATAATTATATAAGGTAAGTTCAGATTATAGTTGCAAGTTCTCTAAGTTGCTAAAAATCCATTTGGTGTCTTTTATTGTGCACGTTCGACATATTCGTAACTACTTTACGTAAGTTTATTTTGTATGTTATTTATATATTTTCTTATATTTTTCAGGATCCTCAAAGAACTACAACCAGTCCACCAAATATTCTAGAATGGAACACTGTTGTATCAATATATTTATTCTGAAAATGAAAATAAAAATAGTAAAACAAGTTTTCGTTCATGTTTTTTTTTATAGTATATAATTATCATATTCATTATATTTGTACATTTAACAACAGAGTAAATTTCTACATTCCTTCGTGATTCCATACCCACTTCGGCTTCGAACAAAAATACAAGGATAACACAAACAAGGAAGTAAATCCTTATTTCCATTGTGGTCCTTTATAAAATTAATGTAAATAACCAAGGAAACAACAACAAATTATATCAATATGAAAAAAAGAAAAGAAAATGGAATACGTTATCTAAGAGATAATTATTATCACAGAATAAAATTACTATCACAGAATTTACATCATTATCTAAGAATTATTGATAAAAATGTGTATAAAAACAACCTGAAACACTAGCAAGCAGCTGGGCTTTGACGGACTGAGTGAGGCTCTTAACTTCTCTTATATGCTGTGGCATTTCATTCCAGAGGGAGCAACCTTGATAAGCAAATGATCGTTTACCAAAACCCGTAACATTGGGTAGACAGAATCTTCCAGTGTCTGTAAATGAATCACTGGAATCATCAACTGACACTCTAGCTGAACCTAGTGGAATAGCTATGAACTGAACTAAGTGGAATGAAATGCTCATTTAGGTAACCTGGTGCTCTACCACTGTAGATTTTGAACACATGACACAACATGAGTTGATCAACCCTTTTTGAGACAGTTCAGCTTGACAAATACTTTGATCAATATGAGCTCTTGCTTCTAGACCTAACACAAATCTGATCATTTTGTTTTGGGTGACCTGTAGCTTGTACCTAAGTTCCTGAGTCAAGCTGTTATACCAAACTGAACAACCATAGTCAAAATGACACTGAATAAGGGATGTTGCTACTAACCTTTTAGAATGTGGATTAAGGAACTTACTCTTCCTAATAGTATACAAGAACTTTAACCTAGTATTACCTTTCTTGATAGTTGACCTAGCCATATAATCAACGGATATACTTTGATCTAGAGTGGCTCCAAGATACTTAACAAAATCCTTAGGTACGATATGTTGACCATTACATATAACATTGAGATTGGGTTGATACTTTAAGCTTGGTTTGGAGACTCTGTCTTCCCCAAATGCAAAGATAACCTATTACAAATTAACCATTCACTGAGAATATTCATTGCTGAGCTCAATACTGATTCAATTTTAGACCTATCCTTGCCAGAGACCAAAATCATCTGCATACAGTAACAACTTATTCTTCACTGCACCAGACATGTCATTGACATAGATAAGAAACAACAATGGGCCTAGAATAGAGCCCTGGGGAACACCATATGATATTGTTGCTCGAGAAGAGTGACAACCACCGACATCCAACAATTGTTGTCGATCGGACACATGTAAAGTAAATAAATAAACCTTTGAGAGACCTAGTGCCTTCATTTTTATCAACAGAATGCTATGATCCACAGTATCAAAGGCTTTCTGTAAGTCTAACAAAACCATACCAACAATATTACCTTTATCCATTTGGAACCTAATATAATCTGACAGATGAATGAGACATGTGTCAGTAGAGAAACCTTGCCAGAAGCCAGACTGGAAATCATACAGGAGATTATTTGAAGACAGTTATTCTTCAACTTGATGAAAGATAACCTTTTCCAATGCTTTGGACAAAACACTTAAAACTGACACTGGACGATAATTACCAACTTCTGTCTTATCATTGTTCTTGAATAAAGAAACAACTGGAGCTGACTTCTGGTCATCGGGCACAGAACCATGGATGATGGAAAAATTAATCATGTGGGCGAGTGGGGCTGAAATCATTGGGGCCGCATCTTTAACAACGCGGGAGGGGATACCGTCTAACCCAGTAGCTTTGATTGAATTAAGAGAATTCAAATATTTAAAAATCTTGCTAATGAAATACAGAAACTATCAGCTTTGACTCCTTTAGAAGAATAAAAATTGAAAACAAAACTACTGCCGAAAATATTGTGACATGGTGGAATTTTTTCAACTAATTTTGAAGCAACTGTAGAGTAAAAAGAATTGAATTCTTCAGCCACTTTATACTTGTCAAAGCAAATGTTATCATCTATCTTCAAACCCAATGTTACCTTTTAGGATCTGACTTATTATTTTCTAAAG
Organism: Lutraria lutraria; assembly: GCA_964023205.1. Classification (NCBI taxonomy): domain Eukaryota; kingdom Metazoa; phylum Mollusca; class Bivalvia; order Venerida; family Mactridae; genus Lutraria; species Lutraria lutraria. Next base: position 14,433,341 of record OZ026843.1, on the reverse strand, counting down.
ATTCTGTAAAATAGTTCTTCTTAGCTTCAAATATAACATATTGTGTTTTATTTCTACATGCGCTAAAGTGTTTCAAATTATATTCAGTTTTGTCTTTCATGTACATTGAAAATGCTTTATCACGTTAATTGCAGAACATCTGAACTCATCCATTTTTCAGTTCTTTCTTTAAGTCTAATTTCTTTAATAGGAGCAAATTTATCAATGGATTCAATGAATATCTTGTTGAAAATTTCCCAAGCATCAGAAACACAGTCAGTCAAGAAAACTTTTGACCAGTCATATCCAATTAAGTGTTGTTGAAAAAGTGCGTTGTTAGGTAATTCAAAAAGATACCGGAGTTTGACCAACCTGATTTTGACATCTCACCTGCTGATCATAGAAATGAACCTGTCAAAACATCATCATTCCATCTCTGACCTGGAAAAACAAAATGAGGTGTAGTCTGGTTCCCGGACGTGCTCTACATTACGTCAGACAAAGCTCAATAACGGCGGCCTTCAGTGGTAATACACAGGCAACGGAATATTCTTATTTTGACTGACCATTTGTGATGTTATGCCTAATTTTAATTGTTTATGTACTACTTTTGTAACAACGGGGAGATATTCCAATGATCATTCTTATTTATTGATATTACATGTATACATGTATATACTTTCATGAAGTAGCTATATATAATTTCGGACGTGAGTCTTTATAGTTTCCAAAAAATCTTTTGTGATCATCTAAAAATGGACATCTATGATATACTATATTATATAAATAAGAATCATTACCAACCCTCATAAGCACTTGACCACTTGATATAAGAAAATGCCCATACTTGAGGACGCCGCCATTATTGCGCTTTGCCAGACCGGATCACATAGTGTAAGGGGAAGGAACTCCAGACTAAATGAGGTGGTACACTTTGGCCAACTGCATTTTCCGCTGCAATCACAGTGACTAGTGAGGTTTGTCTTTACTCGTAACATTGTTTGCGAAAGAACCGTATCCAACTCTTCAAAATACTTATATAGTATCTCCTCAGAGGCATAAAGTGCTCTAGTAATTGATAGTTCATGGGGTTTAACAGTCTTAAGATCTGGCCATAGTTTGGTGAAGCAATAAAACTACTGAGTGCTTTTTCTGCTTTCACAGTTTTACCAAGGGAATCTGTGTAGTCTTTGTTATTTATCATTATGGTAGTTTTGTTGTAGCCGAAACCTGTCTTAGCTGTGTATGTAACATGGATGAAGAGCTTCACTTCCTCAACTTGTGTAAGAAATGTTTCACGTCCAACCTTGGCAATGACATCAATAGGACAACTTATTCGATATCTTGGTGTAGTAGGGGGAACATCATACATCTTAGATGCCCTGTAAGCTAATATCCTTATCTGGGTGGCCTCAAAAGCTGTCTGAAGATTGGCCCTGCCATACAAAAGACGTCTCGTCTTTGCTAGTGGTTCCTACTAAACAAAACAAAACAAAAACTCGTCATATCTTTAAAGCTGTTACAAAATAATTTAAGTTAAAAAAACTGATTTCGCATTTGGTAATGACGAAAACGTGACCTGTCAAACTTTTCGACTTGCAGACGAACTTTATCCTCTTCGTCCCTTCCGGAACATAGGGCCTTCACCACACACTTCCACCCTCTCCGATTTTGTGCCTTTCGCTTGACCTCGCCCAAGCATATCCCCTGACACCAGAGTTCTGCATATAGAGTTCGTCTTCAAGTTGTGGTTGGTCGACCTCACCTGCGCTTCCCTTGCGGGTTCCAATCGAGGGCCTGACTAGTGATACGGGTTTCGTCCCTCCGTTTGGTGTATCCTACACACCGCCACGTGGCTTGCGCTCCTTGATGGCTTATGTAAGTGGTCTCTGCAGAGCTCTCTTCGTTGGAGATCTTTTCAGGCCATCTGATGTGGAGAATTTGTCGTAGGCAGGTGATCACATAGACTTGGAGTTTTTGGTCTAGAGCCTTAGTGTGCTTCCATGTTTCGGACGTATAGTAGAACGGCTTTAACATTAGAATTGAAGATGGTCATCTTTGTCTTGAGGTGGGTGCTCCTGTTGTTCCAGATTTGCTTCAGCATGACGAAGACGTGACGTGCCTTTCCAATTCTGGCCATGATGTCCTCCTCGGTACCTCCTGGCCTACTAATTATGCTTCCAAGGTATTTGAAGTGATCTACATCTTCAGTGGGCCATCTTGATTGGTGACTTTGATGTTGCATTTATCCTCATGCTCTTTGATTTCTGTGTGTTGACTTCTAGCCCCGTTTGCTGTGCAAAAGCGTTGTGATCTCTCCTGTATATGTTTGAATGAGTGGGACAGTAGTGTTGTCTGATTCCAGCTTGGCATTCATATCCCCTATGACCAAAACTATGTCTCTTCTGTGTGTCTTGCCCATCATCCCTTGCAGTTGTCGTAGAACCAGGTAACAAAATCAGTTTGTGTGACACACAATTACCACAAATCCATTTGTAATTAGCACGAAACAGTTTGTTTTCAATGTTTGTCCAGACTTGCATGCATGGTCATTGTGTGTTTTGAAACTGTTAATGAGAAAATTAATGTTGTTTAAACCTGTATTTTCAGAAGGTTATGATATTGAACATTTGGGGTCGAGGGAGATTTTGCCTTTTTAAGACATAAATTATTGTATTCACAGTTTATTAACTGGTACATGTAATTCTATTTACACGTAATTCTGTTCTACGTATATGCTGTGTTGTTAAACCATAAAGTTCATTCTTCTCTTCTTTCATAAGATGTGTAACTTTATCTCCATAAATGAATCCTTCATTATTTGAAACTTAATATATGTAAAAGAACAGACCTGTCTGCTTATCTGTCTGTCTGATAAAATATATGTTATAGTACTACTACTAAGTTGAGTACATGTACTTAATATTAACACACACCACATAACTTTAGTATCAACAGGTTCACATTTAGTATTTCGGACACCATAGTCCATCTGACTGTCTGTTTATATGTTTGTCTGGGGTCAGAATAGTGCACTGAATTCATTCTGTGAATCTAATTGCCAGCTACCAAACCATACACTGACATTGGGACCTTTTATCAAACTGGTTGTTTGAGATATCCAACTGTGATATACAGTTGAAGAAGGGTCCTGTCCCCTGGATGGTAACACTATAGAAATAATCTAGTCAAAATCAATCACTTTATCTAAAAGAAAGTGTTCGTATTCTCCTGACAAAGTCAAAATTGAGAAAAGTTGTATATTTAAGCATTCTCGATCAAATGCCCCCAGTCATAAATAACAAACGTTGACGCACTTACTAACACGTACTTTCCCTGTTTGTTTTTTAAACTACTTCCTTACATAAGGTGTGTTCGATATTTTCCGTCGATTTCCGGACACCAACAGCAATTATTTGTTTCAACCACGTGGTAAGCTTCGGGAATTTCCGTGAAATGTGAAAACACCATAATGTGCGTTATATCTAAATTATATACTCGCCTGTTTTTTTTTTTGCTTAACGTAGAAACGCGTCATCCCTAAGTTTCAATTTGGTTTGAAAGGGATTGGAATTTCCTCTTCCGCCGGAAATGGGGATAGTATAAATAGTCAATGAAACTCAAGAAATATCAGCACTCACTCAAGTAACAGAAATAAACTGTCTTGGTTTTATTTGGCCTCAACAACAACTCAAAATTTCAAGTAAGTGTTCTTGTACATCTTCTTTAAACCATCTCTTTTACATACGTTCATTTCCTTTTAAAATCATGATAAAAACTTAATTACATGTACTCCAATAAGGTAATATTACATTGCATAGCTGAAAAGTTTAAATTTAATTGTAAGATACAAAATAACACGCTTGGTTTATCTTTACAGAAATGAACAAACTTGCAGCTATCGGAATCGTGTGCCTTGCTTCATGCATCGGTCTGGCACTTGGAACCTATTCACAACCCATGAAGCAATCCTACCCCTATATGGCATCTATGAGTTATGGATACGCCCCTTACATGTCTAGTGTCGGGATTGGGGGTGGAGCATCGGGCGGAGCCGCTGGTGGGCTTGGTGGAATCTTTGAACTCATCATTTCCGGTAAGTGAGAATCTCACAATAATTTATCTTCTTACATTATAATAAAGACATCACAACTTTTAGATCAGAGTGCACATACATACTCCGTGTCAATCAGAGTTGAAATACTGATATATGATTTATGCTATGTGGGAGGTAATGCCTGTCATTTTGCCTGAAAATTATCTAGTCTGAAATGGCCTATTAAGTGTATAGTTTAATATATATACATGTACATATATATTTATTCATGTTTTGCTCGTGGTATTGGTCATGAATTGTGTTCACAAATTCATAAACTCCTAAAGCCATTAGTTTAATGCTAACTTAATCCGTTTGATAATTAAGGCTGAAATCTTGGTGGGGGTAAAACGTAACAGCCATTCATGTTTTATCATAGAATAATGTATGGCTTTGGTTCCGGTATGTTTATATTGGAAGCATTGCGGATTGTATTAGTATGGTGTGTAAAGAACGTGATATTACTTGAAAGATATATCATTTATTTGAATGTTGTATTATGAGTTTTGTATGAATGTATTTTAACTATTACAGTGATGGTATTCATGATGATCATCAACCTATTGACGGGCACTACAGGTGGACTTCTTGGTGGTGGTCTGTCGGGTGGTAAATCGTCAGGTGGTGATTATTAATCTATGACACTCAAAGAACAGACAAAAATAGTACATATAAGGTGAATTATTAAATATACTCATATTGATTAATGTTAATTCCGTGTTTTACTTAAAAAAAAGACAGGATCCGTTTTTATGTTTGATTACAAATATTCTTGTTAAAACCTTGATTTTAAGGCTATTTAAATTTCGGGTTTGTTTACAAGTTTGATGTAAAGGACCTTTAACTCGTAATTAATGTATGTGGTCGTACTGTGACATGTTTTTACTCATATGCATAAAGATATGGAGTCAATACCAGACCTACACATATTGTATGTTTCTTACTATAATCATTCGTATTATTCACACGTATCTCTTTCTTATATTTTCAGTTACCGCAAATTACTTTCGTAACATGTGAAGAATGTCAGACAACATATCTCTTGTACTTAAAATAATATACATGAAATATAGAAAATACAAATAAAAATTGTAAAATATAGATAGTGTTCAAGTTTTATGTATTAGATTAAATGTTGTCATGTTTATGATAAAAAAATTGTTATGGCAATGATTTATATTTAGTGTCTAATTGACATAAACTTAGTATTGAGCGCATGAGCGTCTATAATTTACAAAAAATGAAAGTCAGTAAAAACATCCGTGTGGAACTCGTGCCTACTTGTACATATTGCATATATTAGCCTCAGATTGAATGTAATAAAACACTAATTAATTGATTATTTGTGGTATGATATTAAATGAATGCAATCCTAAATTTGAAATGACTCGGGTTTAGTCATCATCTGACTATTACTTGTTTAGTCATCATCTCAAATTAAACCTTATATAGTCAGACAGATGTATTAAACAAATTGACTTCTGAACAATCGGCCATCGGTTTTATATTCCATAGTTTCGTCACTATGATACATAAAAACAAACTCAAAACTAAAGCCGAGTGCTTAGCGGTTCGAGAAACGGTATGTCGACGCTACAACACCTAGACAAATTAATGACATGTGTAAGTATACATGCAAGTAATAATATAGCGCTGCTCCGTCTTTGATAAAAATCATATTTAGATTTATAACGCGTAAGAGTAAAATATTTCTAAACTAAATTAATTAATGTTTAATTTTAGTTTGACTTCTGACTTTAGCTGATCAATTGATACTGGTTTTCGGCTAGATATCCAGACTGTTTTGTTAAAGAAAATATCTAAACGTTGAATACGTAAAAATGTTTGTTTCTGGTTACCCGACCGGACCCCTGTCTCCCTCCCCGGACTTATTATATATGATTTTACTCAGGCATTTAAAATAATCATTATAATTGCAACAAAACGTCGTATCCCAGCAGATTTTCTCCCCTCCTACGTCATCATTCTTTCATCTGTGAACCGTATCGACGCGTATCAGCTCAACGCGCCTCAGTTGAAACGTAGATGTAAATCTATTTTTAGATATGGTAAAACCGAAATGAAACCGGAAGTACACGAATAATACACAATCAAGATGGCGTCCACTCCGATGGCAGAAACAAGATCACCACTAACTCTTCTAAATAACTTGCCTAAGGAGCACGAGAAAGCCATCAAACAAGCGTTTTACAACACAGCGGCAAATATTTTCGTTTTACTCGCATTTGCAGCTGCCATTGCTGTGTATTTTATTTTAGAAGCCTTTTTGAAACCGCTTCTGTGGGCCGTTTTATGCGGAGCTTTTCTGTATCCATTTAAAAGAACGCTGACAAGTTTACTGAGGAACTGGTTGACAAGTTTAAGTCAGTCTGAGACGCCGTTTCTTGTTGGATTAGTAATTACGCCATTAAGATGCGCGGACACGGCCATAGATTCAGTGTGTACCAAAGTTTACCAGAAGAAGGCCGTGGTGGTGGCTGGTTTACTGTCCGTACCAGCTGTTTACCTTCTATGGCACTTTGCTCCACTATGGTCAGCATTCTGGGTGTTGAAGGGAGTCTTCATGTACACCTATGATATGCTTGGATACTTCAGCTCATTTTGGGTATGTATCATGCTTGTAGCGTCAATATCTCATTATTTGTGTCACAAAATGCATTTAGCTGATTAATATCAAGGACTTATATACATACATGGATTCGCAACTTCCGTATTAACAGTTTAAAGTAATCAAATCCCGCGATGATAAGACGTGAATCAACGGGAATACAAGCTATTGTTTACAAAAGCGAAAATACGAAAATATCCGTGATAATCCGAATGATAATAACAGCGAAAATATCCGTGGTATTCCGAATGTTTAATCTCGGAGACGAAAGGATTATAATAGATGTCCGCCATCTTTGAATTTAAAATGTTCGACTGATGCCTTTTTCAATGCTTATACGGGGAAGCTTCGCGGGCCCCGGGCTTTGGCCTTGCCCGGCTATAGACAATGCGTACGTTAAAAAAGGTTCAATGTGAATTAAAACAATTTCAAATGTGATTACCTATCGCCGAAAATCTCATTTCCAAATCATGGGGGCCGCCATTTTGTTTGTAACAACTAATACGGGGAAGTCAAAGACCGGGGCCCGCAAAGCGGGTCCCGGGCTTTGGCCTTGCCCGGCTATAGACAATGCATACGTGAGAAAAGGTTGAATGTGAATTAAAACAATTTCAAATGTATTACCTATCGCCGAAAATCTCATTTCAAAATCATTGAATGGAGACCGCCATTTTGGCCGCCATTTTGTTTGTAACAACTAAATTCTCGTTCTCGTGTTGGAATATTTTTTACATCGTAATATAATTACTCACTTATATTTATGTTTTCCTATCTGTTTACAAGAAATAGAAAGCAAACTATTCGAAGTTTTTAAAAAAAGAAGCTTTATTTTAAAAATACAAACGGTTTTGGTAAACTTTGTGAAAAGCGTCTGCTTAAAGTTTTGCGCACAAACGCTTGACAGGAAATAGAATGACGTCACTTTTTGTTTACGCAAGGTGCTCGACCAATCTCTACCTAGAGTTGTCGTTCCTTTCCAATAGACTCGACTTCCCCGTTCCATAGGCTTAGCCTATTTTCATATTACTTAGACTTTGTGGATAATAAATGTATCTCAATATCTTTAAGGAATTTGTTGCATCCTTTACCAATTTCCCGTGCCCAATTGCCAAAGTTTTTTAGTATAATCAAATTCGTAAACACCCAATTACAGCTGTCGGACATTGCCGAGTATATAGCAATGCATTGTGGGATCGCCGAACGATATCGTTTGAGCTATTTTTAGCAGTTGCGAATCCATATATGTATATAAGTCCTTGTTAATATGATTTATTGGTAGAAAAATCATAAACACAGTCTTCAGAGTTAAACTTAAAGTAGCCTGAATGACATTGAGCAAATCAGATTGTTTGTTTTTCACTGATAATATAGTGCCATCCACTTAAGGCAGAACCACAATATACAAAGCTGTCACTACAGAAACTGTTAATACTTTATAGTTAAAACTTGTAAAATTTTTAGTTTTTAGCTTCTAGTGTCTGATGATGTATCGCACTTCATAGGGATTTAGTATTACGCATTTAAGAATGTAATGCGTAATACTAAATCCCTATGAAGTGCGATACATCATGTGCAATAGAACACAAGTTATAGTGAATTCTCTGTTTCCTGCAGCAAGTTTTTGAAGTGGGGCTTGAGCGAGTATCTGAGTACTCGGGGGTAATCATGGATCAAATTGAAAAATTAAGTATGGATAGTCGTGTTAAATGAGATTTGTGGATTGGAGTTTAATTATATTGTCTCATCAGGGTCTACTCTCTTTGCTAAGAGGTCTAACTGGATCTTTAAAGAATGGGTCACAGGCTTTAAAATATTGCTAGTAATTCCATTAATCTAAATGGGGATGATTTATAACCACAGAACCAGTTTATATGGATTTATTTCATTATTTAGAAAAAGAAATTTAGCTGTCGTCAGTACTGCAATCAATTTCTACCCAGAGTTGTCATTCTCCCTTTGCTCACACTAACCTCTGTCAACGTCTAAAAAATAGTCCGCCTTCACAATGACAGACGCATGATTTCAACACCTCGGAAAGAAACTAAAATAGATTGTTTTGTTTATCTGAAAAGAATCGTAGACTTAAACTAACTGATAGGAAACTTACATCCGGATCTGGTATCACTTTGATTATATTATCTGTGTTTAGAATTTCTTACTTCGCTATTACTCTGCTAAATTAGTTTTAGAGTTACAAGGCTAAATAATCCCTTTTGGCACAGCTTATAACAGAGCACCTTGAAGAGTTTTTTCTCAAACGGTATGACATATTTCGTTATGACATACAAATATACACAAAAGCATGTTTATTGATCAAAGTGTAGTTTGCCAAGAATGTTGGCATTGAGACGTTGACATCCTTTGATTAATTGCATATTAATGTACAATATTTAAAACATAGCTATTTTAAACTTTAAATGTTTAGTGCAGGGTAGTAAGACAGTTTTTAAAAAATCCCCTAAAATTCCCCTTTTCCCTCAAAATGATGTAAAAATGCCCTACCTGATGGCCCTGGGCCCCTTCCCCTAAAGTGCAGCTATGGCCCTGAATTTCGTCACTCAGACTGGTAGTTTTAAATCACACATTACAATGTAAGCCTAATTACAAAATTATGTATTTGTTGTCAATCATTCAAAAACTGTCTGTTTTAGAAATGAGAAGTACTGCACATTTCAATATGAATTATGAGTACCGGTATGAACACTTAATATAAGTTATAATAAAAAATATGTTGACACATACTTGGGGTATATGATTTTAAAAAACATGCATATCATAATAATCATCCAATTTAAAGTGTTAAAGGTAACATTTTCGACATAATTACTAAAAGAAATCTAGACTTTTGTTTTAGTGTAAACTTTTTGAATAATTTGCATTTTAATACATTGCACTAATCCAAAATGCATTATTCATTATTACATATGCTTTTTTTTTCATTACACCCCCAGATATGAAATATATGGGGGCTATATTGGTTTCACGCTTGACGGTCGGTCGGCCAGCTGGTTGGTTGGCCGGTCAGTTGGTCCGTGTGTCTGTAGACACAATTTGTCCGGACAATTTCTCAGCAACTACTGACAGGAATTCAATAAAACTTCACAGAAGTGATCAGTAGTAACTTGTAAGTCTAGTTGTACATGCTGAAATCATTTTTCGTTTGGATTGATTTTGGATTGAGTTATGGGCCTTTGTTTTTCTATACAGTATATACAATAGGCAAATTTTGTCTGGACTATTTCTCATTAACAGGATTAACTGCTGACAGGAATTCATTAAAACTTCACAGAAGTGATCAGTACTGTAGTAAGCCTAGTTGTGCATGCTTAAACCATTTTTCATTTGGATTTATTTTCACTGAGTTATGGCCCTTTGTTTTTTTTTATACAGTGTATATACAATATCTCAGCAACTACTCATTGGAATTCAATGAAACTTCACAGAAGTTATAAAAAGTAAGCCAAGTTGTGCATGCAAAATGTTTGGATTAATTTTCACTGAGTTATGGTCCTTTGTTTTATACTATAGGTACATTTTGTCCAAACTATTTCTCAGCAACTCATGCAGGAATTCAGTGAAATTTCTTAGAAGTGATAAGTAGTTTGCCAAGTTGTGCATGTCTACAATAGGTTTTGTCCAAGTAATTTTTTAGAGTTATGGCCATTTGTTATTTTTTTATATAATGTATATTTAGAAATTGGTCAGGATATTTCTAAGCAATTAGGTATTAAAACAATGAAAATGTGTTATATTTCCCTTGGTAAAAATAAAAAATGCAACAATGACTGTGTCAATGCGACATCTGGGGGTATTCATCAGATTTAGTGATAGTTCTAGTTATTTTTTAAAATCCTGAATCAAGTAGTTTGTTATCCTGATTCAGAGTACAATACAAAAGAAGTTGATACTATATCAAAAACATTAATTTGAATTTACATGTACAAATGGCATAATTTGAATTGGAAGTTTGAAATAAGAAAAAAATCCAGCCTTTTTCAACCACGGTTTGTACCAACAGGTAAAAATATATATGCAAGTCTAACAGATATCATGTAACTTCAAGGTTATATACCACACTGAATTATGCTTTATGCATGAATTTTCAGTGGTAATATTTGATATAAATTTGCATGGTGTACTATTATATTGTACAAAGATATTACTGTCTGAAATTTTTTAATGTGCAAAATATTATATATATGTACAAATACAATAAAACCGTGATACTAATGCAACCTTTAACTGAACGTAATATTGAGGTAGTGTTATTATCTTATTATCAATATCATGTCAAAATAAAAATGAAATATTGAAATCAAGTCTGAAAATAGTGGATGTTACAATAAGGTGGTTGGTACATAAGGTGGTTGGTACATATATATTGAGGTGATTATACCCGGGGCCTGCCAAATACTTATGCATACTTCATGAACAATTCATGAAGTATGCAAAAACAGTTCAAGAAAAATTCATGTTTTCAAATTTTTTTCGAAGGGATGGTTTACTGTTTTCACTTAGTTAGATTTTAGTGTAATAATGAGGTGGACATAATATTGAGGTGATTACTAATTGTGGTCTAACTGTATATCACTATATGATTCATAGTTAGAGAATATTTTTGTGGTGCTAAGTCACTTGAGATTGTTTGTATAATGGAGATTGTTGAGCTGATTCCAAATTTTGAATGATTATCTTCAGTATGATGCAGAATGGTTGTATTATTATTGAATTTCCCTGTGTTTGTTCAAGACAAAGCGTTTTTGGCTGGTGCTAAGCGTGATAAGTAGTTACATGCTTAAGAATAAACGAGCTTAAAATGAGATGTTTTGATCCAGTTTTATTGGTGTACTTCTGTTTCTTTCTGTCTCAAAATACTGCTTAAGAAGGAGAGGTTGTTTACAGCAACTGTTGATGCACTGATGGCTGGACAGACACACGCATGCACACATGCACCCACACAAGGACAACAGACAACACGCGATCACAATAGCTCACCATGAAACTGCATTTAGTCCCTGTAATGTTACTGATAACCAGTTTGTGTTCAGGCAGTATATAGCTAGTTTCACAGACCGTGTCATTGTAATCTGAAGTAAAGAACATCCAATTCAACACATAAAATTTCACAAAAATGAAAAACGTGGTCACATAGCACAACCTCATATAAGATATTTATTTAGGTTATTCCAAGTGGGTATTTTGTAAGAAAGATGTCACGTGTATTTTTTAATTTTTAATGAATTGTGGTGTGTTTACTGTTTAGAATCATTTGGATTTAATACTGCCTGTGAGTCTGTGTGTGTGGTCTCTGATACAATGTAACCAGTGATTTTTCCCCTTGAAGCGAAATGTGGCGGGCCCTTAAAATGGGGAAAATGATATCTTGAAGGGAAAAAGGTTGACAACTTACATTAATTGTAAACAAATAGGTCATAACCTTGACTGCAAAGAGAGACAAAGAACTATCCTACAGGTCAATTCAATGATACAAAGAAAAATATAAGCCTACTGAAGGGAATTTTTTTTATGAATTTTAATAGGGAAAATAACAACAACAAAACTTTTCAGAGAGGGGAATGGGGCTGGAAAATCTGTCCCCCCCCCCCCCCCCCGGAAAAAACAAGTAGGTAACTGATGCCGTCTTACATGTAATTGAAATCTTTGCTATCAGATAAGCTTCTGGCACACATTGATGACTGAAAACTGGTGCTTCATTCTATTGGCATTTTATTGTTTATGTTGATGGATCCTTATTGTCATTTATTGACCATGAACTAGGGTGACCTGGACTTTTACGTGTGAGCCAGTAGATTAATCAAGACATAATACTCCTTCAACCATGGTCACAGGTGATGTGCTACAGCTTTCCCGCATTAAAATGCAATAAAAGACTTTCAAGAAAATTAAATTGTTTTAAAAAAAGCAGTTTTATGTTTAGAAATAGCGAAAGAAGTTGTGAGTTGACAAAGACAAATTTACAGTTTTATTACAAGGACAAATTATAAGTATTGTATTGTCATGTTGGTGATTAGTTTACAGAATAACAATTAACTTGGCAGATAGGATAATACTTAGCTAGTACCAATTGTACAATTCTTATGAATAATTGCTAATGTATATTGACACAACATGGTCCCTGAGGACAACATTACTTTAAGGCAATATACCAATCAGGGAGTTAAAACTTCAAATAGAAGATTATTAGAAATAATCTCATAGAAAATAAATAACTTTGTCTGCCTTGTATTTATGATGCAGATTTTTTAGGGGAAATTAGTTTTTGCATTTTTTATCTGTATTTTCTTTGCGAATTTATGGTTCTTGTTAAAAGTACAGCTATGGTACAAGTAGAACTTAAATTCTTGCATAGTCATGGTGTATCTTATAGATATTATATATCTGCCTTTCATTAAGTTCATAATTCATTACCATGGCAACAGAATGATGTTATTTGTTGCATTTTCAATTCATCTCTTTTGATGATATATCAAGCTGCTAAGTTAATTGCTATTGTAAAAAAACTATATACAGTAAAACCCCGGAAAATCGGATGATATTTCTTCATGTCCCATTGTTTTTCTGAATTTTATCAAAAGCTCTCAGAAAACCGGTTTTCTCAGACTTCTGGTCCAGTTCAGAAAGGATCCGGTTTTCAGGGATTTATGGTACATGTTAGTGATGTTCTGTTGTAGAGGTAATTATTTTTGTATACAAAATATGTACTGATGAAAGTTTTTGGATGAATTTCATGTTTTCTAAAATAATACAGGTCATTATGTTTTCCTTAGATAGCCTTTCTCTATGGGTTTGGCTTAATAAGAAATAAGGGATTTCTGTGGTTTAGTAGTTATGGTCTCTGGCTAGTTTATCACTAGCCCCTCACCGCTGTGAGTTTGATTCCAAATCCAGGACTAAATAGCTGTCCAGCTAGCTTGCTGAAGGTCGTGGTTCAGCCCAGTTGTACACGTGTACCGTGCCCCTCCCACTATTAAAGTCTGAAGTCACTAAATGACCCTGGCTGTTGGTATGACCTTAAACCTCAGTAAAAAAATATTTTTAGAAATAGTAGATATTTTCCCAAATATCCATGGCTGCTTATTCTTCATTAATCACTTAGATATATACATGTATATAGAAGTACAGGTATATTCATTTTTTTACCCTAACACAAAAAAATAGTATTTGTACTATATGAGTTAATATCATATTATATTAACTTTATTTTATTATATTAATGTATTGATATTAAGGCAGTGATGCATATTCTGTATCTAGACTGTATCATGAAATATCTGTGAAACTTCTTGGTAGTGTTTAAAGTTATATTTAACTGTTAAAGGAGAAGCGATTCAGATTTTTCGGATTGTAGTGTTAGAAACTAACATCCATAGACAATTTAAGATAGGAAGTTATAGGATTATCAGGTCACTTCAGCTTCTGAAACAATTTGTCTGAAACTTTTAATGCCTCCATCTGTAGCGATAGATCGGGTGCATATTGTTTTGGCCTGTTTGTCTGTACATGTATGTTTGTACCAAACTTTTATCTTGGCTATAAAATCAAAACACTTCCACCTACAGTCATCAGACTTCATATTTTTTATGTTGGCTCTTCATGTCAACCAGTTATCTCTACAGAACCTGTGCATTTGAAGGTCTATAGGACAAAGGTCAAGGTCACCCGGAGGGGGCATTGTGTTTTAAAAATACATCTTGTAATTTTGTTATTTATATAAAGAAAATTGTTTGTTTCTGTTTACCAAACAGACCCTAATTATCCCTGCGACCCTAGAATTTACATTGAGCCCTAGGAACGGTTCATCCACTTCCGCACTTTTCCACCTTTCCACACGATTTCGAGAAAAGAAAGTGTGACCTACCTACTAACCTAATTTCTAATGAGCATGTAATCAGAAACAAACTTTTGTTGTTAATATAAAATGCCTGTTTGTCAAAAAAGGTAATTTTGTAAAAATTTAAGTTGCGCTTTTGTGAGGCAACTTTTACAATGTTTATGATTCCATGCAAGTGGCAGACTTCACTATAATTGTGTTATTGTATTTATTTCTGTATCTTCAGATCTGGACTTTATTTTTGGCATATTTCGTGGCCATTATATTTCTATGGACACCAGAGTCGAGAGTCATGTTACAGCGTATATCTATACCTGTATGGTTGATGTTCATGCTGCATGTAGCTGCTACCGCAGGTAATCCTTTTAGTATTTTATTTTGGGTTAAACCCGTTTTTTTTTCAACAATTTTTCAATCATATACAGCGGCCGCTTCACCTAACCAGTTTTCCTGGACTTTATTTCAACCAGAATTAACATACCCTTCCACAAGAAACTGGCAACTTTGCCACATGTGGAGAAAAATCAAGATTTTTTGTCTTTTTATATAAGGGTATAACCTGCTGCATCCAGGAATCAAACCAGGATTGCCTGGTTACAAATACATTGCACTTACCACTAGGTCTTAGTGTTACAGTATAATCAGGCACTGAGGTTATAAATCTCGGGAAGAGTCTACTCAGTATCTCAATTTTATTCTCAATGTAATTACTGTAGGTGGAAAAAAATCGCTGTTTAATTGTTTCATGATAACTTTAGATCAAACATGTTGACAAAAATTTAAGAAAAATCTAAAACCTCAAAAATGTGTGTTTTTTTGGCATTTTTGTGAAAATTCATGTCTGTGAAATTAAATGAAACAACATGTATGTTATACAGTCAAACATGTGAACAAAAGTCATCCTAGGGAAGGACATAATGTGGCCTTTACTGACAGATGACCACTATTTAGAGGTCATTTTGTTCCAAATAATCAATGATGTTTTTCAAAGAAAGAATGACTTATATTCACAGGGTGGCCTTTATTCAGAGGTGGTAGCTAACAGGTTTGACTGTAATGTGCAACTATATTCAGATATCTTAACATTTTGTGCCTTTGGTTTCAAAAGCTAGGGCTTGTCATTTAAAGACGTATATCACAATTGTTAGTGCGCATCGCTACTGCGCATGTGTACACTATACCGATTAGTTAATCTCACGAAGAATGTGTATTCGACAGCCCTAGAATAAGCAACTTTGTACTCGGTGCTAGTTTAAATAAATTTATGAAAAATATGCCTTTTATGTATTTATTCAGATCTTTTAACTATCTATCAGATAGTATGATGTGAAGTAACAGTGGAATATTCAAGAAAACTGTGTTTGATTTATATTTTATAAGGGTTGTTTGTTGAAATGCCTGATTTTATGTGTGTACTTTTTACTCATGCGATCAACTTTAATCATGTGTATTAGAAAAAGTAGCATGGATACCCCTCTTTTTTTCCTTCGTATGTTGTTTAGTATTATGTATTGTGTTACACTGTGAAGTTTTATAAAAATCTGTCCGTTGAAAAGAAAATATGAATGTTTTTTTCTTCAATCATATGTTAAATCGTCTTCCTTTTTAGAGGGATATTGAGAAATAAATACATTTTTTTCCAAATTTGGTTTAAATTAGACAGATTTTGTCCTTTAATCAATATTTGCACTATATTCCAATCAAAACGGTGTATATAAATTGGTTGTTGATGAAGAAATACAGTTGTACAAGCCCTTTTTCAAAAATACATGTTTTTTTGAAAATCCGTTCAAAATGGTCTTATAGGGAGTCATACCATCGGGCATATCTCACAAACGAGCATGGAGACCTATATTTTTCTTTTTGTTTTTGTGGTAGGAAAGGATTAATCTTCATATATGCGAAGTTTAAGAAAAATCTGTCCGTTAGAGTTTATTGTGATATACGTCCTTAAATGCCTTCTGTTTTCGCCTTCATGTATGGTACTAAATCTGTCAGGGTCAGGTTTAATTACCGGAATGTGAATATCTAGTCTGTGTCTAATCCTAGCTTAGTTATCTTTATGTTTCCGTAGTGTGCTTTTAAATAAATGAAGTTCTGTTTATTGCATCAGATCATAAATCTTAGAGCTGTCACATGCACTTCCTCGAATAACTAGAATTATACTGCAGTCTGCTTGAAAACATTTTTTGAACAACAGTCCATCTGACTTCCATATTTTTCTAAAACATATGTAGTCTGATTGGAAATTGTATTGTCTAATTCCTAATAAAACGAAATTCTAGTTCACCATTTCATTTCGAAAGACTTGATTAGAAGGCGCTTTTCATGATCCAATGTTCGAAATATTACAGATTTGATTGGATAAGAACCAATATCCTAGATGCCTGCATAGGATTTATAATTTAAAGTAACAATGAAAGTCTGGATTTATGGTTACTGAGATTTATTAGTCTGATCTTTGATAGACTACTAGGTCAGAATATTTTATAGTCCAGGCCATTTGTTCATAGCATCAAGGGTGGAATATTCATGTATTTTTGGCAACTGATACTGGTTATGCAGTCAAACCAGTAATTATAGGCCACCAAGAGGGGAGGGAAAAATATTACATTTCTGCACAGTTTACAGGGGTCTACATGGTTGAGTGTTTAGGTCTCAGACTAGTAATCACTAACTCCTCACCACTGTGAGTTTGAATCCCACCTGTACCAAATTTCTCATTAAGGAAGCTTATAAATTGAATGTCATGGTTCTACCTACTGTTAAAGCTAGAAAAGGCGACAGGTGGCTTTTATTTAGAGATCATTTTGTTCATAATAATCAATCATGGTTTTTAAAAGAATGGCGTTTGTTCACAGGATGCCCTTTACTCAGAGTTGACTGCAAACACAGTTTTGACTGTATCTTTAGCATTGTAAGACACAATAATATTTGAGATTATGGATGGATATAGATCTGTTTGTACTAAATGTTTTACTTACAATCCTGATTGTATGTTAGTACAGTAACATGATAATTGGTTAAATACTGAAGTATTACAGTGTTAATTTCCCTAATCATTTTACACATACGTTTCTACATTTATTTCTAGGTATACTTAGAGTTCCGTTGCTGATTTTTATGGGTGTTGTAATGATTGTTGGTTTCATAGCAGAACAGAACGAGGTACAGAGACAGGAGAAAGAAGGCATAGGTAAAATATTTCAGTAAAAGTGTGTTATAAAAAGTTCACATATAAGTGTCAAGATGGTATCCTGTATTGATCAAAGAACTAGTACTTGAGTGTTCAATTGTTTGACTGAGTTGCAAACAGTAAGTTAGATTTTTTGAGTCCTTGAACAAAATACTACAGTGGGTCGCTGTATATTTCAGTCTATATTAGATGTTTTTAGTTGGGCCTATTATTTTCAAAAGATGAAGAAAACAGTTTTTCACATAATCAAGGTGCATGGTGTTCTAATTCTAAGTGCAAATTACTGAAATTCTTACATTTTATTCTGGAATGTATATCACCCCATTTTGTTTTTAAATATTCAATTGCCGAAATGCCAGCGTGCCCACATAACAATTTTTACCATCCTTACTGATATCAAGCTTACAATTTATATGATTAGTAGATTTAAGAATACAGCCTTTTTAGCTGCAATTTAAACACAGATTTCTCAATATAAAACATATCATAAATCGTCATGTATGAATTGTAGTTATGTTCAGTGCTTATTATCATATTGAAGCAATAAAATGATGTGAGGTCATTTACAAATAATTTAATGCAATGCACCATGATATGTGATGTATGGTACTGTTGGTGTGATTTGTTAAGTTTTAAATAAATGTCTAGACATTTGATTAGTTTTTTTTTAGTCTTGATTGACAAATCTTTTCATCTGAAACTATCCATCATTTTTTGGTGAAATGCCAATATCTGTGTTAGTAAAACATTGCCTGTCTGTTAATGGGTTCGGGATAAATTATGTCAAGTGTTACAGGTTAAAATTCATGATACAAAAATCAGGAAAAGATGTAATGATATTTTTGTCTTCTTCAACTATGTCAATGATATTGCCTTACTCAACTATGCTAATTTGCCAAGTGTTACCCCTGTCCGTTCAAATTTTGGTTTCAGAGTAATGGATTGTTTTTATATTTAACATGAAGGTGTATAATAATAGAGTACAGGTCAAGTTCACTTCCTATTAAATTCCAAACATTTTAACAGGAGACATTTCTTATAATATGTTATTTTTGAAGAAGTGTGGCTTTCATTTGATTATTTTGATAATATGTAAACACGTTATTTGAATTTATTTCTAGATATTGCTTGATATTTCAGATCCCAACAGGAAATCTGTGTTTGAGTCAGCACTGAATGTTTTAATGGGAACTCCATCTCCATCTGAGTCACATGACCCCAGCAGCCAAGCAGAAGATAGAAAAGAGGCTTCTGGTGAACCAGTTCCTTCTGTAGAAACAATAGGTGTGTTTTGTATGCAATACTTAGGTTTTGAAGAATGTTAGGTTACTAAGCCCCTTTTTGGAGGTTTTACGGTAAGGTGGTGGGTCCTGTCAAGGGAGGTAAAATATGTCACAGGGGAAATTTTTACTGTTGATAAAAGCATTAATGAAATCATTATATTTGTACAAGAGCTTGTGTACACTAGTTATTGCTGAACCTAATCACAGTGTAACATGTGCACACAAATTATAGCCAAAACTGTGTACTCCATTGTCGGATACCCATGGTTGGTGCCTCCGCTCCGCTACATACAGATGTACATAGCGAAGTGGAGGCACCGACCGTGGGTATCCGACGATGTGTGTACTCAAGTAAAAGCAAAACCTGTGAACATTGAACACAAATGTGGCCATTATATACTATTGGTCTTTATGCATTGAGTCATCTGGTCTGCTGTATTGATATATGTAGGCTAACTATTGTCAACTGTTCACTTGGTGGCCTTTGTTTACAGTGGGTCATTCAATCAAGTTTGAATGTATTTGCAGGAACACCAAAGACTGAAGAGCCCAGTAAACGAACAGCCGATGTAACAAAGCCTAGCTCGTTGAATGTACAACCTGATATCATGAGAAGACATGCCCCACGTAGCAAGTTGACGCTGTCTCCATCAGAAGCACCACAGCCTGCCAAGTCTCTAAGCAATCAATATTTTATTGGATTGCTATGGGCGCTTGTATTAACTAGAGTATGGTTACATTTCTGGCTGATTGCTATCATATTACCTATGCCTCTTGGTATTTGGATGATAAAAAAAACAAGTAAGTATTCTTATTTTACCATATTGTTCACTGGAGATGTTTCTGACTGCCGTGGTACAGTGGCATGCCCTTTCATGAAAATTTGACAAAAAATGTTGATTTTCCTTCACATGTGGAGAAGTTGCCGGGTTCTTGTGGAAGGCTTAGTTAGAACTGGTTTGCATACCGACTAGAAAAACTTTTTAGGTGAATTGGACTCCGTATATAACTGAAAGAAAATGGTGTTGAACCCAAATAAGATGTTCCTTGCAAAATGCGTAGAATGTGTATCTTTCTTTCTAAGTCTGTGTGTCACAAAATCACATGCACTTGTTTGATCCAAATAAAAATTTTCATATCTTGTTTCTGACTGCAGCCATAAAAATCAAATACAAATGTACTTCCAAAGACAAAATATCAGTCAAGTCAGTTCTGTCTGGGTTATTATGGAAAAGCAATTAAATTCATATCTAAACTATCCATATAAAATAAGACATTGATATGACTTGTATCTGTCTCTGATCTGAACTCTAATCCAGCCCCCCCCCCCCCCCCCTATTTTCCTGTTTGTCCAAAATGTAACCCTTTTCTATTTTGGAAACCCTTTTTATGGATCGTTGCTCTTGGATTGGTTCTTGGACTGGCATTTTAGAGCATTGTTTCTTTTGCTCTGAAATGAATTTTTTTTTTATGTGGTTATCTGTTATATTTCATCACAATTTTTACAGGTATCAGATTAAGCAGTCCAGATGGTCCTCTAGGGGACAGAGTTAAGACCATACGACATGCTCTGGGTGTTTGGATAAGAGATCGTAAAGACGTATTGATGCCAAATTGGTTGCGTGGTATTGCAAGACTGGTGATGAAAGGAGATCAGAAAGTAATAGTTGAAGGGCTCTCATTTGACCCTTAAAATACCTTTTGACTCTTGAAATTAGCTCATGACTTTTGAGATTTTGTAGCATAGGGTCAGATTCTCTATTATTTATGATAATGCTTTGTACAGGCGGATTTCCTTGTCAAGCCGCACTACATGTTAATGGAGCCTAGAAAACCCTTCTATTTAATTTGTATCACTCTTAGATATGAATAAATGCGACTGGTCATGGAAACCCACCTATAGCAGCTATATTTAGAAAAACTTGACAACAATTTTGAAAACTTTAGGCATTAATTTATTGCTTTAATAAGGGGAGTAATTCAAAACATATTGCCATCTAATGGCCGTGGCAAGCGACTCCTAGGTTATTCCAAGTGAGTCGATACTCGCGGGGCACGGACATGCATGTGTTTGCTAATTGAATCAGTCTTGAGTCTGGATAGACATTATGCAGTGGACAGCTTGTCCATTTAAGATGAGGGGTAGCTTACCCCAGCATTATAGCTTATACTAGTAGCCAGCTTGGCTAAATAATATGAGGGATAGCTTATCCCAGCGATGTAATTTTACACCAAATTTGTCCATCCCTTAAGGTTAATCTTGGGTACCATACCCAACCTTGACTCAGACCCTAAATTTCTTAAGCTCGAGATTCGCCAAGCAGCTTGCTTTGTAATGGGCAAAACTGAGTTAACTATTTTAATTGGATATAAATATGTAACATGGATTCTTGATGACTTTGAGTGTCTGAGTTGAGATTCATAAGCCGTCATCCCCCACGACCCAAAGCTCAAGAAACCAAATAATTTAGTGAAATTACAAATTCATGAATAATTTGTCTAATTATATAGACTTAATGCATAGCAGTACATGCATGCCCGTACCCCGCAAGAATTTTTCCGCCACGACAAAGTTTTTATACAGATTATTTAAAATTGCCAATCAAATCCAGATTGACGATCAACATATGAGCCATTGTCTCTTCATTCAATGAGTATAATTTCACTTTTCTACACAATCAATTGTTGTGGTATTTCAGTATTTCTTTCCTTGTTTCTATTCCAGCCTTGTTTTCATTAGACCTGGACTTGGTTTCAGACTCTAATTACTCCCCTTGCTCTTGATCCATATCTGAAACTATATAAGCAAAATCTTGTCAGTATCTTGTACAATTAGTTACATGAAACTCTGCTAGGTTAAGCGATTACAGCTAAGCATTATTTCACTAAGTGGGAGTGGTGGCCGGTGGGTGGGGAAGATGTCTGTTCGCTACGAACGCCAGTTTAAAAAGACCGCTGCCCCATGTGGTCACTCCTTTTATACTCCGGACAAAGCTGTCCGAATATGGTTTCGTTACTACGGTAACATTTCCGTCAGCCATTAAACAAAGCCCCCAAAATAACAGCAATTATTTTTAAGATAATAATTGATATTAATTTAGTAGGAAATTTCATTGACTGTTCAAATAATTGTCAGCCATGGGTCATTTTTACCACCATTTCTTACGTCTAGTGAGCACCCTGTAGTTGTATGAATTGTTGATAAATTAGTGGGCATCACAGGATTTTGGTCCTTCAGATAATATCAAAAAATCGGCCGCCATATTTAACTGAAAACTTGTTGTAAAAGGTGTTAAAACCCAAATGAATAAATAAAATTTGACATTATTGTAGATAATCATGATACTGGAATCTTCCTTGGATAAAGCTACAAGTATTCTATTTATACTTCTATTGCTAGTGGGAAGTTTATTGTTTGGCATCATCTTTGCTGTACAGGTAAGTACCAGTACAATCAATCCTGTTGTCACTGCCGAAGAAAAGCCATTTTTTTAAAACCTACATTGATTATAAAGAACAAAATGACCTCTGAATAAGGGCCACCTGACAATAAAGGCCACATTTTTGTCTTTCCCATGTGTGGCCTTTGTTCACAGGTTTAACTGTACTTGAATGTACCGATATCAAGGTCTGCATCAACTGCACACACGTGTCTGCCACTTTATTTGAGTTATGTTTTCTTTTTTACCATAATGCTTATTTTTCCATAAGGGGCTAGCACATTGGTGTATAATGGATCTAAAATATGTATATATATATACAAATGTATTTGATAAATATGTTTTTTGGTCTGTATGACAATTAAATTAAGACCTTAATACTCCAGTATAGAGCATCCCTTCAAAGTGCTAGCCCCTAATGATTTCTTAAGTATGCTCACCTACAATTGGAAATATGAACAATTATACAGTGCAACCTCTCTAACAGCAACAACCTTT